>JAMPIV010005870.1:0-406696 GCA_024509875.1 Oreohelix idahoensis | reverse complement strand
TCTCACATACCAAACTTAAATATACAAACAATAAACACAGTTTTTTTCCCCCCCCCCCTTGTTTAGGAGCTCAACGTCCATAATGATCTTTCTATAACTTCCAGATCTATTATCTTCAGATAAAACCAACTGAAAATAACCAAAACAGTCCTTGTTAGACTACAATCTATTTCATCATATAAATCGCATCTGCTTGGTTCTCTCACGTAACTTCAGTCCTATTTACAGATTCTACTCCACGTACCTGAAATACTAACACAAACTACTCGTCTCATATACTGTCTAGGTCAAGGTAGTAACATAACAATATTTGTTAGGATATATTATAGCACTTGTCTAGAGAGTTGCCTGGTATATAGTTCTAGTGGGAAGAAAATGGTTGTTATCACACCTAGGAGTACATATTATTGGATGGTATTCATGTATTTGAGTACATATTATTGGATTTATTCATGTATTGAGTACAATATTATTGATGTAATTTCATGTAGTGTAGGGGCATATTTTTGGATGCTATTCAGTGTATTGAATTTATTCTAATATGATGATATTCCATGTATGAATTTATATATTTATTGAGTGTTAGTCCATGATATCAAGTTTATCAGAATAAAAGTGATTTTGAGCAATTAGACACCTGTCTTTGTCTCGGCTATTGCTAAATCATACTGACCATGTTGTCGTAGTCTCTTATGCATCCTAAACTTTGCATAGACAGATCACCTGAGGACAACGCTCCTTTCGACCCACACTCTTAAGAAATAGGGTGGGCTTGGAGGACATGAAATTCTCAGCCCGTTCTTCTTTTCTTTTTTTTGGGCGTTCTATAATTCTTTATTTGTTTTTGTGTTTTCTTTCTCTTTTTTTCTTTTTTCATTCTTCTTCCTTCTCTCTAGTCTTTTTTACTTGTAACAGGTTTTTATTCGTGTAGTCATCAAACCTGAGGACAGTATGTCGACGTAATCAATCACCCATCTTTGCCTGAATTACTTCGCAGGAGCAACAGAGAGATCTGTTACCTGATTATGGCTCTACATCTTTTAGTCCACCCTCCAGTCCTTGTGGTGGGCTACAGAGTGAAACGATCCTACAGCACTGGTGGGCTGTGTCCGCATTCAAAGCGCAAACTAAGGAGAACAAGAACAGTCATTTGTAGAGATGAGTACACATTAGTATACCAATTCCGTCCGCAATTGTGAGCATAAAAAGTTAGTGATCAGTGACGAGAAAGTAATTTAGGCTGTAGAATAGAGACAAGATTAACAGCACAGCTATAATATCTATGTTATAGATATATGTAAATAAACAGCACATGCTAGATACTATTGTACCTGGATAATTGAGATCTAACAGCACACTAGCCATGTATAAATAAGGAATTCTGGTGGGTGTTGTTTTGGGGGGGGCACTAGATCTCCAGGTTGGAAGAAAGACGTGTTTTGTAGATAGGGGGGGGGGTGGTGAGGGGGTGATGGGGTTTGGGGGGGGGGGGGATATTATTCTAGGAATCAAAAAAAAGGAAAATTTGAAAAATCATTATGTTACGACTTACAAATCCAGTACATTGTCGGCCACCCAGCCCCAACCCAGAAAAGGTGGGGGTGGGCAGTGTTCACCCAAGACGCTGGCTCCGAGGGTGTATCTCACCGTAAATGTGGTGGGGCGGGGGGGGGTGTGGGGTGGGGGGGGAGGGGGGGGGGGGGGGGAGGGTTACATTGTTAGGGGACTGGAGGTAGTCTTATGTTGTGGGGTGGGGGGGGGGGGGGGTGTGGGGGGGATGTCTGTTTTAGCCTGCGGTATGGGGTTTGGGGGGTGGGGGGGGGGGGATGGGGGTCTTGGGGGGGGGGTGGGGGGGGTACTGGGGGGGGCGGGGGGGGGGTGGTAGGATCACATCTCTAACAGAACGGGAGGCCCGGGGTTTGGGGGGTAGGGATACAAGACAGTCCTCCACAGACGACTGGTCATTGAAACACTTTTCTGCAGAAATCCACCACCGGTGTGATCAAAAACAGCTAATCATACACAAGTCTACTCCCACTGAATACAGATCAAACGTAGAAACGAGCACTGATAGACCTAACCCGAGGAATGGCCACATAAACCGGTCTGGGGGGGGATGCGAAGGTCTTTAAAACCGTCGAGTTAGTTAAGTACAGTAAACTATGTTGGGGCGGATGAAGGCGTACCTGGGGTGATCCAGGACGTTACATACTTGTGGACAGACGAAATGCATTTCCAAAGTAATGTATCTATATCACATCCAGGGGGGGTACAACAGACTTAAGCTACAGTGTAACTAGTAGGAGCATCGGGTTATTTGTACCTGAGCTAGGTTGAACAGTGCTGTTGGGGTTCTATGGGGGTCTGGAATCGAAGATAACCCACCAGAAGCTGTTACGATATTTACAGACTCACTATCATCACTACAAGCATTAGAACACCCAGGTAAATGTAGCCGGCCAGACATAAAGGAAGAAATTCTAGCAATTAATACATCACTAGGGAACAGAGGATGTAGTGTGAGGCTAGTGTGGGTTCCAGCACACATAGGTATTGCTGGCAATGAGTTGGCAGACCAGACCGTCAAGAATGGAAGAACAAGTGAAAACAATATAAAAGCAGGACTGGGAAGGTCGGAGATCAAGAGCCAAGTGAAGGAAACTATAAAAGAAGAATGGAAGACAACATGGAAGGAAAGTAGAAAAGGCAGACACGCGTTCAAACTGCTGAATGAACCAACGAGGACGTGCCAGGTCAGAGAAGAATTAAAGATACCTTCGAACAAAAAACTGTGGCGTCTCCTTCTCGGTGCAGCATACTTTATGATAGAAGAACCACACTGTCAAGAATGCCAGGAAGAGAATGACATAGACCACTACCTGATCCACTGTAAAAAGTATGATCAACAAAGACTTGAATTAAAAACTTACTATAGAAATCACAATATAGACTTAACAGGTGATAAGGTTTTAAGTATAGATGCCCCAAGAGATGCCCAATCAATACTTAAAAGATATATACATAAAACAAAGGAAACCATATAAGGTTAGTACTTCAGGAAAAACATCCAACTAAATAAAAATTAAACAGCAAGAACTAACAAAGCACAAAAAACTAACTACTCATAGGACAAGGAAAGACCAACGAGGTATAGAAAAAAATAAGGCAACAACTCAAAAAGAACAAATGCCAATACAAATTAAAACCAAGTGTAAAGGACAATAGTTATCTATAAACAACACAAAAGAGAAAATAAAATGGACAAATACTAATATAAATAAAAACCAGCAACCGTAAAAGACAATAGATATTTAAATTGAATACAAAACTAGAAAATAAAATGACACTAAATACCCCAATTATAACCAACTTTCAGGTTGAACAGGGTAGACCAAGATGGAACGAGAAGAGGCAAGAATGGACAGATGATAAGAGCCCGCTCTCTACCCATCAACACATCAAAACAACAACAACAACAACGGAAAAGCTCTCTCGCATTTTGCCCTTCAGTACTCCGTGCTGTAAGCCAGCTATGTGGAAGTTAGCATAAGCTAACAAGGGGAGACATCTGTCGGACATAGAAGGCAGAAGGAAGAAGCCAGCTCGAGTACTATTATAAAGTGTAGTACTGACTGCAGTGGTGCAGGGAAGACAGATCAAGATTCTTCCAACAACGATATGTTGTTATCGAGTTGTGGTCAAGTTATTTCATTCGAGCATCTCGTCAAGGAGAATGGTATGTAGATCATTTACTAGATTACAATCCTGAAGATAGTTTGAGAATCACGTGCAAGAAGGGTTAACCAGTACAGACATAGACTAACGGCATTAACGAATATTAAAGGGCTAACAGATAAAGTTTCAATCTCTGGTAGTGGACCAGTATACTACATCCAAGCCTGAAGAACATAGTAGAATTAGTTTAAAGAATTACTCAGCAAGTTTTGACAACGGCCAGACTTAGAAACATATCAGTAAGCAGATGTATGAAAGAACAACTTCCTGACCAGTTAGACCGTCAATGTTAAGACTGTATTTGAAGTCCAATCTACTATATACATATTGAGGCACAGTGTTCGCTTAATTGTGGATACGTTCTTTTGACATTAATAAAGTAATTAATCGTCAACCGTGTGTCAGCCAATCCTTACTACATTAGAAGTTTGTTCGTCATCATTCACCATAGAGATAGAATACATCAACCATCAGTGTGCTGCCACCCAATCCATTTACATACCATCTTTGACACACGATCGTAGTCGTTGCTCTACCCAGCATTTGCTCTCACGATTAAATCGCACAGAACTTGGGTTACCATTCTCACAGATGTAATGTTCTCAACGCTTGAAAATCTCTCTAGCGTCGACAAACCATTGACAGTATCTCAGGAAATTGTCTGCTGCCTGATCTTTAAAAAGCACTGACTAGACTGGAGCTCTTCGCGAAATGATCTTCTCGTAACAAGTAGGTTTCTTGCAATGAATTAATTTACGTCATGCACTACACGATGAGAGTAGATGAATTCACTTCATGCACTGACGCAGTGAGTAGCTGAACTTGGTGACTTGATCTTAATATCTTAGCGAATCATCTTGTGCCTAAGTGATCTTGATTTAGACATCAACTTGTGAGTATGTAATCTTGATTCAGGAAATGCGCTTTAGAGTGAGTTGACCGTGATATATAGGATAATCAACTTGTGCGTGCTTTAACTTGACTCAGGTGGTAAGCTGCTGAATGAGTTGAACTTCATGTATGTAAATGCGAATCAACTTGTGAGTACTTGATAACCAGGTGAATAAAATGCTGTGCCACAAACGCATCAAAACGTTGGCGTGGAGTGTCGTAATATCTGAGCTTACACCGATCAATATATATATATATATATATATATATATATATATATATATATATATATATATATATATATATATATATATATATATATATATATATATATATATATATATAGTTGTTTATAAGACAAAAAATAACATAGGGATAAAATAAGGAAGTTGCGAGAAACGTTGTCCCCTACGCCAGCAATCGTATTAGTCTGGGCAAAGCCTTCACGCAACGAGGCCGTAACGTCTCGCTTTCACTAGTGCTGGCTTTTGCATCCGACCTTGGAAAATAAACATAACATCTTGACAAAACTTAGGCCTAGTTTGCGAGCAAGAGTGTAAGAAAAAAAACGGGGAACGAATACGCGAAGGCATAAAAGTGAGAGAGAAAATGCTACAATTTGACACGCGTTTGAATTTTTTTCTGGCCTCGCAAACCAGAGGAAAACGATAGTGCAAGTCAATGCAGTAGTATGTTGGAAGAGAAACGTTGTCGCCCGCCTTACAGACCCCTCTTCGCTCGACGCGCAGATGCGAATGTATAACCACGCTGTTAGACGCGACACAGACCAAAACACACACACAGTCGTATTTCGGGCTAAAAAGTAATGCTATTGTAGTGCACGGCAAAGCGTTGTCGTTTTTTTTGTGACGTACTACAAATACGGTGTTTCGTTTGAATGAGAACGTTAGACAGGCCTATAATCGATTAACGTGGAAAAATTATTAGAAAAAATACAATGGGAGAGGGGAAGAAAAGGAGCATAGTTGGTCGTGTCACGAGTTCGTGTTTACAAATTTGAATTTGCAAGATAGAAGGATAGAGAATAAAAACTTAGATAATTTACTTACAGGCTAAAATAAAGGACGGTTGACGAATACTTACTTACTTACTTAGTCGTTCCCCTTCTACCGTGAGGTGTAGAGGTTTGGGAGAGAGAGCGCCAGACTATCCTATCGGCTGTCTTCCTCCTGACCTGGTTCCATTCTAGTCCTCGGTCCTTCAAAGATTGTCTGTTGTCCTCCCAGCGGACTCTGGGTCGTCCTTGGGGTCTGGATCCTTGGCTCTTTGTTTCCCATGCTTGTCGTGGTATCCGATCTTCTCCCATTCTGCAGACGTGGCCAAACCATCTTAATTGGGACTGTTCTTCTTGGGTCTGCAGGGGGTAGGATTTAAGGCCTTGACGTATCGTCTGGTTGCGTACCATGTCTCTTCTTGTTACTTCAACCACCTTCCTCAGATACCTCATTTCTGAGGTTTGGATCTGGCTTTTATGGGTTGTTGTCATTGCCCATGACTCGCATCCATATGTCAAGACTGGGACATAGGTGGAGCGGTATACAGCCATCTTCGTTTTCTTACCAACCTCTCTCTTGCTGAGGAATCCTCGATTTATGACCTGAAAAAGTCTCCCAGCTGCTGCTTTTCGAGTGGCCAACTCTTCTTTGATGCCTCCCTTTTGGTCTATAATAGCTCCGAGGTATTTAAAGTGGTCGACCTGCTCCAGGACCAGTTCTCCCAGCTTAATCTGATGTCTTCTTTCTTCTCGTGATATCACCATGGATTTTGTTTTAGAGCTGCTTATGACCATCCCTCTCTTCTCCAGATCTTCCTTCCAGACTTGCAGGTTGGATTGGAGATGTGCCTCTGATTTAGCAATCAGGGCAACATCATCAGCAAATGCCAGCTCCGAAATATAGATCTGTCTCATCTTCCAGTACCCCACTGAATACTTTCTTGTTCTCTCCTTACATGCCTTGATGACATCGTCCATAAGGAGTATGAAGAGGTAAGGTGATAGGATATCACCTTGTCTTACACCAGTGGTGGTCCTGAACTCTTCTGACTTATGGTTTGCTGTCCTCACATAATTTCTGCAAGACTTGTAGAAGCTCTGTATAGCATGAATCAGAGGTGCTGGAATATTCTTCCTCTCCAAACAGTCCCAAAGTTTGCTCCAGGGGACCCTATCAAACGCCTTTTCCAGATCTATGAAACAAAGATGCATCTCACTCTTATACTCAAGGGCCTTTTCACTCAGCTGTCTGAGTGTGAAGATTAGGTCTTGAGTACTTCGGTTTGCTCGGAATCCGCACTGGACCTCATCCAGCTGTGGCTCAGCTAGGCGTCGGAGTCTTTGCTCTAGGATTCTAGAGTAGATTTTACCAGGGACACTGAGAAGGGATATGCCTCTATGGTTTCCACACTGTCGATTGTCACCCTTTTTGAAAATTGGTGTTATGATGGCAATCTCCCAATCCTTTGGTATGGTCTTGTTGTACCACGCTGCCTGTAAAACCGTTAAGAGTAATAGGTCGCCTGATGCTCCCATGAACTTAACCATTTCTGGTGTTATACCATAATGCCCTGCTGCTTTGCCCATCTTGATTTTCTCCAGTGCTGCCCTCAGTTCTTCCATCTTTATGTCATCTTCACCATCATTAGTTTTCTCTTCTGTGCTAGTGTTTATCATTTCTGATGCTTCACCATGCTCACCAGTTGACGAATACAATGACATTAATTGTTTAATAGAAGAGTATGATGTTAATGTATCTTACCGTAGATAGGAAAATATGTTATTTGACGAATTGAAGGAGAAAAACGATAATAGGGAATATAAGGAATAAAAGAATAAAATTATATAACCACTGGGTGACAGACAGCAACAGGATCACTAATTACTTGTCAGAATTAAAAACTAGTAGTAAATAATTGAGATATTAACGAAGACAGATGGACTAACAGACTTGAATCTTTCTCAGTTTGCCCTGTAGTGGGGATAGAGGGGAAGTTAGTCCAAGATTTGAAAATTTAGTTCAATTTTGAATAAACGATGCTAGAAGCCAAACAGTCTCTGATTGGCTAGAGTCAAATAGACTAACTGAGGGATAAAACCGAATTGAAGGTAGTGTTAGACGCCACTTGAACCATAAAATTGCTACACTAAAGTTGTTTTAAAAGCAAGATAATAGTACTATCTTGACTTAACTGATCTGCACCAGCATGCGATCTGGATTTGACCATATTTATCGCAAATCCAACTTATTAGTGTTAATATTTCTCTCATGCGGTAAGAATGAAAACATTTATATCATTATTATTATTATTATTATGTATGTATTATTGAATATGTATGAAAATTATGTGGAGAAATGTTTATCTAGAGGGAAGTCAACGTCAAACTTTGTGTTGTTTCACAAAGTTGTTAGGAAATATATTAACAGGTTGTAGAAAAGCCCCACAGGCTTTCTGACACTTTGGGAAAAGTAAATTAAATATTAATGGGGAAATTGTTGTACAGTATTATGACATAAGACCAGGAAAACCACTGGCCGTCGTCTTCAGCAAGTCACCGTGATTGTACATGACTTGATATTATTAACTTAAAATGTTTCCTTTGTCAAGGAAAGTGTCAAACTATAGTTTGAAATTTAATAGACCATGAATGGGGTAACAAACCAGATAAGAACGATAACTATTTGATTGGTTACCATGCTGATTCTAACTATGGTTGCAAATGTTAAATAAGTTAGGGATAGAGAGAGGCATATGAGATATTGAGTAGGACGTATTCCTATTCTTGCAGAGTTTCATCTATGACTCCAAGTGAGCCCAGGTCAACTTAGATCTGTATAAACTTCTGCATATTAAAACGTGAGGCAGTATAGACTGTGTGCCTCCTGGTTATATCTCAAAATCTGAATCCAGACTTGGCAGTTTGTAGCTGTTGGAGAGGAAAGACCTCATCATGGGAACCAGCACTTACCAAGCTAAGAATCTGTTCACGGGCTCATGATAAATCAAACTACACCACTTTCTTATCCCAATTGTGTATTTCATAGTAGAACATGATGAACCCAGTCGTGCTTCAAAATATTACCCATTCATAGGAGCAATTTTATTTGACACTTTTCCACTGACATTTAGATAATAGTTGTGAATAATAAGAGACTCATCTATAATTTGAATTCAATTGGTGTAAATATATTCCATTATCATTTTTAGTTTTCATTATTCCTGTATCCAAAAAAGAACTGAGATACAGGAAAATAAATTGTAAAAAGATTTCAAATTTAAACTTAAACCAGTGACTTGTTTCCTTACTGTTCATTAATTTGTTAGGTGTAGGTGTTGTCATTTTATTACATTACATCGCATATACCCTAGACATCTAGCTAGACAACATCCACACACCAGTACACATAATTAGGAGAAAATATATGACAGGTTGAGGTCATAAGGTGGTAGCAGACAGGTTCCCTGAAAACACATTTATAAATAACTAACTTCAGGGGCTTGCACAGCTGACCTCACATCTGTTACAAATACTATTTTATTCTGTAACATCAAATCCACCACATGGAGATCTTCCTTGTAACTTAGGAAGTTGGGTGTCCTAAATCGTGAATTCTGCTATCCGGGCGTATGCTTTGCTAGCTTTTTTCCGATTAGAAGCCAAACACTTTATCTGTAGATTCAGACTTTTGCAATACTCCCTCTCCCTTGGCATATTCCTTAAGAACAATATATAAGATAAATTCCACAGGTATGAATTATATATCCACACCGGAATTAAGTTATAAAAGAGGCTGTGAACGGGCTATGCTCTGGGAGCCTGTATGCTCCGCGTGTGTTTAAAAATCCTTACTGACTTCTGGCGAACTTGTCATTATATTTTGGGTTGCCAATATGTTAGAAGTCGTTGACTGTGTCCTATAGCTCTACACTCTAATCCAGTAACTAGGTGTCCATCTTGCCCTGCGACAGTGGCATGCTCGTGTGCTATTTCAGTTACATGTCTTTCGCTAAACGTGGGTTGGATCTCGCAACCAACTCTCCACTCCGTGCTGCGTGTTCGTTTGCGAGACAAACCCTGGTTTTGGATTGGCCGCCCGATACAGAACTTATCTGCCCCTGGTCACTAATTTTGCAGCTTTAGTGACGTTCCCTTGGGGCGCTCGCCTGCGCGCCATCTTTTGTCTCATTGTTGTGTGGCGGCTTCCTTTATTGTTTCTTTCATTATCTCGCTAGGTACTCGACATCTAAGTGACTAACTGCTATCAAGAGTGAACTCAATCTGGTAACAATGACTCTCGTGCGTCTCGCTCGGATTTTGTTGTCGATCGCTCTGAAAGGCGTACCGGGTACTGTTGTGTACCAATGTGGTGACACTCCTGTTTTTTAAACAGCTGATTAAGTATTAAACGAATTCTTACTATGGCTAAGCCGGGCGTCTCCCAAGTCAAACAATAACTTGTCTACCGAGCCAAATGTGCTGCAAAAGATAAAGTTAGATTTGGGAAATAGGTAAGGTGGGATTTAAGTAACATTTAAATAAATCCGTGATTAAGAAAGATTACTTTAAAAATGATGAAAGAGAAAAACTGAAGAGAAATAAAATAAGAAAGATGATGAAAAAGGCGCAGGGCGATAAAGAAAGACGCCCTATATCACAAGGGCGCATGTCCAAATAAAAAGATTCATCTTAGGACAGGCCATGTTTTAGAAGTCCTTAAAAGTGTAAAGACATATTTTCAGAAAGGCGACATTTGAATCAAGTTAATTTGGAGTGTGAAAGAAGCTAGTATCTTTATTTGTTTTTACTGTGTACAAATGGTGATATATGAAGAAAATAGATAAATTCGAAAAAATACATAATGATGATTGCTGGACTCCAATATCAAACAATTTATTTGATATTATGTGCTGTGTTATTGCAGTTCATTTCTTTGCTTTTATGTTTCTTTCTTGTGTAGTAATTTTGTTTAAATTATTGTTTTCCACGTTTTAGCTGCGTGTTTTGTTGTAACCGCGGCTGGTCACGGTTGATATCACTTATAACACTAGGTGGCAGATGGCAGGCCTAGTGATATGATTTAAGTTTACAAATTCTCTTTCTATCTTCTTTCTTTTATCTTCCAAGTTATTTAGTTGATATCATTACTGGCCATCTCCGCCAGAGGTGTAAATTCCTGGATGATACTCTAATCCTTTTCTTGTATACTTCAGGTTCGTTCAGTTCCTTCTTTGATGTTAATAGTGACTTCGTATAGTGGTAGTTTAAATGTACATGGCATACGATCAGCAACTCATAAAGATGGAATCAAAATCACTCTGATCCTTCAAAAACTTTTAATGACTTAATAAAACAACAAGTATAATGGTTCATTCAAATGATAGAGTTCTCATAGAAGCGTGTACTGGGTCTTTGTACTTCAGGTTAACTCATACATGAATTCTATGTCTCGTAAACTTCCGTATTCTTCTTTAACTTATTCTTTTCTCCTGTAGACTTCCTTAGTCTTCCCAAAACCTGCTCCTATTTCCTCATATGCCAATGCTCTTTATTAGCATTCCATACTTTATTTGTTACTTAAATATCTTCCTCGACGAACTGGTCAAACAGGTCTCTATAACTGCTCCTAGCAACAAAATTCATCTCATGCATAAATAATTGTATGTACACCCTTCTGATACTTACAAGTGAGAGAGCATATTTGAAGTTCTTCTATAAAAGTCGACATTCACTTTTTCTTGAAAATCATATGCAATTCTGGGATACTTCAAACCTTGTTCAATATGGCTCCTCTATAATATCTCTACTTTCCTTCAAATGTTTACAGCCTTTTGATACTTTACAGATAGTCGTTATATGCTCATAACCATCCGTTTTCTTGGTACATAGTCGTAAAGTACTCATACTGAAGTGACAAATCGTGCTTCTGCAAGATTCTCCTGTAAACAAAATTCTATTCTGTGCAAAATATAATCTCAGTTCAATACTTACAAAAAACTACAGCATAAACGCTGTTCTCCTTTCATAAATACACCTTAACTGTGAACTACAGAAACAAATACTATTTCCCGATAGAATAACACTGGCTAGTGATGGCTGGACATCTAAACATTATTCACATAAACCCTATCTGTAAAACCACAGAAGGTTCCTCTTGTCCGCACAGTGATCACACCTTCTTCCTGAAGCACTACTCAGGACTCACTGTCATCTAATGACCTCTGGTCATTTCGCGTGGTGTGTTTTTCTCGCCACCCTTCTGATTTGCTGACCCAAATCTTTTTACTTAAATTTATTGGTCGAGCCTTTTTTTTCTTGTTCTCGAACTTTCTATTTACAACTCAAGATAATCACTCACTATTAATTAACATTGTTGAAATGGTGTTGAAATTCTGGTCTATATCATCAGTCAATGTCTTTTCCTGACTTTTGGCAGTTCCCAGCAAAATACTAGGCAGGATAATTATACAGAGAATTTCAAAGGCAGTAGACCACAAACCG
The DNA here is from genome assembly GCA_024509875.1 of Oreohelix idahoensis. Lineage (NCBI taxonomy): Eukaryota > Metazoa > Mollusca > Gastropoda > Stylommatophora > Oreohelicidae > Oreohelix > Oreohelix idahoensis. The sequence goes on along the minus strand of JAMPIV010005870.1, from coordinate 394,554 downwards.
AGGAAAGAACAAGCAGGATTTAGAAAGAACAGAAGATGTGTAGATCATATATTCACTCTCAGGAACATTATAGAGCAGTGCTCAGAATGGCAAAGACAGCTTTACATTAATTTCGTTGATTTTAAAAAGGCTTTTGACAGCATACATAGGGACAGTTTATGGAAAATACTGAGGGCTTATGGAATTCCAAGCTGCATAGTGTCAATCATAAAAAGCCTCTATGCCAACTTTACGTGTAGGGTTGGGCAGAGCAACCTAACCTTTGAGGTGAAGACAGGAGTACGACAGGGATGCCCCTTATCAACCACTCTATTTTTAACAGGCATAGACTGGGTGATGCGCCAGACAACAGAGGGCAGTCCAAGAGGAATAAGATGGACAACATTTTCTACATTTGAAGATCTGGAATATGCAGATGACATTGCACTACTAGCACATTCACATCAACACATCCAGGAAAAAACGGATAGACTTAATAAGTTTAGCCAGCAGGTGGGCTTGAACATCAATTTAAAGAAGTCTGAGGTCATGACGCTCAATGTGAGCAACCCTGAGCCCATATCAGTAAAGAATCAGCAACTGGTACAGACAGATACCTTCACATACCTAGGAAGCATAGTAACACCAGACGGCGGGGCAGGAAAAGACATCAACATCAGAATGAATAAGGCAAGAACAGCCTTCTTTAGCCTAAACAACACCTGGAAGTCTTCCCAATACAGCACAAGCACAAAATTAAGATTATATCAGAGCTGTGTGCTTTCTGTGCTTCTCTATGGTGCGGAATGCTGGAGAGTTATAGAGAAGGAAATGTCGAAATTGTCCTCTTTTCACACAACATGCCTAAGAAAAATTCACCGAATCTTTTGGCCGAATACCATCACTAACTGTCACGTAGGGTTTATATTCATTTAATTTCCTACATCTTCTTCCTATTCTTTCACCCGAATTCTCTCTTTATTATCTCTGTATTTCCTTTTTTTTTCCTGTATATTTTTCATCCATTCGTTTTTGCGAATATTATTTTCATATAATTCGAAAACTTTACCTGTTTTCCTTTCTCTAAACTGAGAATCGCACCTGGGTGGTATTGCGTACATGTCAGTCGCGCTGGTCGGACGATAGGCGTGAATTTACAGCATTCGCTAGACATTCGTCTGAGGGTCTCTGGCCTGGGGCGTGAAAATTCACCCGAGGGACATGGAAAGTAGACAGAGAGTCTGCATTTCAGTAAACGCATGAGGTTTTTCGTCAGGAAAAACCCGGCTTAGCGTGAAAATCCACTCCGCACTGCAGACGGTGGTCTGAGATTTGCAACTCATGCAAGCCCTCGGCCACTGATGGCTGTTACGTCACGCGATAAGCGGACGAAGGTGTTATACGGACAGGGGAGACTATTTCGCTTGGCGAAATAAGATTAGGATCCTGTGTCCGATTTTAAAGATATTGGCCAAGTTTGAAACTTTAATTTCATTCTCGCTCATAGACTCACAGTAGATAGGTTGCTCGTAAACAGAATAGCTGTTAGCGAAGATCTCAGTTTGTTTCGGCAATTTGTCGAACTTCTAGACTTCCAGAAATATTTTCAGCATTTTTATTCTTAAGTTGTGCGACTACCTGTAATTCTGTGGTTGAGGTAATTAATATGATAGATATATAGATTTTGTGAGTGTTAAAGTGTTTAATCGCTTAATTCATTTTAATCTATTTCTTTAGCGCAGAAGAGAAATAAAGTGGTAGGCTATTATATTTTCTAGGGAAGCATTCAGTGGAAAGCAGAATAAAATTAAAATTTCTAGCTTATAACGGCAATTGTAGCTATTTATGAATTTAATTTAACCGCTAATACTCAGTCGAGTGTATTTTTCTAAACTAACGTATAAACTCTAGAATCGAGCCTCATGAATGGTGACGGAATACGCACGTGTTCCTAATTCATGAGAATTGCTGATTTTTAAATATAACTTACGTCACGGGAAGTTTAAATGATAAGCAAAGCTCTCTGCTTGCAAGTTTAAATGTAAGTTAAAACCAGTACAGATTCTGTTTATTATATTATATGTGTTATTTTTCCTCCACACAGTGAAAGTTTTGGGGTGACCCTAACTTTACCAGCACCTAGTAGTAGTTTCCATACTTGTGAAGAAATAGACAGTCCTTATTTTGAACCACGTGGGTTTCTTAAGTACCACTGGTCTAAACAGTGCATATGCAACCCGAGTTAGCCAGAAATACTATATCCCAATAACGGGTTTTCAAAGACTGTAATGATAAATACTGGACCTTGGAACCAGATCTTAATTTCTTCTAGAAAAACTCTACGTAATCTTTCTGCCTGGTGGCGCGAAATACTTCAAGTATTAACTAACATTTCCCGAATATATATATATTTTTTTGTGGACAAATCTGTGGTGTGACTAAAGTGAATCCTATACTGAGGGAAGGCACCGACCTGACATTCATCATTTCTAGAAACCTACGCTATTGACACTGTGCTCTGCTAACTCCCGCGCCTGGAATAACTGTTAGGTGACTTAATCAGACATTTGAACAAATTTGCACACCCAAGTAGTCGTTCCCGGAGACTCCGAGTTAAATACGTCTTTTGGAACTGGGGACTTCTTGGCAGAAGACTGCATTTTTTTGAGTCTGTGTGAAAATCTAAAATCAGTGTGTTCCAAGAGGCAGCGAGCAAAGTCGTGAGTACCTGTATGAGAGGCCATGGCGGAATGAATGAGTGTACGCTGGTTTGAGTGATATTTTCACTATTATATCTTTGACACCCTGTTGCTGTCCTATTTGTTTTTTTTCAATCTGCATAATTTGTTGCTAAGGCTAGAGTTCTTGTGTTTTTTGTCTTAGGTTAAATCAGATTTTTTTTTTTTCAAACTCTGTGCATATAATTACGAGATAAAACAAAGAAAACTCTTAGACTCAAACCCTATGTATCTGTGACTCGGGCGCCATCATCTGTTCTCTTAACGGGGCCGGGCTAAACCTAGAGTTAACACTATAACGGGGCTATCATCCTTGCAACATTTCCTTGATTTTTTATGACTATGTGTATATGTATTTTCCTTGATGTACTTTCTTTGATGTTGTGAGCCGATTTTTCCTGATATTAAAATCGCTCTTGAACTTAATAATCGTGTTTGGTCAGCTCGTTCTAGATAATATATATAGCATTGTTATAGTTTTCCCACGTCTGTGTGTTTACCTGTCGTCACGTGTATGTGCGTGCCTGTGAGTGATAGAAATATACGTAATATGTATATTGGTGTAGTCTGTCTGACGCTGTAACAACTGTTGTAGAAGATAGGTGAGAGAGAGAAGAATTCTTTTCGCTTTCAGAGACAGCCACTATATCAAATCTATCATCTCACGTGTGTGAAAATTCTATTACCTTTCACTAACTCTCACTGAGTCTATCACCTATTCAAACCTATTCAGAAGGGACCAAACCTAGTCTTAATTCTCCTATCGAAAATCTACGACAAATGAGGGCTCGTTTCCGGTCTTTGAACTTAGAATAGGAAGACGAGTACGACAAATGTGGACTCGTCTATCTGGATTTTGAACTTAAGATTCTGTATTCTGATATAGAGTAAGAGTGTGATGTCTTGTGACTGTGTATCTTTTAAAAAAAAAATATTACCCCCTAGACTAGCGATCTGTTTACGGGCGTGCTGACCACACAAACTAATAAGTTTTTTTTTTCCACAGCATCTTTGAATAATATACATTTTGGTTACAGGTTGATTTTGTCGGGATATATGTTAACTGCTGATTGTAATACTAAACGCTGGTAAAGTAGTGAGTGTATAACATTCACTGGGTACTGAGGCAGAACGGCGTTTGAACTAAGTTAAGGAGTGTGTTTCGGACTTTTTGTCCAGATTAATTCCCTCCCTTACCCGATCTGACTTCAGGGGCGAACGTGATAGTGGACTTTATAATTAAGGGATTATTTTTCTCTTTAATTTTTGCAATATTCTTTTGCTTTTCCACTGTAGCAACTTATTTTTCAGTTGTAATCTTAACTACCATTTATTTGGCGTAGTCGTGTTTTGCATTGAGTGCTTTATTGCCGATAATAGCAGCGATAGTTAGATTTTATTTTGGAGGAGGTTTCCCAGGGTTAAATATATCATCTTTTGATTTTTTTCGTAATTTTTTCCTCGTAAGTGGTAGGAACCAGTGTATCCTTTTTCCTATTTTCTTTCTCCACTAGTCTCAGTCACTGACCTAATATGGCCGAGAGGGCAAAGCTTAGACAACTCCTCAGTGACGAAGCGAGAGAGGAGGGACTGGAAGGAGAGGAAGCGAAAGCATTTGTCGGAGACGAACTTGAGAGATATGATGCGGAGAGGAAAGCGGCTGAAGCTAAAGAGGAAAAAGAAGCAGCGGAGAGGAAAGAAGCGGAGGAACGTCTTTTACAGCAGAAGAAGATGGATGAGGAAATGGAAATTCGCAGGATGCAGCATGAGGAAAGAGAGAAGGAGAGACAGCATGAGGCAAGAGAGAAGGAGAGACAGCAGGAGAAGGAGAGGGAGGAGAGACAGCACGAGTTGGCTCTTAAAACTCTAGAATTCCAAAGTCGTGGGGCTGCCTCTACCTCCAGCAATGGAGAGTCTTCTCCTCATTCTTCCTTAACTGATCCTTCTAACACTCAATCTCTTCAACTCAGCGCTATGTCTTTCACTCTAGAATCTTTCCCTTGTCCTAATGAGAAGATTGACACATGGTTAGAAAAATTTGAGAAAATTGCAACTCTGTACGGGTTAGAGAGGTCGCGTTGGAATATGAAACTTTCCCAGGCCCTAAAAGGTTCTGCTTATGATGTTTATTCTAAGCTGGAAAGTAGCCAACAAGACGACTACGATGTGTTGAAGAAAGCGTTACTGGAGCGCTTTGAAATGAACGCTCGCAAGTTTTTGCAACTGTTTCGCAACAGCCGGAAAGAGAATTCTGAAACTTTTCACCAGTTCTCATCTCGTCTTAAGGGATATCTAACAAAGTGCCTTGAGCTTTCGCAGCTCCCCTCTACCTATGAAGGTCTTGAGGAACTTGTTCTAACTGAACAAATAAAGAACACTTTGTCTGCTGATACCCGGAGATTTCTCGCTGAGCAGGGGGCAGAAAAACTTGAAGACATCTTAGAGAAGTCTGAGCGTTACCATAATGCGCTGGCTGAACTACCGGCCACAAAGCGGAAACCGACAGAGGAGCATTTTCGAAAACATAACCTAGAGCAATCTTCTCAGGCTTCTAACCTAAATAACCACAGAGAAACTGGACCTCAAAACCCCCCTCCTGAAAAATCCAAGTTCTACAAGAACAAGTACCCCAACCACCCCAAACAGTCTGATCAACCCGACCGACCTACATGGCAGCGTAGCCAGAAAGGACAAGGTGGCAAAGGGAGAACCCCTGAGCACGGGACATATGATCAGACCGAGCACACCGAGCCAAAACGCATCGGATGCTTATTGACAGTCTCGCAAGGCGGAATTATTGACAGTGATTCCCAACCTGTTGGGGATAGACCCTCAACGCGAGGTATTGTTATTTTGAACGGTTCTCAAACTTCTTGCTTATTTGACACGGGGCTTTCTTACGATTGCATTGTTGCCAGAAAGCTGGTTAAACCCGGTCAAGAGACAGGAGAGACCGTCAAACTTTGTGGAGTTCGTAAGAGTGATGCACCTACAGCGCTTCCCATCGCATTGGTGGAGATACACTCTGACTTTGTCAGAGGTGTGATCAAAGCGGCTGTTATGGATGATCCCATCTACCCAGTCATACTTGGCGGGAGATACGTGTGTATTGGGAAACCGGAAGAGCCGATTGTGGCAGCAGTAACTATAAGAGGGCAAACCAAGAAGGAACGGGAGCCTGCGCCAAATTTGTTACCTATGGAACTTAAAGAAGCGCAATACAAGGACCCTACCTTGGCACCCTGCTTTAGGAAACTGCCCATGGCGAAGGAACCAAAACAGCACGGGGACATTTTTTCTGAGGATGGCGTACTTTATCGGAGAACGGGCAAGCCTGACCAAGGTTACAACCAGCTCCTAGTACCGAAACAGTACAGAAGCCAAATCCTAGAAATGGGGCACTCTCTTCCCTTCAGCGGACACATGGGACAGAACGCCACAAACCAACGTATAACCACTCATTATTGGTGGCCAGGAGTAAACACTGATATTATCAGGTACGTCAAATCCTGTGCCCAGTGCCAACGGGTACCACCCAAGCAACGGACACCCCCAGTCCACATGGGTGAAATGCCAATAATGGGAACACCATTCGAACGGGTTGTGATCGACATTTTAGGGCCTTTCGAAAGGACTAAAAGAAGGAACAGGTTCATCCTGACCTTAGTCGATACATGCACTTTATGGGCAGAAGCTATCCCGCTAACATGCGCAGATGCCAAGCATGTCGCAGAAGCCCTCGTGCAGATTTTCACTCGGTTGGGATTCCCTCAGCAAGTGTTGACGGATAATGGATCTCCATACCGAAACCTGTTGATGGATGAGATCGTTAAGATCTTGAGGACCCAGCACATCCACACTAAGCCATATACTCCGGCCGGAAATGGGCTCGTGGAACGTGCTAATGGAAACCTCACCATGATGCTAAGTAAGCTGGCACAAGTGAAACCTGAAGATTGGGATCTCTGTATTCCTGCAGCATTATTTGGCTACAGAGAATCTCCTCATACTTCCACAGGATTTCCGCCAGCTACACTCTTATTCGGCAGACCCATTAAGGGCCCGCTTGAAGCCTTACTTCAGTCTCTGACAGACGAGAAGGCTGATGAGACAGTTGTCTCAGCCAGTAAATATGTGTCGGTTTTAAAGGAACGGTTGAAACTAGGGTGGGACCTAGCAACGACTAACTTTAAGCGAGCACGCACCAAGCACGCTAACCGATACAGGAAAGTCGCGGAAGAGAGAGAACTGGAAGCAGGAGAGAAAGTTTTGGTGTTGCTCCCTACCGAGAACAACCAACTGAAGATCGGATGGCAAGGGCCGTTTACCGTCCTGAAAAAGATTTCTAAGGCTAACTACCAGATCTCTATGAAGGAAAGGAGAAGGTTTTCCATTTAAATCTCTTAAAGAGATACTTGGAAAAACCAGTGCCAACCTCCGACCATCTCCTGACGATCGCCAAAACTGACGAAGATGACGATAGTGGCAGGGATATTCCACCGCTATCACAGGAAATCTTTCAAAAATGTCAGAAGCGGCGACGCTCTTTCAAGCGCGCATATGAGACATTCCAGGGGAAGGAAACTTTGAGGAGTGGACTTGAGTAGGAATTGGACAGAGATGGAGGGGGAAGAGGAGAGGGAAGAAGACAGACACCCCGAAGCTACGGTTATAGGAAATTAAACTCCATAACGTAGACATGGAGTGCTTCCATATCTTAAAGGGGGGAGGCTCTGTCACGTAGGGTTTATATTCATTTAATTTCCTACATCTTCTTCCTATTCTTTCACCCGAATTCTCTCTTTATTATCTCTGTATTTCCTTTTTTTTCCTGTATATTTTTCATCCATTCGTTTTGCGGATATTATTTTCATATAATTCGAAAACCTTACCTGTTTTCCTTTCTCTAAACTGAGAATCGCACCTGGGTGGTATTGCGTACATGTCAGTCGCGCTGGTCGGACGATAGGCGTGAATTTACAGCATTCGCTAGACATTCGTCTGAGGGTCTCTGGCCTGGGGCGTGAAAATTCACCCGAGGGACATGGAAAGTAGACAGAGAGTCTGCATTTCAGTAAACGCATGAGGTTTTTCGTCAGGAAAAACCCGGCTTAGCGTGAAAATCCACTCCGCACTGCAGACGGTGGTCTGAGATTTGCAACTCATGCAAGCCCTCGGCCACTGATGGCTGTTACGTCACGCGATAAGCGGACGAAGGTGTTATACGGACAGGGGAGACTATTTCGCTTGGCGAAATAAGATTAGGATCCTGTGTCCGATTTTAAAGATATTGGCCAAGTTTGAAACTTTAATTTCATTCTCGCTCATAGACTCACAGTAGATAGGTTGCTCGTAAACAGAATAGCTGTTAGCGAAGATCTCAGTTTGTTTCGGCAATTTGTCGAACTTCTAGACTTCCAGAAATATTTTCAGCATTTTTATTCTTAAGTTGTGCGACTACCTGTAATTCTGTGGTTGAGGTAATTAATATGATAGATATATAGATTTTGTGAGTGTTAAAGTGTTTAATCGCTTAATTCATTTTAATCTATTTCTTTAGCGCAGAAGAGAAATAAAGTGGTAGGCTATTATATTTTCTAGGGAAGCATTCAGTGGAAAGCAGAATAAAATTAAAATTTCTAGCTTATAACGGCAATTGTAGCTATTTATGAATTTAATTTAACCGCTAATACTCAGTCGAGTGTATTTTTTCTAAACTAACGTATAAACTCTAGAATCGAGCCTCATGAATGGTGACGGAATACGCACGTGTTCCTAATTCATGAGAATTGCTGATTTTTAAATATAACTTACGTCACGGGAAGTTTAAATGATAAGCAAAGCTCTCTGCTTGCAAGTTTAAATGTAAGTTAAAACCAGTACAGATTCTGTTTATTATATTATATGTGTTATTTTTCCTCCACACAGTGAAAGTTTTGGGGTGACCCTAACTTTACCAGCACCTAGTAGTAGTTTCCATACTTGTGAAGAAATAGACAGTCCTTATTTTGAACCACGTGGGTTTCTTAAGTACCACTGGTCTAAACAGTGCATATGCAACCCGAGTTAGCCAGAAATACTATATCCCAATAACGGGTTTTCAAAGACTGTAATGATAAATACTGGACCTTGGAGCCAGATCTTAATTTCTTCTAGAAAAACTCTACGTAATCTTTCTGCCTGGTGGCGCGAAATACTTCAAGTATTAACTAACATTTCCCGAATATATATATATATTTTTTTGTGGACAAATCTGTGGTGTGACTAAAGTGAATCCTATACTGAGGGAAGGCACCGACCTGACATTCATCATTTCTAGAAACCTACGCTATTGACACTTTGCTCTGCTAACTCCCGCGCCTGGAATAACTGTTAGGTGACTTAATCAGACATTTGAACAAATTTGCACACCCAAGTAGTCGTTCCCGGAGACTCCGAGTTAAATACGTCTTTTGGAACTGGGGACTTCTTGGCAGAAGACTGCATTTTTTTTGAGTCTGTGTGAAAATCTAAAATCAGTGTGTTCCAAGAGGCAGCGAGCAAAGTTGTGAGTACCTGTATGAGAGGCCATGGCGGAATGAATGAGTGTACGCTGGTTTGAGTGATATTTTCACTATTATATCTTTGACACCCTGTTGCTGTCCTATTTGTTTTTTTCAATCTGCATAATTTGTTGCTAAGGCTAGAGTTCTTGTGTTTTTGTCTTAGGTTAAATAAGATTTTTTTTTTCAAACTCTGTGCATATAATTACGAGATAAAACAAAGAAAACTCTTAGACTCAAACCCTATGTATCTGTGACTCGGGCGCCATCATCTGTTCTCTTAACGGGGCCGGGCTAAACCTAGAGTTAACACTATAACGGGGCTATCATCCTTGCAACATTTCCTTGATTTTTTTATGACTATGTGTATATGTATTTTCCTTGATGTACTTTCTTTGATGTTGTGAGCCGATTTTTCCTGATATTAAAATCGCTCTTGAACTTAATAATCGTGTTTGGTCAGCTCGTTCTAGATAATATATATAGCATTGTTATAGTTTTCCCACGTCTGTGTGTTTACCTGTCGTCACGTGTATGTGCGTGCCTGTGAGTGATAGAAATATACGTAATATGTATATTGGTGTAGTCTGTCTGACGCTGTAACAACTGTTGTAGAAGATAGGTGAGAGAGAGAAGAATTCTTTTCGCTTTCAGAGACAGCCACTATATCAAATCTATCATCTCACGTGTGTGGAAATTCTATTACCTTTCACTAACTCTCACTGAGTCTATCACCTATTCAAACCTATTCAGAAGGGACCAAACCTAGTCTTAATTCTCCTATCGAAAATCTACGACACTAACCAAGATCTGCTTACTCGTAGCAAGCAAGAGGACATGCACACCGTCATAGCTGGCAGACGCTGGAGCTGGGTTGGTCATGTCCTCAGAAGAGACCCCGATGCCATCACAAGAACAGCTATGCTTTGGACCCCTGAAGTAAAACGAAAGAGAGGCCGACCAAAAACAACCTGGCGGAGGACTGTGGAGGCTGAGATGCAAAGAATGAACCAGAGTTGGGGCACTGTACGAAGGAAGGCCACCGACCGAGCAAAGTGGAATCAATTTGTTGTTGTCCTACAAGACTCCACTAGGCGTGATGGCCACTGACTGCTTTGACGGTCGGCGGCTAAGGATTAAAGAAGAAGAAGAAGATTAATTAACTTGAGCCGGTATTCTGAACTGTTGTCAGTTAGCAATATTATTATTTTGATTCATTATTTTCTCATGTGAGCTGTTCCAACTGTTTATCTCACTTTAACAATAGCATGAATAATGCTCGGGCAAACCCCACGGTGACATTGTCATTTTGTCATATCAGCTTTTTAAAAAATAAGTTTCATCTTTGCTTCCTGTTTGTAGTTATTGCTAATCTACAGAAGTCCTAGATCTTTTGTGTATTTTTAATGCGTAACGCTGGCTTCTGCGCCATTTTTCATTCTTGTTTCTTTTTTTTTTTTTTAACTTCAATTTATGAATTTTTTTTAAAGGGAAAATTAAAATCAGGGTCGACCTTAGTGATGGCGGGGCCGATTTGGACCACTCTGGTGGAGCTCATGGATTTAATAATATAGTTTTGTTGTAACGTTTTATGTCAAAATATAGATTATAAATTTATGCTTTTTTTTTTTTTTTTTTTAGTAAAGTGTTATATATGCACGATATATAATTTTAAATACACTTGGTTCCTTATTGTTATTCAAACCGTGAGATGGGAACCAGAGTTCGGGGTCCCCTGGGAGTGCGGGGCCCGATTGACTCAAATAGGTTTAGTCGGCCTAAGGTGATGACGACGACGATGATGATGATGATGATATCAGGGAAAACAGATAACATACCAGCAGAAGTTGTAGTCATATCAGTGATACCGCTTGAAAGTTTACCAGACGAAGGGCACAATCATCTGTATATTCTAGTTAGTGTACATAATGTTGGTGTTTCTAAACACAAACATGAACAAGCACAGAATCTGAAATGCAAACTATGGATTAACCGTTAATTATAAATGTACCGATTATTAATACACGCGCTGAACCTACGAGCTTAAAAAAAAATATAAATTACCCACAGTTAGGTATCTCAAAACCAACTAAAATGTCCAGGTTTGTTCTTCCCCACCAAACATCACAAGTCCAAACTGCTTAAATTTTGGTATCCCGACTTTCCAAGTACTGGTTCAATATCACCAATACCTGAGTTATTGCATCTTGTTTCAGTCATTTTCATTTTGAAATATCCAAAATGTTTCTTAAACAAAATGTTACATGTAACTGCATACTGGGAATCGCCTGGCAGTAGCTCGTTCTGTCTGTTATTTCGCCTCGTTGTGTTGAACTAGGCCTAACATCTAACGATTTTAGTCGCTACGCGAGTTTGCCTCTCGCGGCAGTGACCGGGGTTGCAGGTTCGAGACCTGTAGCGTGGCGCACTACAGTATCATTGTGGCGAGATAGATGGTTTAGAGGAGTTCCCAGAAGTCGAGAAAAGAACTGGTGAACTAAAGGTAAGGGATGGCACAGGACAGAATGTTAACCGCACAGATCTAGGTGATAGCTATAGAAAGAGAGCCGTGAAGTGAGCCACGTTTTCGCTTCATCTATCATGTGCTCTAGGGATGTCTCTATTAATATGTGCTGGAAATGCAGCTCGTTACAAGAGCCCTACTGACTAGAGTGTGCAAATATTTAAACATTTTTTTTAAAATTGTCACACATTAAAAAAAAATTGAATTAATAACCGCAATTTAAAATAGAATTAACAACTGCAATTTATGAGGCAAATCAATACAACTTTGAAGATTATATATGCATGGTTAGTTAGTATGTACAAAATTATTTCAAGTCCTAAGAAATATACTGTCAAATAGTCACTGATTTCATCATTATTGGCGACCCTGGAGTTTTGGGATTGTTCTTTCCGGTAACTGCTTTTACTTATCCGCTGAATCCTAAAGCTACAGTTCAGTTCTGCAGGGGATCTTCTTTATGGCTGGTGACTTCCCCGAGGGATGTATGGCGATGTCCCACGATTTTACTGTGCTCGTGGACTTGATTCGCCAGAACAGAAAATCAGCTATAGATTCAGTGCAGTTCTACGTATTTAGAACCACTGGCATCATAGACTTGCTCGAGGGTGCCTTTTTATTAAACGTATTGAGAATCACTGAAGTAACATTTCTGATCTGCAAGTTAGAACTGCGTAAGAGAGGAAATAAATTCCCTATGGTATATGTATTTTAGTTGACAGGTTATATTTTAGTTGACAGGTTATATTTTAGTTGACAGGTTATACGCTAGTTGACAGGTTTGCAAAGGTATCACGTGGTGATACAAAAGCATGTACGAGATCTAACCCCCTGAACACAACTTTTCTAACGAAAGCTGTACGGCTTGTAGATTACCAAGAGTTTAAGTCAGATTGCAGTCTTCTCAGCTGTGTGTGCTTCGAATTGAAAGCGGGAAGTGATTTGAACTGTGTCAGAAGCGGGATTATATATATAATTGTGTTTAGTTTCACTCGCTTGGTCAAATCCTGCGTTTTTATTGGTTGTTGAACTGTTCATCCTTCGTGTCGTACTCAGTCGGGTACTCAGCCAACCATTTTATTAGAGATTGACCAATAGGAATGAAGCGATTTTGACAGTGATTTACTTTTTCATGATGAAAATACATTGACATGATACTTTCCACGGTGTAAATCACAATGAACATTATTATTCACGGGGGTAAATATCACAGCGAGTTAGGGCTGTTTCACTACAATCATCATCATCGTAATTATCAGCATCATCGTCATAATTATCAGCATCATCGTCATAATTATCAGCATCATCGTCATAATTATCAGCATCATCGTCATAATTATCAGCATCATCGTTATAATTATCAGCATCATCGTCATAATTATCAGCATCATCGTCATAATTATCAGCATCATCGTCATAATTATCAGTATCATCGTCATCATCATCAGCATCATCGTCATAATTGTTCTTTTTGCTCCATATGGAGCATGGAGCCACCGCTGCAGCTGGTCCCTTGCAGGAAGTCTACACAATGATTCTCACAACCTCTTTCAGCAGTGATTTCAATGGCAATTAGTTTTACATGAGGTTGCCAGCGTCATGCACAACCTCATTTTAGTCGCTTTGTACGACATGCCTGAACGCTCCAGTATACCCAGCTATAAATGAGTATTTGGTAAAGGAAAGGTAAAGGATCCCATTACACGCCCATTGAGGCATATTGGGAATATGGTGTTAGGCCCATATTTTCTTGACCATCAGCACACTAGGGGTGATGTGGTCAGCATCACGCCGGCCGCCTTAACCTTCACAGAGTTGCTCTGGTACCCAGTTGGGGGCTGGGTCGACCCAGGAGCCGTTTGCGGCCTAAAAAAATCCCACCTCATCTGGGGATCGAACCATAGACCTCAGAGCTAGGAAGCCAGTGCACTAACTACCACGGCTTCAAATGAGTATTTGATTCTGCTCTTAAGTTAGGGAGTGCAGCTGGAAGCAAGGAGGTAACTGGTCATCCCACCTCATAAAGCTGGGCCTAGTGTAGTGAATTCTCAACACTCCATTACCGCCTACTGTAGTATACGCTATGGAACTACTTTTATCTTGACATGTTTAGACTTACAGAACATGCGTGTCAAGGTAGCATTCTGTATGCTTGGAATGTTTATTTGAAGACATTAGCAGATCCCTGGTTGAACCTGTAGCTGTGGTAAGTGCAGTTGTTAACTGGTCCCTTATAAACTTCAAGATTAAGTAACATTCAGATGCAGTTCGTAGACACCAGAAAATTTGGGCATGGCATAAATAGTTTTTGTAAGTATTTATATTCGCTACCTAATATATACTTTATATATTACACGTTGTCCCGTGTAGTCCCCAAAAGTGGACGTGAATGATTGCTGTAGGCTTCATGCATAGGGACCAGCTACAGTGACCACTCCCTGCTCTGTAAAGAGTGCAAGGGAAAGTGATGATGATGGTGATGATGGTGATGATACACATAATATTTCACATGTTGACTGGGCAAGATTTTAGACGTTTACAAATTTAGTCTATTACCGCCATGATTCACAGCTCAACGTTTTGGTTTAGCTCGGTTATTATAATTGTTGTATCTGGCTAACATTTGTATCTCCAGAAGTACATTTGAATTACTGCTTGCGTGAGAGTCAGTTCTACGCGTAGATGCAGACAATCTTGTCTTACTGCACATCAAATGTACCCTACCTTCACACTTGTCAAATGCATGGAGGCATATCTGGAGTCATCCTTATATGACCACCAGCTAAGCACAATGTTATAGTATACAGATGTGGAAGCGAACCTCTGTCTGTGAGGCTTATTACACCCTCATTGACTCTTGAAATCATCGACACACTTCCAGGGATTCCTCCTGTAGTGAAAAGGGTTGAGAACCCGGCGTTGCAAACTAAGCTTGGAGAAGTCACTTGAGCCCCATACGTAACTCTAGCGTGTGCCTAATTGGCTGCTTGCAGGAAGATCTCACTACGGACCTCATGATAGGCAGGAGGAGCTGAGAAGTGGCTCTGTGTAGGACGCGACAATGCCTTGGGAGAGCCTAGAACCAGAGCACATTATTTTAGCTCTGCATAGTTGGAGAGCCCCCTTGGATGGCGGGAAATGCACAGTATGCTATTCGTTTTTTACTTGTAGCTTGGGACCAGATGTAATGCTCCTTTAAATGCAAGCCCACCTGGAGATACTGGAGCTCATGATTTCAACTCAACACGTTTCGGAATGGCAGAAAAGCCTAGATCTACAGTGTAGATAATACCAAGGAGTCTTCAACTTGGTATTGGCTAGAAAAGAGCAAGAAGCTCAGCAGCCCTAGTTAAACAACAACGACAACGCTTGTCATGGATACAGAATATAAAGAGTTTAAATCTTGGCTGATCACGCATGTTGAAATATCGGTTTTATTGAATCTCGCATGCTGCTTTGCGTTTAGCTTTTCTTTAAGTTTATCAGCACGGGTGAAATAAACAAAATCGCTCGTTAGACAGAGAGAGAGAGAGAGAAAGAGAGGGAGAGAGAGAGAAAGAAAAAATTGAGAAAGAGAGAGAAAGAAAGAGAGAGAATGAGAGAGAGAAAGAGAGAAAGAGTGAGAGATAAAGAGAGATAGAGAGAGGGAGGGAGAGAGAGAGAGAAATAGAAGCTGAAAAGCAAAGCGACATACTGAATTTATTTTTTATTTTTTACAAAACTGAAATGTACTTTTATGACAGCTTCAATTAATGTTCACTTTTTCCTGAACTGTTCCAGACTGCACTTTTCTGACGGCTAACACATACGCTAAACAGATACACCCATACAAAGTTATCAAAATTAGCTTGTATTAATCTCACGGGATCATTATTTTCTTGTTTCGGTCCGTATTTAATCCAAGGTGGGAATAGTTTTATTAGGGGTCGTCCACATATGATATCACGCAATTTCAAACATTTTTTAACCCCCCCCCCCCCCCCTTTTCCCCCCACTCCCTCCTCCCCCGTGTCACATTTCGTCACAAAAACCCAGATTCCCCCTTTCTTGGAACGTCACAAATCTATTACACCCAACCCCTCCTTTATTTTAAGTAAAATTGTGATTAATTAATCAGACTTTTACAAATGTATTCCCTTTCATGTTCCACGTTCCAGTACCAGTTAGCACCAAACCTTTGCCCTACGCAGCTAAATGATTTTAATTTCTCCTCCCTAATCAGACCCTAATTAGTGGTTGGATTGACATGGAAGTGCTAAAATAAACCACTTCTAACTGGAGTTTTTTTCCAACGAAACCACATGGCCGGAAGAGCGGAAATGTCGCTTATAGTCTGCAACATTTTGGGACTGCTTCATTGCATTTCCATCTCGTCAAGGAGAAGACATTTCAGACCGCTAGGATAACGAATAGAAACAGGATTCAAACAAAAGGACAGGACCGCGCATTAGAGGATCTTCTTATTGTAGACAGAAGAAAACTCCATTATAGCACTGGAGACCACGAGTCCTAGGAACCTACATACAGAATAACAGTGGGATTATAATTAAAGTAATAACCCGACTATCTGTAAGACGGCATGTTAAAACCAGTGGCCCGACACTATACTGAAGTTTTTCCTCTGCACGAAGCCTGTAAATTTATTCTCGGATAATCGAGGTAAGTTGTAATATGTACATTTTATCCTTTTATATTTCTGCACTAAACATGTGTAAAATGCTTGTGGATGTACAGGTTCATACGAGGCTGGCAAGCTCAGCATATACAAATTATTGGATTCATGAACCACCACTGTAAGAGCTCGTGACTGCTTCGTGCGAGTTTCCTCAAAAGGAACCCAAAAACAAAGGTGTCACGGATTGCCTCCCCTGTGCTCTGTAGTGATGGTCCAACAGTGGCCAAAACCTAGAGTAACTAATGTGGGTCTTCAAAGGTATCTACCTTCGCACGAGATTACTCTTGACAGAGACACAGATAGAAGGATGATGATGCTTCTACCAGGGAGGGAGTGTTCACAAGATATTTCAGAAGTCAAGAACAATGCTGAATGTGTCTTAGCAAATGTTAACTTTTATCTGCCCGACAACTTTTGTGAAAGGTAATATATATACCTCTATAATATATATACATCTATAGATGTAAATATAGATATACTAAAGATGCTGATTCATCCGTGTGCACTTCTCTCTCTGTAATAACTAAATCAACTTTGAATTTGTTAAAAAAAAAAAAAAAAAACATATAACAAATTTAATGATCAATTACTTTGGAACAAATGTAAATAAATATGAACTGGTGATTACTAAAAATTAGATTTTGTCATCGAAATCGGCTTTAGGTAGCTTACTTGTGGAATATAGATCAATAAGTTCTGTTGTGTTGGCCTGTTAAAAATGTCACTTAGCTTCCAAACTGCTGAAGTGTTGATGCTGCTGTTTCCGTCAATTCTTCTCTGTGGCGAGTGCACTTCTCCTGGTCAAGGCAGGTATCTTCACAACCCGTTGAAGGTAGGTTTCAAGTGTCGATCGCAAGCTTTGAACCACAGAACAGCAGAACAGCTGGTATCGTAGAATCGAACCTCAAATGGTCTCGTAAACTCGTACCACAAACATTTGAGGGAATAAAAGAACAAATTCCGCTGCTAAGTCTTTATTTTCCTGATACTAACCAGGCGCCTTTCCCGCTGTCCGTCAGCAGATTCTTTTCTCAGATCTTTTTTACTCTCTCTGAGCGTATATCATATACCTCCTGGACAGCGGCAAGTGGCTTGTGCCTGAAGGAACATTTATGACGCTTGGCTAAGAAAGTAAGAAAGTTCTGGCACTCGTCTGGTTAAGACCGCCCTAATCTAGTCTTAACTTTTATTCCCTCCCATTTCTCTCTATTTCGACTCTTGTCAGCTGTATTTTGGAAGTTGGCATGTCACTTTTAGTCGGACAGGTTAACTCCTCTTCCTCTTGCGCGGGTAAGCGGGAGGTATTCTGTTATCTTTCCATGTTTATAGCTGGTCGGCACCTCTTTTTAAGTCGTCCCTTGACTCGTTGGGCCGGGTCGGGGGCAAAAGTTCCGGGGAAACCTTTGACAACGAGCAAGGCACTTCTGTCCTCTTCTTGTCGTGGTCGGCAAAATCTCCCTGAGTATTTAATTCAGAGTTAAGTCAGAAAACTACCTGATCCACTGTAAAAAGTATGAACAACAAAGGCTTGAATTAAAAACTTACTATAGAAATCACAATATAGACTTAACAGGTGATAAGGTTTTAAGTATAGATGCCCCAAGAGATGCCCAATCAATACTTAAAAGATATATACATAAAACAAAGGAAAAATATAAGGTTAGAACTTCAGGAAAATCATCCAACTAAATAGAAATTAAGCAGCAAGAACTAACAAAGCATTAACAAAAAAATAACTACTCATAGGACAAGGAAAGACAAGGTATTAAAAAAAAGGGACAACAACTCAAAAAGAACAAATACTAATACAAATTAAAACCAAGTGTAAAGGACAATAGTTATCTAGAAACAATACAAAAGAGAAAATAAAATTGACAAATACTAATATAAATAAAAATCAGCAACTGCAAAAGACAACAGTTATTTAAAATTAGTAAATAAAATGACACTAAATACCCCAATTATAACCAACTTTCAGGTTGAACAGGGTAGACCAAGATGGAAGGAGAAGAGGCAACAATGATCAGATGTTGAGTGCCCGATCTCCACCCATCAATTCATCAAAACAACAACAACAACAACAAACGAAAAACCAGATTCTCGCCAGGGTAAAGTTTTGGTGCACGAATGTTTACATACACAGGCCTACAGCCTTGCATAACCGCTGGCTGGATGGGTACGCCTGTTTTGTGATTTCACATATAGGCACGCCAAGCTCACCTACATTTTGCTTGGCTAGCAAGTGGTCAATAGAAAGGAGAGGGGGGTGATATAAATTCTGTGACCAGGTCAGCGAGCACTGACGAACAGGAATGCCCAAGTGAAGTGTGAATGGTGCACGTAGACTGTTGATATAAAAATGTAATCTGTACCTGTCTCTACATATTTAAAACAATATAGGTGTTGTAATAATTGGTGAGGGCTATTGGCTCAGTGATTTTTGGTTTATGCTTTCATTTCAGTCAGAAAAAACCTCGATCAGACAGATCAGCGGGACCATTGGGCCACCAGCCTGTATTGCCTCCCACAAGGGCCTTAGTAGTCTTCAAGCCCTTACGTGTTCGTCAACCACCTCTTACCAGCTCCCAACTACGGGTAGATCTGGTAGTTCCCTGTTTTGGAGTTATACATCATAACACATAGTACCTGGAGCGCCCATGCTCTAACAGTGACACGGGATTTGCCTCCCCTTTGCTCTGCAGTAGTGGTCCACCAGTGGCCAAAACTCAAGTATCTAAAATGGGTCGTCCAAGATGATACCTTCGCACAAGATTACTCCTGACAGAGTTGTAGATAGAAGGGTAATGACGCTTCTATCTCAAGTGAGTGTTCACAAGATAATTCAGAAGTCAAGAACAATGATGCATAGGTCAGAGTACTATTAACTTATTTCTGATCCGGCACCTTTTGTGAAGTTTTAAGCAATGGTTTGCCTTGTTCGAGCCCCCAGCTGAGTTAATTCAGCGAAATTCCGTTTATAGTTAATTTTGGCTCTATGGCTGTAAATATTTGTATCGTATGTTAATGATTGTCAATCATCCATGCGCTCTTTTATCTATAAGAACTGAATCAACTATGAATTTGTAAAATAACATATAACAAATTTAATAATCAATTAGTCTTTAACAAATTTAAATAAATATGGATGAAGATGATTTTATGAGGTTTTAAAATTTGTCTTCACTGAGACTTAATTGGGGACTGATGGTTATTAGTGTCCGTTGAGTGCTTGTTACAAAAGACGTAGCTTGCTGAGGACTGCACTGGGTCATTGTCAGGTTTTTTGTGATGATGACTCTCCTCTAGAGGCGCCTAGATGAACTTCATTCCTAATGTCAAGGTGGGTGTCTTCACAACGTGTCCACTGTAGGTAGTTGGTGTCGAACACAGCTCTTGAATCACAAAGATAGTGGCGAAGATTCTTACTTCAGACTGGTCTGGTACGAAGAACTGTCTTGTAGCTTCGAACCACGAACTTTAGGAAAAGTGAAAGAACAAATGCCTATGTTAAGTACATTTGTGGGCTGAAGATTACCAAGCGCATTGTCTCGCTGTCCAACCACCAATGTTAGCCTCTCTGAATAATTACTCTCCCTGATAAGTATAAGTCAGGGAATATGATTAGAAATCACCGTTATTCTTCTGGTTACTTTAATGAGGAAAATGTGTCTGGACAGCGCAAGGGCAATGGCTTGCTCGAATTGCAATTAACAGGGTACATATATCTCACAAAATAATAGTATACACTTTAGGCACATGTGATGTAATCATCACTTCTCGCTGCTCCATTCTGAGTCTGGTGTCACCTCTGCTGTCAGTTTTCTGTACGACTAGCAAGAAGCAATCATCAGCGCTTGCTGTAGGGGTCTATCAATATACTGTTTTCATATGTTGAGGTTGCCAGCCTCCTATGACTGGTATAACCACTTAGCAAGTACAT
This sequence comes from Oreohelix idahoensis, assembly GCA_024509875.1. Classification (NCBI taxonomy): domain Eukaryota; kingdom Metazoa; phylum Mollusca; class Gastropoda; order Stylommatophora; family Oreohelicidae; genus Oreohelix; species Oreohelix idahoensis. Next base: position 374,156 of record JAMPIV010005870.1, on the reverse strand, counting down.
ATATGTCACAATTAACATTTTAAACTATATGTTCACAACTTACCCCACTGTGATATACAATCTCCTGGCACAGTAGATTGGACACAGCAACTTTGATTAGATGCTTCGAACGCTTGGTCGGGGAAGATTTAATATTTCTCTTATGACGGGTGCTCTGATTCCTTACGTTTCCAGTCTTTGTATTTAAAATTGCGTGTTCTCTTTTAAGTTACAAAGACGCCCGAATACTGTAATCTGTCACTTTTAATTCTGGAATACTAGTCCGATGTCTCTCTGGCTCCTGGGAGTTGCTAATTTGACGTTGCGATGCAGTCTGATCTGTGTCTCCGATTTCGCTAGATTATATTTCCATTTCTCAGTTCAAGTCTGAGATTGTACTTTTAGATCAACTTGCCAATGAAAGTCAAAGTCTATTCCGGCTCTCAAATTAAACCAATGGTAAGCTCTTTAGAACTATATGGGTCGGGGTGTTAAATCCTTACTATCCCCCGCGTGTTTAAAAATATCAAATTTTACAATTTAAACTCGTGACCTCTTTCAAATATGGCAGTAATACTTCCAATTGTATGTGCACAAACTCACAAACACATCGGTGAACTTATTGCCTCGCTAATACCTTCCGCCTATATTGACAGGTTATCTGTAATATTGATACAAACATGGTCCAGCGGAAGCGATTCCATATATTACCTGCGTTTACGCGTACATCTCCCAGACGGATTTCTTTCTGTCGTTCAGGCGAGACCACCTGGGTCTATAAGGATCGTCTCTATCAAAGGTGTCTAGACGACTTAAGTGATAAACGTATTAACCGATGACCTGTTTAATTAACCTTGTATTACTACGTTTCACCTGGGAAAACGTTAACAAGTCTAGGGAGTGGTCAGAGCAAAAAATGTAAGTGCATAAAATATGCCAAATAATAGGACGATCGGTGAGGAAAATGAAGAAAAGAAGTGATACTGCCGGAGAGAACGAAAGTTATGAAAAGTGTACAACTGATTTCGTCACAAACTGCATCAACCTCGGAGAGCTACACATCACTGTAAGTCCAATTACCCTCGTAATGGGTGTCAGATTTGACCCTTTCTCACTATCACACGCAGTCGCATGCTGACTGGCCCTTGTCATTTGGATATATTAGGCGCGTTGCCTACCTAACCTGAGTTCAATCTCGCACAACCCTATTGATCCTGGATTTCTATGTACCTGTGTTAGAAGTAGGATACTATTCGTGCTGACCCTGCATTTCGTGAATTTCCATTTTCTTCCACCTATCGTCGGCAGAATAGTGGACGTGAAAGGGTAATCATCCGTGCATCTACAAAACGACGGGATTTTAACCAGGTGGAAATAAACACAGGGACTCTGAAAGAAGGAGAGGGGAGGTGAATTATATAAGTGGGGTAATGGGCGTGCTTGAAGTAGAGTGGGCGTTACTCTCCATATTGTGTAGGGGAGCTATGGTGCTTACCAGAAATAGTTAACGGGGTTTATGTGTCTTTTAATTTCAGATACTTCTGTGGAAAGAGTATTTCGTAAAGGGTTGGCCAGATATTTTTTGGTTTGATGTGCAAACCAAAGATTGAGCCAAGTTCTTAGTTTTTTGTGTGTAATAGTGTAATTGATTTGTTTGTTTCTCTTATTGGATTCTCGGCCTCGGTCAGAGATAACTTGTTTGGTTTTTTTGGTTGTTTTGATAATATACTGCTATATTATTTAATTAATAAATAAATATTAGAGGATCAGAATTCTCTTCCTACTTCTACCTGTTATTTGTTGAATGTGAGGTCACTTGATGTGCACGTAGTCCTTTCTCATTGAATAACGTTACAATAGAAGAGAGGCGGGATGAGGCGTACGCATTGAAACATTGTCACTGAGTGGCAGGAGGTGATAGACATCATAACTTTACTCCTGACAGCTACATTTCACTCCATTCACATCACACACTCAATTCGCATCTACCTTCTCAGTCTTCACTCACACTTTTGTCTTGTCGCAGACAGACTCTTTTCACCACTCGTGGCAGCATACTTACAACTTTACAAATGATAATAAATGTATATATACATATGATGTCATCCTCATCCACTCCCTTTTCCACTTGGAGTCTGGGGTTACCTCTGCTTTTGGTTCCCTGAGAGAACTACCACGAAGCAATAGCCAACACTTTGCAGTGGTGGTTTATGAACATTACATTTTCACATTCTGAGGTTTAAAGCTTCTTAAGCACCTGTATAACCATCAGCAAGTACAAACATGTCAAATACAAAGCATATAAAATATGTTATAACTGACCTCAATACTGGTTAGGACCTAGACTTCTAGCACAGAAGAATAGACTTGGCAACTTGATGCAGATGCCTCGAACACGCGTCTGGGGTATTATTTGTATTATAGAATCCCTCTGTGACTTTGTGAGTAGGAGTCCGATTTCCGTATTAAATGGTGGAGTTTCCTTATTGTATTAATCAAAAGGTGCTCCAATACTTGTCTTCCGTTCCTATAAGTTCAGAATCCTGACTTCTACTCTTTCTTGGCTTCAGTCCGAGCTGTCTGCTTTGACGATTCTGAAATGCATTGTTGTATGTGTGACGGTATTGCCTCCCCTGCTTTGCAGTAGTGGTCCAACAGTGGCCAAAACTCAAGAGTATCTAATATGGGCTTCAAAGTTGTCTACCTTCGCACAAGATTACTCTTGGCAGAGATGTAGATAGAAGGGTAATTTTTTTTTTAACCGTACGACCGCTATTACTCGAGGCGATAATCTCCGGTTAGTATATCTAACCTGAAACTGATTTTTATGTGAATATCCCTTTTTTCTCTGTACACTGACAGGTGTCCACTCGTCCTTCAGGCAGATACTCGCCGTCTTCAGAGGGTACCCATTAGAGCTGGGTCGGCTCAGCAGCCACTAGTCCGTGGTCGACGACACTCGTTCAAATGGTCTCGCCCGGGCTTGAAGCTGGATCACACGATCTCCAGCGCAGTGTGGTAACCATTACACCAGCGCGGCTCCTAGAAGGGTAATGACACTTCTATCCCAAGGGAATGTTCACAAGATATTCAGATAAAAGAAAACAACGCTGCTTTGGCTGAGCACGTTAATTCTAGAACCTGCCGACAACTTTTGTCAAGAATTAAGCAATGACTAGTTTTAGCTCGATAAGCTCCTACCTCTGATTTACTCAGTGGAATTCTTATTATTCTGGTATAGCTCTGTTTAGAGTATGTGTAGTAAATTGACTGAGACAAACATACAGTACATTTAAAAGGAATAAATCGAAGTTAAATTTGTAAAATTACAAATAATAAAATTTAAAAATCACTTAAGTTTTAACAGTTTGAAAATAATTGAATAGTTTAGAAGAACAGTTTTATCATTGATTGATAGTAGAGTCGATGGGAAAAAAGTTCACTTTGGCAGCGTATATTTTGCACTTAGCTGCCAATAGTAGTTTCTGCTCCCGCTGATGGGTTCTTTTTATACTGCTCTCGCTCGTCGTTGGTCAAGGTTGTCGGGTGTAGCTCGTTTCCCAGAAATGTCAAGGAGAGTCTACAAAGTTGGTCCTTCGTCTTAAAGCTTAAGCCATTGTTCCCTTCTTGTTCCATAGATAGTACTTTCTGCTGGTACCACCAATAACTATGATAAAGAATAGAAACGAAACGCTCTCCTCAGTATGGCGTTTCCCGACACATGCTTATATGTCCCCTTTCTTCTATTCTACCATCCCATTTATCTCAGAATTTACCCTCGATGAGAATTAAATTTAATCCCTCGGGATAAAACTTTCTTATAGAATATGTTTACATTTCCACTGATTTAAAAGTGTTCACAATATAAATTGAATATGTTTTTATCTATGTTTACACTGATTTGAAAAGTTTGAAACTTCCATTAATTTTAAAGTGCATATGTTAACATCGACATTTACACCGGTTTGAAACTGTAAGTATTATAATTAAAATGTACATTATTTCTTCATCTTTTCCTCCCTACTCCCTATGGAACCTGGGACTACTTTATGCTTTTAGTTCTCTTTGCGAAACCAGCAATAAAGCAATCACCATCCCTTGGCAGTGGTGTTTCATGAAATCATCATTCTATACGCTGAAGTTGTCAGCCTCAAATAACTAGGACATCCACTAGCAATTTTCACATATTAATATTCACATGGTTATATATATATATATATATATATATATATATATATATATATATATATATATATATATATATATATATATATATATATATATATATATATATATATATATATATATATATATATATATATATATATATATATATATATATATATATATATATATATATATATATATATATATATATATATATATATACATGTTAGTTCATATGTTAGTAATGTAAAATGCAAAATGACAACTTGTGCCAATCCTGGCTCACTTCGTTTTTTGTTCAGATGGATAAAACAGACTTGAATCGGCCTCTTACACGCGTCTGCGATGTCGTTTCTTTAATAAGATAATTCCTTCTATGACTCTGTGTGTTTTCAGTTTCCTCAGTCCCCGTTTCCTTATTAAAATGATATAAATTTTCTGGGCTGTTTTTGTAAGTCCGTCAAGATTCTCCAAGAAAAGGCCTATCGTGATAAAAGGAATTCTGAATTCTAACTCTCGCAAGGTATGGTGTCGTCGTAGCAAGCGATCTTCACAGGAAATTTTCACAGTTAAAAAACACTGAAACGTGTCAGGTTATATGCCTGTCCTACCACCGCATCTGTTTGTTATGCTGTTGAGCAAAAATGCCAATCGTTTTCAAGCAGGCATGTCCAGTGGGAAATTCAAAATATTTCCGACATGCGAAAATTTTGACCGAAATGCAGAGGTCACGTTTCCCATATATGGCAATCGTGACATTCAAATATTCTCGTCAATGATTACATATAACTTCTTACATCTACCCGGAAATATTACAACATTTCCGCTCAGGTGTGTCTGTCATCCCACCTGGTCGATTCTTGACCGGCGCTCCTTATGCAAACACAAACTCCTGTTTGACTATCTACCCTGTGTCTTATCACGACAATAATTAGTCGGTCACACGAGCCATGTCAGCGCTTAGTAAACTCGCTTGGCCATTTGCGTGTGAAAACATTCGCTGTGGTACAATAGGATTTCTGTCGGTCATCCTTGCATCACCGTCTAATCTATCCGCAGGGATAGACAGGTAAACACACATACATGACGACTATCGCTGAGAGGAGTGTAAGAATGAAATACCAAATATCTGCTACACATAGCAGAGAAAGAAAGTGCGACAATTGAAAGCACGCAATAAAAATCAGTACAAAAATGTAACTGATTATGCCGTAGTGAAACAGAGATCGAGAGGGATCGCCCCATTCTGTTACAGTATGTCTAAAATGTTCTACTTTATTTTGCAGTTTTCGGCCCACGCTTCTGCCTTGTGTTTTCCGACAAATCTTCCAATCAACGCGCCTCCAGTGCCAGTTATGCATTCAAAAGTACACGTAATGATAACTTTCTCATGGAATTTTCTGCATGACTCATGCGTTTATAAAATTCAAACGGTCAATTTTCCGTATAAGGAGTTGTTATTTCCGTCTATTCGCGGTAATGATTATTTCTTACATAATCCATGTTTCTGTATTCTCTTACCAGTTTTGATAATGGACTGGCGCTTCCCGTGAAAGATAACACTGGGTCACTACACGAAAATGATCTTGCCAGCCAATCTTGTCTGATTTGTATCAAACTCTCGGGTAAACAAACACGACGCAAATGAATGGAAGGAGTGTAAACATTGACTCGAAAATACCTAATACTGTCGGAAGGTATGAAAATATAATGTGCCGACGATCGGATAGTTCACATAATTAGTACGCACAATAAAGGTAGTTCAATACTGCCAGAGAGGAAAAGAGAGCGAACCAAATTATGTGACAAAAGGTAACCCCAGGCTCCATGTGGAGCAGGGAGTGGATAATGATGTCATCCTGATCTACATATTTATTATATTAACATTATAATAAGTTTATATGTATATATATATATATATATATATATATATATATATATATATATATATATATATATATATATATATATAATGCAATTGTCGTTTTCCGCTGCCCAAACGTACTTTCATCCGACTCATTGAGTTTAGCAGCTCAGGGAGGTTAAAGTTTCTGAGAAAGATGAAGTGGCGAAATGGAAGTGGAGAGCGCCTGATTCTCTTGTCAGGAGGCCCTATACTTAGAAGAGGCATTTATTTGCTCTCAGTTTGTGGTATATGTTTGTGATACATGTCTGTGGTTCATGTTATCAGCAGTCTGTGCTAGACGCCTACATCCAACGAGTCTTGAAGACGCTTGCCTTGACAATTGGAGTGGTTACCCCCAGCATTACCGCCAAGGACGTGCTACCGCCATAGTATTTGACGACTGACGGAACAGTCAACAACACCTTTGGGAACCAACAGTGACAGAACCAAACACCAACCGTAAATCATCATCAGCACTTGGCTAGTTAAGTATAACTGTCAGGCCCAGGAAAAGAACTTTTTTTTTAAACGATAGCCACTTTAAAGTCACTACCACTGAAGAAAACATCAGTGCTTCATAAAACCCTATCTTCAATTTGTTAACTTTAATTGATTATTAAATTAATTATCTGCAAATACAAATTGATAGTTGATTTGATAAATACAGAGTGAGTTGCATGGTATGATTCAGTTAATTTAAAAACATAACCATCCAGAGCTATTCAAGTAATATTTTGTTGAAATATTTCAGTTTGGGGCTCAAGAATACGAGCAAAGTTCTTTTTCCTCACAGGAGGGGCGGGAAGTTTAAAAAGATATGAATAGAAGAATGATTCTTCTACTTAAGGGAGCCTCACAGGAATTTTAAGAAATCAAGCATAACAACTGTGATCATCTAAGCTGTCATGATCTCTGCTAAGAGCAACCTTGAGCTTTGAATACCCTCATGATTATACTCTTAAGTTTGGCCATTGTTTGACCACTGTTGCAGAGCAGGGAGACAATCGCGCCACACCTCTATATTTAAGAACTGTGTGGCTCCTATATTTGAGTATTGTGTGGCATTTTGGTGTATTGTGTGGCCTCTTTTTTATTAATGGGTTGCCTCTATATTTATGTATTGCGTTGCCATTTTATCGATTTATTGTGTGGTCTCTTTATTTGTGTATTTTGTGGCATCTTTATTTATGTATCATGTGGCCTATATATTTATGTACTTTTTGCTGCGTCTTTATTGTTGTATGGAGTGACCTCTATATTATGTATTGTGTGGCCTTTTGGTGCATCGAATGGTCAATAAATAAATAAATAAATAAATAAATAAATAAATAAATAAATATATATATATATATATATATATATATATATATATATATATATATATATATATATATATATATATATATATATATATATATATATATATATATATATATATATATATATATATATATATATATATATATATATAAAAAGTGATATAAAAAAGATACTATAATGTGTTTTATTGATAGATACCACTGCTTCATATATATATAAAACAACATTTTTCTTTCTTATATAAGAATATATATTATATTATCAATTTGAACTTTCTTTTTTTTTAAATCCACTCCAACACAAAAATAAAAATCTTCAACTCCAATTTCAAACAACCATATATTGTCACTTGAATAAGAAATGTCAGGCAAGCTATTTATAACATTTTGTCTGGGTTTTTATCCCGCTTTATCCATGTATTCACAGTAAGTCTATAAAAAGTGAGTGTGAGTAAAAAGATCACTAGAAGCAACAGTAATGTGTTTTATTGATCAGATAGTGTACCACTGCTTCATCGATATTCTAATAATTACCACACACACTTTCCGTCGCACTAGACATCGAAAGAAGATTCCCCGCAAGGAGCGTAGACGTGACAGACCTGGTCAGCCGGCAGTCTACCACGACAAGGTGAGATGGAGTGTATCTTTCCACTGTGCTGAGCGGCGAAAGTCGACGCTGCTTTACTTTTCTACTAGATTCAAACACGCAGATGGGTCAAGAAAATTACACTTGTCCCTGCGCTCGGACAAACAGAAATGTATAGTAAACTTTGTATTTTTAACTGCACTCTGACAGTCGGAAATGTAAGTAAAATACAAAAACAATTTTTTTTTAAATTACATTTCAGCATGCTAGAATGTCACATTGACATCACATTGAATGAAGCAGCTGATAAACTAGAAAAGAAGGGAGCTAAAAATGCCACAAATTGACCAACGATTAACAATAAAACAAATAATCAAAACTAACTGTAAAGAAGATTGGCTGAACACGTGGCCACAAGCTAAAACATGAAGAAGACTCTTCACACACCTAACAGCCCCAAATAAGGAAGATGTTATCAACCATATTGAACGAAAATATCAAACCAGAATTTTCAGGTCGAGAACAAGTCACTCTACACTAAATTGCCACAGAAATAGAATGTGTTCACAAAATATATAACAAAATGTAAACACTGTCCAAACCCGTCTGATACTGTCGAAGACCAATTAGTACTGTGCCCTACACTCCAGGGAATGAAGCAACTCCTCCTACCACACAACACAGCCATAGACAATACACTTTATAACAGCCCAAAACAGTTACACAAACTGCGCAGTATCACATAATTGCATCAAGGTCACAAAGAGCTGACGCTCAGTGACAGTGGATCAAAGTCAAGTCAAGAATATCAAGGAACTATTTCTTTTATTTTGGTCTGGTTTAGTTTTAAGGACTATCTTAATTGCACACGGACAACTCTATCAGTGTTCCGATCTCCTCCCTAAGATCACACAGGGTGGATCTCAGTACAGTGCACGAACTCCGTAGCACCGGCGAGGATCCATGTGAGCATACAGGAATCACACATTCTATAAAAATATTGGTAGGTTTTCCTAATTTTGTAAATTTTGCCAGGGCAGCGGCCGTATGGCCTGCTCTTTACGATTTCCAACTGCGGACGGATTTTTAACGATAGCAAGTTGCACATATGACCTACTGTATTTTCGCCCTTATCTGGAAAGGCTAGGCATCCAATCTAACTACCCATGGTGAGATCAGAGGGAGTATTACATCATTAGGACCCACTGATGCTTTTATTTTACGATGCCCAACATACGAGGAGCAGATAAAACACATATGACCCGTCACCAGTACCATTCGTGGAATCGCTCTAGGGAGATGCACATAACCTCAAGCTGACTACTGCCTGCTTTGAAAACATTTTAGTAGACGTATGAGAATGTACAAAGAAGAAAAAAACCTGCACTCACAAAAGCAGATACGTCAAACAAACAAAAACTATTGCTTTTGTTTTAAACTGCGTACAGACATGCAGAAACGTAAAGAAACATTTCAAAGAAAACTACACTCAGATAATCAGAGAGTTAGGAAAGCTATGTATATTTTGTTTACAGCAATCAGACAATCATGCAATTGAAGAATATTATAATTGCATTCAGACAGGCAGAGACGTCCAGAAAGATTTTTTTCTAAAACTACACTCGGACAAGCGGAAACATCAAAGAACATGTCTAGAGAATATTTTTCGTTTTCCTAAAGACAAATAGATACGGCTTCATTATTTTTTTTCCACCGTACTCGGAGAAACAGAATTGTCCAAAACAAAAAACAACAACAACAACAAAAACTATTTCTTTTTCAGCTGCTGTTAGAAAGAAAAATTTGTTTAACAACTTTTTAATACCTCAATAACCGTAATTCAGCAAGTCAAAAACGTCCATTAAAACAACGCAGAGATAAATGGCTCTCTGGAATAGCTAAGCAGAAATATAAATCGAAGTAATTGGCTGCTTTGAGAAGAAGACGCTGGTGATGGATAGGACACAAAATTGAGGAAACGTTTTTGATAGTATTACAAGGCAGTCATTGGTTTGAAATTTCCGGGGAAAGAGATGCAGAAGTCAATCAAAAATACACGGAAAAGAGAGCTGGAGACAGAAGAGAAAATTAAGAGGAAGACGTAGAAAGACTGAAGGCACGTGACAGGAGACTTGGCACGTGACAGGAGACTTGGCATGTGTTTGTTGAAGGCCTATGCTTCTTGAGTAGCTAAAGGGTATTGATTCATTGAGTGATTGATTGATTAATTGTTTGATTTCGCTGCTCAGACTGATGGAAAGAAACAATTCAGTGGAAACAACGATGAAGGCAAATGAGAAGTCTACCCAATATTCCTGGCAACAATATCGTACAAAGACCGATATAACTGAAGATATAACCAACCCCAAAAATGTTCTCCAGACAAGCAACAAAACTGATATTGAAATTAGAAGCGGTCTACAATCAGGCTGAAGTAAAAGTAACACTATCGCACTTGCTCAAATCGTATTTACTTTAATATAATTCACTTCTTACATGTCTTGCTTTCAAATTCTATTCAAGAACACCATTGCCGCTGACTATTGGTCGAATACTAAAACATTAGGTCCCAGGTAATTCCCGAGGATCTGTGACGAGTTAAATAAAGAAAAGAACGACTGACCCCCCCCCCCCCCCCCCATTCTAATGGAAAGAGGCGACTAATATGAGGTTGTGATGGGACTAGCAACCTCATCGTGTACAAGAAATAGCTACAAAAACCATTCGCTGCAAGAGCACTTGAACGCTTTGGTGAACTTGATGCAAAAGGGATCAGTTTCCGTTGTGGTCCCATGCGTTATAAGGAGCGAAATAGGAAATGATGGTGATGAACACAGTAAAGTAATTAAGTGCATTTTACTGAAGCTCCCGCAAGTCACAATTAAGTTATTGTCAAAAGCAAAGATGAAGTATAGTATACAAATTGTAAATTAAATCTTCATCAAGTAACATGCTAGTTGGCATTTGTAATCATGACTCTTCGCAACTTCCTGCCCCTAGTGCTATTTGCTTATTCTGTTGTTGATTTCTGTCTATATCACAAAGTCAGTCTGTCCTGTATCTTCTCTGTTATTCCTCCTCTATCTCTTTGACTGCAATCTTACATGTTGTCACAATTTTCTATCTTTCTTCATCACTTAGAATGGCCACAAAACGTGTATACTTCAAGCTAATATGAGTGTCCAGTATTAAGCTTCCTCTGCTCACTGGCTTACTGTGGAACACCATCAGTACTTCTTTTATTTAATATCGAAGTCTAAGTGTATATTTTTAGTGTTTTATTTATTTGAAACTCAAAATCTGAATGTGCCACTCATTGTAAAGAGCTCAAATATTGCATACGTCTTTGTTTCTGTGTACACTTTAACCCACCAAATGTTGACATGCATTGACACTGCCATTTTAAATAATAACTAAAACAATGTAAAATAAGGTGGACATAACTTTATCAGAGCAAAGGTTTTAAAGTGAGGAAAATAATTAAATGCGAATATAGATTGGGTCTCGTATTTGAAAGGGCCGGCTTCGGATGGTGAATGATGATATGCAGATTACATCAATGTGCTTAATCAAACAAATAGGTCAATGTGTTTTTTATCTCAGCTCTAGTAATGACTAACGTTCTTGAGAGCTTTACATGAGGTGTTTCAACTTATACAGTTTATCAAAAGTATTTTTCATTTAAAGATATATTTTACTGGGCAGAAGTGACAACCGTTCCCAGCTAATATTCAATTATGACTTAAAATCATAATACAAGTAAAGAAAAAAAAGGCAACTTTTAGGGATTCAATTTTATCATTGTTACCGAATGCACTAAAAACTGAATTAATTGTTCCATACAATCTATCGCATTGAAGAAAATTGAATGATCAGTTATCATTAATCAGTAGTTCCTCCTATCAATCAGTCAATCGATCTCCTTCAGCTTTCTAAGGAACATACGCTTTCAACAGGCAGATGTCGTCTTCTTGTCGAATGCCTCATTTCCATGTTCTTTCGCTGCTTTCTTAAACTGAGGATCGCATAAAAGTAAGTGTACTGATTTTATATTTAAATGTATATAAGACTCACCTGACATTACAAGTTATCTCCTTCAAAGTACGACCCTTGGGAAGTTACACAGTGGTTCCAACGTTTTTTCCACTGATCGTAGCAGTACTGAAAGTCATTTTCTGTAAGAGTGCTTAGTTCATCAGTTACAATTTTTTGGATGTTTTCCACAGTCCCGTAATGATGTCCTTTCAACTTAGATTTCAACTTAGGGAAGAGGTAGAAATCGCACGGAGCTAGCTCCGGGCTGTAGGGAGGTTGTGGAAGTGTGGGGATGTTTTTCTTCGCCAAAAACTCTCGAATTGAAAGCGCTGTGTGAGCAGGCGCGTTATCGTGGTGCAGCACCCAATCATCTGCAATGTCCGTTCGGACTCGCTGGACCCGTTTTCGAAGTCATTCCAAGACATCTTTGTAGAAGGCCTGATTAACTGTCTGTCCTGGAGGTACAAATTCTTTGTGCACAATTCCATGGCTGTCGAAAAAAAACGATAATCATCGTTTTAATCCTGGATCTGCACATGCATGCTTTCTTCGGACGAGGAGAATTTATCGTGTGCCATTCCTCACTTTGCCGTTTGGTCTCGGGATCATACTCGAACATCCATGATTCGTCTCCTGTAATTACTTTGTCCAAGAAATTTGGTTCAATGACGAGTCTTCCCAGCAAATCCTGACAAATTTCCAACCGGTTCTCTTTTCCCTCCACAGACAAGTCTTTGGGCACCAGTTGTGCACAAATTTTTCGCATGTGCAAAACGTTTGTTAAAATTCTATGAACTGCATTTTTATTCAAGCCAGTTTCTTCTGCAATCATCCTGACACTCAATTGGCGGTCTTTCGCCATCACAGCTCGCACAACTTCCACATTTTGATCGTTTGTTGACAGGATTGGCCTTCCGGAACGAGGTTCGTCATCAACATTTTCTCGGCCCTCTTTGAAAGCTTTGTGCCACATAAAAACCATATTTCTCGATAGAGTGGCATCTCCATAAGCTTCGGTTAAATTTTCAAATGTCTCGGTGGCAGACTTCTTGAGTTTAACACAAAATTTGATAGCGTACCGTTGTTCGATATTTCGTTCCATCGCAAACGTAACGAGGTATTGAAACATGACCTTACACAAACTGCAGTAGCGCGGGAATGACTCAACCGATCGAGTTGAAACAAGTCTAGACATGCAGCTTAGGTCTCTACCCACGCGCCGATATCCACCAATGAGGCGTTACTTTGTCTAGTCGCACATAGGCAAATCAGTACACTTAATTTTGGGACAGAGTAGTATATATGTGTATATATATATATATATATATATATATATATATATATATATATATATATATATATATATATATATATATATATATATATATATATATATATATATATATATATATATATATATATATATATATATATATATATATATATATATATATATATATATATCTATATTATATATATATTATATAAAGGATATACCTATATATAATAACTTTATGGCATAGGTTATATAATGTTAGATCAGGCTGTTGCCCATGCAGCATGACCCGGCCTGGACGTCAGAGGAACGGTCTAGCCGATACAGTCTGACACCAGTAGCAACAGCCTAGTCACTAGTAGGATACATACATACATACATACATACATACATACATACATACATACATACATACATACATACATACATACATACATACATACATACATACATACATACATACATACATACATACATACATACGTCTGACACCAGTAGCAACAGCCTAGTCACTAGTACATACATACATACATACATACATACATACATACATACATACATACATACATACATACATACATACATACATACATACATACATACATACATACATACATACATACATACATACATACATACATACATACATACATACATACATACATACATACATACATACATACATACATACATACATACATACATACATACATACATACATACATACATACATACATACATACATACATACATACATACATACATACATACATACATACATACATACATACATACATACATACATACATACATACATACATACATACATACATACATACATACATACATACATACATACATACATACATACATACATACATACATACATACATACATACATACATACATACATACATACATACATACATACATACATACATACATACATACATACATACATACATACATACATACATACATACATACATACATACATACATACATACATACATACATACATACATACATACATACATACATACATACATACATACATACATACATACATACATACATACATACATACATACATACATACATACATACATACATACATACATACATACATACATACATACATACATACATACATACATACATACATACATACATACATACATACATACATACATACATACATACATACATACATACATACATACATACATACATACATACATACATACATACATACATACATACATACATACATACATACATACATACATACATACATACATACATACATACATACATACATACATACATACATACATACATACATACATACATACATACATACATACATACATACATACATACATACATACATACATACATACATACATACATACATACATACATACATACATACATACATACATACATACATACATACATACATACATACATACATACATACATACATACATACATACATACATACATACATACATACATACATACATACATACATACATACATACATACATACATACATACATACATACATACATACATACATACATACATACATACATACATACATACATACATACATACATACATACATACATACATACATACATATATATATATATATATATATATATGTATGTATATATATATATATATATATATATATATATATATATATATATATATATATATATGTCACAGTATAGACATTCGCCGAAATATTAAGTTGGTCACGCTGGGGAGTGACAACATTGATAGAATAAAAAACCCGTCTGGTCAGGTGACTCAGAACGGAAGAGGATATAAAACTTTTGGCGCAAATCATTAGAGGTTATGGCCGTCGTCCTGGGAGGACGTTGTCCCTTTGTTAGCAGTTTTGCTGGGAGTATTTGGATGCCATTGGAGTCATAGTTTTTGCTAGTTATTCATATGGTCAGGATTAGTGCTTTATTTCTCGAGGGTTTGTGTAAGTTTTCTCGAGCGGCTTTTCTGTAGACCATGTATGATTATTTATGTTGCAGTTGAGTTTTGCTTTACTACAGTACAGGGCTTTGCCGGTGAGCGAAAGTTCTGGTGTTGTTCACTGGATAGAATATGTCGGTGACGATGTTACTGTTAGATTGAGTTGTTGTTATGGCAAGCTAGATTGGCATTTATATTGCATTGTTTTCTCATATGTATTGCCAGCCGTGTAGGGCTTCTGTGTGTGTGCAGTATTTATTAAAGGGACTGTACCTTCTTCAGGTGTTATTGGTTAATTAATGTCAGCTACTGTATGCTATGGTCGTCCCCTAGTGGTTCGAGCCAAGTGTATGAAAGTATTCATAAAATCCATAGTGTAAGTAGTTTATCTTTGACAATATATGTGTGTGTGTGTGTATGTGTGTGTGTGTGTGTCTGTGTGTGTGTGTGTGTGTGTGTGTGTGTGTGTGTGTGTGTGTGTGTGTGTGTGAGAGAGAGAACGATATGACGAATTACCAGATATTTCATATTAATCACGTCATGTGTTCTTGCCTATACCACCAGTTTGTCACTTCTCTCATGTGTTTCTCCAAGACAGAAACTTCAGTTAAATTTTCCACCTTTTCATTAACCAACTTTTGCATTGAAGTTTACAAATACTATAGTTGTCTCATGACATTTGCACTGTTCCATAACAACATTAAACTCATAGTAAAGTATACAGATGACTTCTTCTGCACTTAACGCTGTTGGTGCCTATATAAAATTTCGATCTATAGGTCTGCCATTCAGTTTAACATAGCTCACTCTGATATTGTCAAAATTTCGTAAACTGTTCTTGCTATTTCTGCATCTAAATAAATGTCTAATTCTATTTCATATTTATTTCCTCCAAAATAAATTATACTGTACTTTTCAGAATATATATCGCCTACTTCGAGACACCGCTTTTAATATAATTCTTATTTAGTACATTCAATCTTTTCAGTTCTCTCCTGATGTTATCTAATTTCGTATCGTGCGTAAGTGTTCTAATATTTCACGTTACTGTGGTCAAGGTATCCTTAAGATGAATTTTGCCAACAGCAGCTTGATAGTGATCGGGTAGCACATGCTGCTCCCTACTGGACGAGGTGGGTTCTCTGGAACTCCCATTAACGTTATTCGCTCTTAGTGGAAGTGACTTCTCTTCGTTTTCGTATAAGGGGCAACCCGACGGCGACTTCCCCTTGAATTCCGTTGTTTAGTTTACAGCAGTCTCCGAGATAGCCGCAGACTAAAAAAGCTAACCCACAAGTCCGTGGAGAAATAAAAGGTTAAGCCGCCTCCATCTTCCTGTCATTCATACAATAGAGCTTATTTAGTGGAGCTTTATACAGATAGCTGCCCGCCGCAACTATCCCACCTCGCTATAAATGACAACCACGTGTTTTGGTTCACGTCAGGCTAATCAATACTGAATTCACAACTAATTTCTAAGTCTAAGGACCATTCGGTCATCTGTTCAACGCGGTTCATTGCGCTTAATAGGAAATCATGCGTAAATTAACTGGGGTCACTATAACCGGCAGGAGTCTTTCTCGTACACTCTCAGTCGTCTACTTGAATGTTTTCAAAGAAAGCAGTAGTCAGTTTGAGGCTATTAGCATCTCCATGGAGCTTTTCCATGAATGGTCCTGGTGTCGGCCATATGCGCTTTCTCTGTTCCTCATATGTTGGGCAACTTTGAAGCAGTAGCAACACATTTCTTGACCTGGGCAAATGTTTTCTGTTGCGCCCCCTAAAGCTGTGACAAACATTCTCCTTCGTCAAGTACCATGTCTGGTGGTGTAGTCGATCATGTCCCTCCACAACTTCCTGTCTACATGTGTACATTACAATTTATCAACTTTGTTGTTGATTTCTTTCTATTCCGTGATGTCAAACTGTCTAGTATCTTTTCTCTCTCTCTCTCTCTCTCTCTCTCTCTCTCTCTCTCTCTCTCTCTCTCTCTCTATCGTCCTCTCTTTCCTTCTATCTTTCCTGTTGTCACTGTTCACTCCAGCCTCCGTCTTTTTGTAATACGCCCAAACAAAAGTAGATTGCTTCCTTCCAACATGAAGAATAAGCTTCCATTGCGTGTTCGCCACTTCCAGGGCGTGCTCATTATTCTTCTTTGATACTCTTCTTCATTTTCCTCGTTCGCCCTCAGACTTCTAGATTAATGACTCTAATAAAGGCAGTAGTCAGCTCAAGGTTCCTCACATCTCCAAACAGTTTTTCGTTGAGAGAAGTAGGTTGCTGCCATGTGCTACTCCGTTCACTGCTGTAAGTTGGGCAGGACGGGAGCAGATGTTCGGCTGTCATGGGGCTGGTGCCACAGGAGCAGAGATCTGTTAGACCAATCCTGTACTTGTGAAATAGATGGTACCGCAACCTTTTGTGACCAGTACGTAAGCGGAAACCTGGTCTCTCCTAGATAGCTGGACAGGTGATAAGCATCATTTCTTAGTGTTTTGGCCAGGTACATTTTTCCTAGTATGCCATGCCCTGGCTGCACGATGCTGAGGTAGGTGACCAGCAGTATCTTTTGGTGGACCCTGTTGAGGCAAGGGGTCTGGCACTCTTCCCACCTGGCGTGTTCTCTTGGGTCGAACACCACCTCGCTGAGTCATATTAGCCTCAGTCATCGTAAGGCAGTTTCCGTTGTATAAACATTTATAACACATAAGGAAGGGAAACCCGAGGCCTGTAAACAGTAAATAAATATTAGACAAACATAAAGGAATGTTTTCAGGCACTCGTAAGAAATAAAGAAATAGAAAACTAGACAACAGAAAAACAACAGACGTGAGTGGCTTACCCAGGAATCGAACCCAGGACCTTCCATGCGGCAACCCCGCCTAGCTATGCAAGCGAATCACACAAAGATGCCAGGAAGGATAGTGTCACTATCACCCACTTTCACCCACTCCTTCATCTCTTCACTTGTTCCTACGGCTCTATTTAAATGTATGTTTTATAGATTCCCGTAAAATCTAACAATATAATATACTGAAGCACATTAAAAACGCACCACCTGTATAATCCAAGAACAGAGTGTGAAATGTAAATATAAGTGTTTACAAGTTTACATATTTAGAATCTTTATTCATTTTCCTATGAATCCATGCTAATCATTAATTCGTACATTTGATTGTTATGGCATTCATTGCATTCTGTGCAGGCAAGGGAGAAAACCAAAAATGCAACCGATAAAAAAATTATTCACACTATCCTCAGTATCTGGTATGTCCACCGTGTGCTTGCAAACAAGCTTGGCAGCGGCTCCGCATGGAACGCACAAATCTCTGAAGGAAATTCCGGGGAATCAAGTTCCATTCACGTGTAAGAGCAGCTTCGAGCTGTTGCAGATTAGCTGGAGAACCTTGCCTGTAGACTCTGCGTCCAAGCTCGTCCCACAGATGTTCTATAGGAGACATGGCTGGCCAATCAATCGTCACAATGTTCTGCTGCTGTAGATATTGCTGCGTAATGCTTGCGGTGTGCGTACGTGAGTTATCCTGCTGGAGAAGCTGCAAGTCTGGATAATTTGTAAACGCAGGAGCAACCAATGCATCCAGAACCTCATCTCGATATGTCACAGCATTAACATTTCCACGGAACACGTGAAGAGGCAAGCGATGGTGAAAACTGAATCCTCCCCAAATGTGAATACTGCCGCCTCCAAATCGGTTGTGCTGACGAACACAGCAATCTGCAAAGCGCTCTCAACACCGTCGCCAAATCCGCATACGTCCATCAGCAAAGGATATGTTGAATCTGCTCTCGTCTGTGAATAGGACAGCATTCCACTGCAGTCTAGTCCATCTGACATGTTGCTCTGCCCATTGCAGGCGCTGCTGACGATGTCTGTGAGTCAAGTTTGGCCCTACATAAGGTCGTCTTGCAGTAAGGCCTGTATCTCTGAGTCTTCGTATGACTGTCATTCGAGAGACTTGCCCACGTCTACCCATTATTGCTCTTGCTGTTTGACTTGCCGGGAGAGAACGATTCCTTAGGTGACTCAGCACAATATGACGATCTTGCGCAGGGGTAGTAACTCGTGGTTGGCCACTCAGAAGTCTATCCCAGGCACTGCCAGTGGTTCCGTAACGTTCATTGAGACGTACAATAGTGCTATGGTGGCAATTCATCCTTCTGGCAATGGCCCGCGAGCTCATTCCGGTCTCCAACATACCAATAGCTCGTTGGCGGTCGTTTTCAGATAGTCGTGGCATTTCAAGCACATGTACTGGGTGTTTTATCTCAACGGCCTTTTTATACCGAGTATACTGCCACAACGCGTACACATTTTCAGGGTCATAGCTGTTGGGAATCGTGTTGCACGTGTAACTTTTATTGTTTTCATGTAGTCTGTACACAATCCCGTGGGTTGAATCATGCACTTTCCATTCCAGCAGCCATTCGCTCTCTACCTCATGACAAACACGGGAAAATCCATTCCCACACTTTTTTTTCCAGCTTCTCGGCATCAGTACATATAATAGTGGTGCGTTTTTAATGTGCTTCAGTATATATATATATATATATATATATATATATATATATATATATATATATATATATATATATATATATATATATATATATATATATATATATATATATATATATATATGTGTGTGTGTGTGTGTGTGTGTGTGTGTGTGTGTGTGTGTGTGTGTGTGTGCGTGCGTGCGTGCGTGCGTGCGTGCGTGCGTGCGTGCGTGCGTGCGTGCGTGCGTGCGTGCGTGCGTGCGTGCGTGCGTGCGTGCGTGCGTGCGTGCGTGCGTGCGTGCGTGCGTATATGTATATGTGTGTGTGTGTGTATGTGTATGTGTGTATGTGTATGTGTGTATGTATATATATATATATATATATATATATATATATATATATATATATATATATATATATATATATAGATATATATATATGTATGTATATATATATATGTATAGAGATATATATATATATATATATATATATATATATATATATATATATATATATATATATATATATATATATATATATATATATATATATATATATATATATATATATATATATATATATATATATATATATATATATATATATATATATATATATATATATATATATATATATATATATATATATATATATACGGGGTGTCCTAAAAGTTACTGTGCAGTAAAGTACCTCGTACAATGTTGCATTACCACGCAGCAGTTTCTTCTACAGCAGATGTTGGAAATGTCCACCATGGGCCTCAAGACATGTCTGAACACGCTTCTTCATATTGTCGAAGACCTTCTGCAGGGTTGTCAGTGAGATCTGTTGAATGTGGGTAGAACGGACAACTCTCACATCAAAACCGCTACTCTAGTCAGCCGTATATTCAAGTGCACAGTAACTTTTCGGACACCCTGTATATATATATATATATGGCGAGTGAAACCTCATGACTCATCAAAGATGAAGCTTCTATGCTTTCGTGCCACTGTTTTCGTGTTTCTGAATCAAAATGGTAATGAATTAAATGACCACAGGGAAAATTAGTGCCAACATCACACATGCAACAGAAAGAGCACAACATAACATAATTATTTCCAGCCATATTTTGGCGAGTGACTTACTCGTTATTATACATATGTATACATTTATGTATAAATTTATCTATGAATATTGTTCTTAACTTCCTATTGTCGCTGGTGTCATGAATCAGCTATGTCTTCAATCAGCTACGTCTTCAAAGCTATGTCTTCAATCAGCTATGTCTTCAAACAGCGATGTCTACAGTCAGCTATGTCTTCAACTTCTCCCCTTTGTATGTGATCAGATTGTACATGTTCTTCTTTGTCTTCCAATTCTTCTCTTTGTGTCGAACCTACCAGTTGTTGCCAGATTCTCAAATTGTTCTCTTCTCATGACGTGCTGAAAGAGCATTTGACAGTCTGCGGCTTTTCGTGTTAATTAATTGAGGACCTTTTTCAGTTTCTCATTTAATGCTCTGGCTGTAGAAGACACCTGTTATATCCTTCATAGGTATCAATATCTCTGCGGCTATACCTGAAGTAAACACAATACCTGATCACCGGTATGAATTGTGAGGTCCATTTATTCAGGGCAAAGAATACATGTACGTATGTTTATATGTATACATGTACGTTGTCACAAAACGAATTGTTTATGTACTTTTGCGCTCTTATCTCTCTTATTCATCGTCCTATTATTTGGGTGCACTTTTCATAACTGTCGTTCTCTTCGGCAGTATCACTTCATTTTCTCATTTTCCTCATTATCGTTCTATTATTCGGCATATTTTATGCCCTACATTGTTTGCTCTGA
Source organism: Oreohelix idahoensis (assembly GCA_024509875.1). NCBI lineage: Eukaryota > Metazoa > Mollusca > Gastropoda > Stylommatophora > Oreohelicidae > Oreohelix > Oreohelix idahoensis. The sequence continues at coordinate 352,527 of JAMPIV010005870.1, read as the reverse complement.
AGCCGCTCCCAGGCTTGTTTATGTTTCACCAGGTGAACTGTACTATTATCGAGGTTAATTAGACCGGGCAGCCGAAAATACGTTTATCACCTTAGGCGTCTAGCCACCTTTGTTAGAGACGCTCTTTATTGACGCAAGCTGGTCTTGCACGATCGATGAAAAGAAAGCAATATTGTCTGTCGGAGAGATCCGTCTGGGCGATCTACGCCAACACAGGCGATAATTAGATAATCGCTTCCGCTGGTCCGTCTTGGTATCAATATTACCGATAACCATCTGGGGAGATTATGTTGGGGCAGGAATGAGTTCACAGATTTGTATGTGAGTTTGCATAAAGATGCAAGCGGAAGTATTCAGTCTTATTAGAAAGAGATCACGCGTTGGAATTTTAAAATTTAATGTCTTAAAACACGCGGGGGATATTTTGATTTAACACCCCGACCCATATAGCTCTAAAGAGATTACCATTGGCTAGATTTGAGAGCCGGAATAGACTTGGACTTTCATTGGAAAATTCGTCAGAAGTACAATCTGGGATTTTAACCGAGAAATGGAAATATAATCTAGCGAAATCGGAGTCACATATCGGACTGCATCGCCACGTCAAGCTAGCAATTCACAAGAGCCAGAAAGAGAAGGATCGGACAAAGGATTCCAAGATTATAAGTGACAGATCGAAGTATTAGAGCAACTTTAAAACTTAAAAAAGTAAACCCGCATTTTTAAATACAAAGACTGGAAACTTAAAGGACCAGAATCGAAGTATTTGGGCAACTTTAAAACTTAAAAAGTAAACCCGCATTTTTAAATACAAAGACTGGAGACCTAAAGAATCAGGTCACCCGTCATAAGAGGAATACTAAAATTTCCCAGACCAAGTGATTCGAAAGCATCTTAACTGCTGTGATCATTCTAAACTGTGCCAGGAGATTTTGTTCCCAAAAGTTACTTTGGAGTAAGTGCAAACATTTATTTTACAAATGTGAATTTGATATGTTTTCTTGCTAAGGGGTTATATATGAGGCTGGCAACCTCAACATATGAAAATAGTATGTTCATAAACCACTACATCAAGCGCTGGTGTTTGTTCTATGCTAATTCGCTCAGAAACGCAAAATGAACAGCAACCCCAGACTCCAAATGGAGCAGTGATGAGTGATGATTACATCCCATGTGCCTAAAGTGTATAATATCATTTTGTGAGATATATGCACCTTGTTAATTGTAATTCATGCAAATCATTGCGTTTCGCGCTGTCCAAGCACAGATTTTTCCAGTTTAATACCCAGAAGAATATTAGTGATTTCTAATCATCTTCCCTAAACTACGCTGTGTATACTCAAGAATATAATTATTCAGAGAGGCTAACATCGGTGGGTGGACAGCGAGACAATGCGCCTGTTAATCTCCCAGCCAAATGTACTTAGCAGGGGTATTTGTTCTTTTATTTTTGTCTAAAGTTTGTGGAACGAAGCTATCAGACAGTTCGTGGAACGAAGATATCAGACTGTTCGTGGAATGAAGCTATCAGACTGTTCGTGGTACGAAGCCGCAAGACGAAAGTTCGACGTCACTAGTTGTGAGTAAAAGCAGGGAATACACACTAACCGCCTACATTGTAAAAAAGTGCCCTCATCACAGAAGAATTGACGAAACCACAGCCGCAGGGCTCATTTAGACCTTTTTTTTTTTAAAGGAAACACCAAAAAGACAATTGGTTTTTTTTTAATTAATCCTCAAACCAAGTCTCAGTGAAGACAAATTTTATTTAAATCTAAAATTCACCATCATTCCACTTATTTTAACCTGTTAAAACTAATTGATTATTAAATTTGTTACATGTTATTTTAAAACAAAACAATCATAGTTTATTCTTATTATCAGTAGGATAGCGAACGTATGAGCAAGATTCTTTAAAATATATATCTAGACATATATTTACATACATAGAGCTAATTCTTAGATAAGAATTTCGCAGGATTTACACCACCTGGAGGCTTGAACGGGCTAAAACCAATGCTTTATTCTTCATAAAAGGCGGCGGACCGATATAAGTTAACAATTTCCCTGCCAATGCAGCATTGTTCTTGACTTCGGAAATATCTTATGAACACTCCCTTGAGATAGAAGCATCATTATTCTTCTATCAACAACTCTGCCAAGAATAATCTTGTGCGAAGGTAGACACCTTTGAAGGCCCATATTAGATATTCTTGAGTTTTGGCCACTGTTGGACCATTACTGCAGAGCTAAGGGGAGGCAATCCGTGACATAAGTTTGTTTATATGTATACATGTATGTATGTTTATATGTATGTATGAACTTATGTTTGTATGTATGTATGAACTTATGTTTGTATGTATGTATGTACTTATGTTTAAATGTATGTATTTACTTATGTTTATAGGCATGTTTGTACGTATGTTTATATGTATGTATGTACGTATGTTTATATGTATGTATGTATGTTTATATGTATGTTGGAGATGTTTTTCACACTTTTATTAAGTCTAATCTCAATTGTGCTCTGTTTAATATACCAAACTACTTTTGTATTTGATGCTATATTTAGCATCTCACTCCGCTAGCTGTCAGTGTATTTTATGGCGAACAAAGATTCTGATAAAGCCGCCATGTAAAAAACACCCGTATTGATCTGCTTGAAAGGTATTGCACATAAATTGTGTAAATTGTAATAATACTCCTTTTTAGTATGCTATATCATATCATATCATTACATGCCAATGTCTTTTAGAAAGCTTAAAGATTGTTATATATGTGTAACACAAACATTCGATGTAAAAACACCGACATAGAACTACCTGAGACGGCTTCCAACACTTCATGTAAATTCTAATGATTCTCCTATATGCCATGTTGTATTTTATTATATAATGTCATTACTTATCAATGTATTTTCTGGAGAATAAAGATTCTGATATGTACATATATTTATATGTATGTATGTACGTAAGTTTATATGTATTGTGGTAACAGCCCTCATTAACGCTGTATGAATTTATGTAAATTTACTTTTTGTAAATTCTAATGATTGTCCTATATGCCATGTTGTATTTTATTATATCATGTCAGTACATATCAATGTATTTTATGAAGAATAAAGATTCTGATATGCACGTGTGTTTATATGTATGTATGAACTTATGTTTATATGTATGAATGTACGAATGTTTATATACATGTATGTACGTATGCTTATATGTATGAATGAACGTATGTTTATATCTATTGTCGTAATTTTTGATGAGATAGGTCTGAGAAGTTTATGGTCCCGTCCGAGCAGAGGTGATAGTGATAACTCTGTGAGAATAAGGGGTAAGAAATAGGTTGCTGTTTCACGAGAGTGATAGGGTAAGAGGAAGGACAGTCTCTGAATCGAGTAGCTGCTCTAATCCAGCCTATCTTACGACATTAATTTAACTGCAGACGCACTTACTCTCCTTGCTAACAATTTTTACAAGTTACCCTACACTCATGTACCCACACCAATTTGGTGACACAATTGCACAACCGTGAATACAAACTACGTATAACATATAATGGGACAATGGGGTTGACCAACACGGTAAGTAAAGGTTTATTATGTTTATTATCACTAAACAATAAGCACAGCATCAATCATGTTACATTTATAAAGCATAGTTACAGACAAGGTGGGGAAAAAAATAGTATCTCAATAGGCCCTCCCCTCTTGTAAAGGAAAACAACCCAAAGAAAATTACTATCAGAGGTAATTAACCCAAAGAGATCAATTTTTAACGATGGGGTATGCAAAAATCAGTAAAGGGTATAGGAACAGGTTCTTAATTTTTAATCTATCCCGTGACTAAGCAGATTAGGAAGAGAAAGAAAAAAACACAGAAAAAAGAAATTAATTATACTGATGTTAGCAAGAAAAAGGATAATTAAGGTTATCTAATTTCGTTCATTCCATGCACGCTTACAGTGGCCACTTTCATCTGCACTTACCAATCGTTGAAGCAGGCATTCCATGGAATAAAAAAACTCCAGTAAGTACTAAAAACAATCAGAGTCTTTTGCTTTGTCTATTTCAGCCCCAGACTGACGGGGTTTGCTGTCGGCTATTTTTCCGTAGTCGCTGAAATCGAGGCGTTACTTTTTTTTGTTCCAGGATATTCCTCTTTTCACTGCAGTTAGTGTTTGGGGTAAGGGTTCTATGGGGTGGCACTGTCCTCAGAATTGAAAAAATATATATATATATAAAGATATACTGGTCTGGTGGGGTCTCGCCGCTGGTAGCTAAGACACGCGTGATGAAAAAAAGAACTTTAGGAAAATGATACTCCTCGGCTGTTCAATGAAGTGATGGCAAAGTATGACCAGTGAGTTTTCTTTAGGGGGGTAATCCAGTAGGAAAACGTTTACTGTCATGTGTAAAAAATAGGGATATAAATGCTGCCACAGCAGATCAGTAATATTTATGGAATGGCTTCTGGCAATTGTTCTTCTCCAGTTATACTTTAAAATGGCTTATCGTTAAAGTTCTTGGTTTTACTACTCTCATGGATGGAGAGGTGGACCACATAGGGGTCACAACACGAAGATTTAACCACAATAATCGCTGGATGGTGTAAGAACCAAAGTCAGTAAGACCATAAGAAACGCTAGGACGCAAGGTATGACCAGCCTATATGTAGAAAATAGATAAACATGTAATCATAATATAAATAATTTCCTGACACGCGTTAATTTTTAGGTAAGACTATTTTAACCACTCCGGTATTTAATTATATATATATTTTAAAAAACCCGCGAGTGTCTAGTTTATCTTAACGGTTTAAAACACGAGATATGAACGCTAGTCATTTAGAAAATTACACACGTATGAATAGAATTAAATTGCGTTACATCAATTATCAATCGCCTAACGGCTTATAAATTATTTGAAGCATCTCTCACTGGGGACATAGCGGGTAATTAAATGTACCTTTACCGCTGGAGAATTTTGCTACATGTTTATTTAATACGTTTCAATTAACACAAAAATCCCAGTGAAATATAATGAAACTTAAACAATTAAATCACTTTGATGCTAATAACTATATATTTACCGCAACACAAGAAACTGACATAAATCTCCACGTATTTCTATTGGAAATCCAGATAAATAAGACTCCAAAAATGCGCGCTAGACCATTCAAGAAATCCTGATAGCAAACTGACAACTGAGATTGGTGAGCATGGCTATATATATGAAATGGCGGATTTTTCCCTCCCCTGTGACAAAATTCACACCTCTCGTAGATTCTTCGTTCAATTCTTGAATCAAAGGGAAAAATCACACCAAAGCCTACCGTAGAATCGTTTCCCTAGCGAGCAAGCTTTTAGGTTCTACTTCCTCTCATCCTCCGGCTTGTCGTGACTCCTTGCCTTTCTCACAACTTCTCCGTCTCCGTCGGTTATGCCAAGATGATGACAACTTTCTACGCCTAGCACAAGAAATGTTGGACTTCTTTCATAACAGACAGTATCCAGAGGATGTTCTTACCTCTGCCTTAGAGCGTGTTCTCCCTATCTCACGTCTAGAGGACCTCAAACCCCGCCATAACACCTCCTCTGATAGAGTCAAGTTAATAATGACCTATCACCCTCACAACACTGCTGTCAAAAGGATCCTGTATCGTCACCTTCCTCTCCTCCAAGCTGACCCAAAGGCGCGGGAAGTGTTTAGTGAGCCACCCTTCCTGGCATATAGACGGGATAAAAATTTGAGGGACCTCCTAGTCCACAGCCGTTTGAAAACCGTCAACGATGGCCACTTTGGGACCAAGCCATGTAACCGAACACGATGTAAGACATGTCAGTATGTTATCGAAACACGTTCAGTCTCGTTCCCTAACGCCAAGTTCACCATCACCCATGGCTTCACATGTGAGTCACGCAACGTCATCTATGCTATTATATTCAAACGTTGCACCATTACTTACATCGGCCAAACGGGCACACGACTGGGCGACCGATTCTGCAGACACCTCTACGACATCTCTCAGTTTAAATCCACACCTGTGGCCATACACTTCAATGGCCCGGACCACCACGGTGCCACTGACATCCAGGTGACAGCCATCAGATCCTGTTCCTCGGACGCCATTAGTCGGTTTCGCCAGGAACAACGCCTCATCCATCTTATGGGTTGCCTTAAACCAGACGGCTTGAATTCCCAACATTCTTTTGTCTGAGACGCCTTTATCTATCTAGTCCCTATTGTATTATGACTGTCTACTTTGATGTGATCACCCTTTTTTTTTTTTAAATTTGTTTAATTTTTTTTAAATATATATATATATATATATATATATATATATATATATATATATATATATATATATATATATATATATATATATATATATATATATATATATATATATATATATATATATATATATATATATATATATATATATATATATATATATATATATATATATATATATATATATATATATATATATATATATATATATATATATATATATATATATATGTTTTATTTATTTTTATTTTTTTTTTATTTTTTTTTTATTTTTATTATTTTTTTTTTCTTTTATTTATTTATTTTTATTATTTTTTTATTTATATCTATTTATTTTATTTTATTTTTTATTTATTTATTTATTTTTTTTAATTAATTAATTAATTAATTTATTTATTTATTTTATTTTATTTTTTTTTTAATTTATTTATTTTCTAAATCGCTTTTCCCTCACTTCATATATTATTATTATTATTTTTTTTCTCACTCTTTTCCGGTCCTTATTTTCATTATTTCTTATTTTTTGTTTTTAATGTACTATCCGACTTCCGATTTCCGGTTTAGTGGCAGCCATCTTGCTTCTGTGAATGGACATGTGACTGGACATAAGGGAGTTGTTTTTCTCTTATTTTTATAGTTTCATGTTCTCTACTTAATTCTCATTTTCTTTCTTTCCCTCCTGTCTTGTTTGTCTGTTCCTGACGAAGGCCTTGTGGCCGCAACGTAGGTTTTTCCTGTCCTTTCTCCTTGTAAGACGTATTACTATTTGTGTTTTTTTTCTTCCCATTCTACTGTTTTCCCTAGGTGAGCAAATTTGCGTCTCGTGGAGCACGATCAAAGGGCTTGCAGTCGGTGAGTGTTTAACGCCCCTTGATACTGCAATTAACGAACCGTTCTCTCTTTAGAAACTACAAAACCCGTGGCCTCGCCCTCCCCGTGTTTCAGGGATCAAGCGCTGACGTGATGGCGTAATCTGACAGCAGGTAAACGTCCTTTTTTTTAAAAGAGAAGACAGTTAATTATGAATATTTGGATTATTAGTGCTTGAAACAAAGACAGGATGCATGGCTAAACTAAAAATCGGACAGTTGGCAATAGAGAGACATGGCTTCCACGTGTTTAAATGTGCATGCTTAATTGGCCAGCGAGGGAAATCCACGTTCGATCGTTGCTTGAATCCAAATAGTGAGGGGCCCAGATGAGAATAAAGTGATCGATCAGGGTTGCCTCAATTTTCATGTCACATCTATGTACGTATGTGAGCGTTCTTAGCAGAGTGGTTACATCGCTTTCCTCTCGCGGCAAAGGTTACGGGATTGATACCTGGTAGCGCCACGCTCCAGTCCACCCAGCTGTAAATGGGGACCTGATTCTGCTTGTGAGTAGGGAAAGGCAAAGGCAGCATGGAATGGAACTGGCCACCCCATCTCATAAAGCGAGACCTAATATAGCGGCGTTGATAAAGTTAAACTTTTGGACACCACATTGATAAGGAGCTCGTTTGATTGATAAATGCTTGCTTTCAGCCTTCACATGCATAAGGTTATACTGGACACATAAATAAATGAATGTATTGTGGTGTTGTGTGTCAATCCCAATGTTACTTGTATGCCACTGTTAGAGCTAGGCACACAGTAGAATGGTCAACTCGTTCCGACACAGTGTTAAGTATTTAGGTCACCTTGTTCGTCAAGTGTTGAGGCGCTGACAAGGGACAGTGTTGACATAGAGTGAGAGTGTAGATGTAATTTACGCGAATGGATGTACAGTTCTGTTAAGTTGACAGGTCACTCACTCAATCATAGCTGGAAGTCAATGAAGTGTAGACTACTGATGACGTTTCATACATTTAATAATGGACGCACTCTAACATCACAGATACAGTCACTTGAACAGGTTGGCAAAACATTGCATGCTTGAAAAATGGTCTACGACATCAAATATGCATTCGTATTGAATGTGGATATAACAGAACGTTAGTAGACAGTCACACAGGGTTCTAGTTGTATTTAATCTCAGGCCTAACTGACTGATCGCGTCAGTTAATGCTTCCAAATATAAGTATACATAAACAATGGTTCCCTGACAGAACTTCTTCTGTTGCAGAATTACCGGCTGCAATTAGCTGGCTTGTTTGACGACAATCTTAAACCACCAGTAGTGGGTTTCCATAGTAGACAGGTCTCTGTATCATAATTAGATAATAAGGCATCCCTGTTCTCTAAATAGTAGGGCATCCCTGTTCTCTGATCAATATTCCGCTAGACAAAGGCGGGATCCAATAATAGTCCTATCTTCGGTGAGCTGCACTCACCAGCGAAGATGTAGAATGGAGCACAAGTAAAGGGCTCTGTTCATGATATAAATATATTGGACTCTGCATATCCTATAATTGGTGCTGCGTACATCAAATACATAGTGCTGCTAGGAAAAATGTCGTCTTAACATAGTCAATCACTCATATGGGCAGACGATAGCACGTCTGCACATCTAGGCATAGGAAAAGTTCAGTAAATGTCTTTTTTTTACCTTATTGTCCTAGAAAAATCACACTAGCAAATAGCACACGCCATCCCTTGGCGTAAAGAATGAACATTGGGGAGAATCACTGACATGATAGTCATACAGATAGGATATCTCATTCCCCAGAATTAACCACAGAGACAAAACTTCGGACCTCTCTGTCCGCGCAGCAACTCAGGATCCCATCATCACGGAAGTCCCTTCAACAACCTAAAAATGACACATGCGCAGAAGCGCATGACCCCAGAGTTCAACTCAAGATGGGCCGATGTTGGACACAACCCAACAAAGATACAAGACCAAATCGCCTTAAATGGTCAGGGAATAAACATCAACTCAACATAAACGTTCCAAGAAAGACCGATCTGTTCTGTCCCAAACAAGGAAACAACCCGACGTAAATCTAATGTTCATCCGCCAGGTTAAGACCCAAGAGAAGGTAACCAACATAATAAAATGTAACATCACCTTAATTAAGAGTTGTGTACCTTTGACAATCAAATGAAGTGTTCCACCAGACAGGTAGATATTTTCCTATATAACTGATATTTCTCATCTGCGCATTATTCGTGCGTTGTGAGCCTATTGTATGTTGCGTTGCTCTTAGATGTATTTTTTTAAAAAATGTCATTTTTTTCCCCGGGGGGTGTGGTAGTCTGTTACGCACAGATTCTTTCGTAGGCAATATATATATATATATATATATATATATATATATATATATATATATATATATATATATATATATATATATATATATATATATATATATATATATATATATATATATTGCCTACGAAAGAATCTGTGCGTAACAGACTACCACACCCCCCGGGGAAAAAAATGACATTTTTTTTTTAAAATACATCTAAGAGCAACGCAACATACAATAGGCTCACAACGCACGAATAATGCGCAGATGAGAAATATCAGTCATAAATATAACGCCAAATTTAGGCGAAGTCGACGTATAGATCGACAGGTGAGAATATATCTCATCATCTCAGAGAAAGTATTTCTCTAAGTATAACTATTTCCAGGGAGGTGCCACCAACAACCTAAAAATGACACATGCGCTGAAGCGCATGACCCCAGAGTTCAACTCAAGATGGGCCGATGTTGGACACAACCCAACAAAGATACAAGACCAAATCGCCTTAAATGATCAGGGAATAAACATCAACTCAACATAAACGTTCCAAGAAAGACTGATCTGTTCTGTCCCAAACAAGGAAACAACCCGACGTAAATCTAATGTTCATCCGCCAGGTTAAGACCCAAGAGAAGGTAACCAACATAATAAAATGTAACATCACCTTAATCAAGAGTTGTGTACCTATGACTATCAAATGAAGTGTTCCACCAGACAGGTAGATATTTTCCTATATATATATATATTGCCTACGAAAGAATCTGTGCGTAACAGTCGTCTTTAACACTTCACCCCCCCTCCCCCTTGCAGCAGTATCTGCTATGGGCATACCTTTACCTTTTATGTACGTATGTGTATGAAAGTATGTGTGTGTACGTAGCATGTATATTTACATGCATGTTGTATATGCAAAGGAAGTAAGTACAAAAGTACATGATACCTACATGTTTTTCTTTGACCCCTGAAGAAAAGTTATACTCAGATACTATTACACGAACGAGCACGTACCCGCCAAAAATGATGGGAAATAATTATGTTTTACCCTTTATAATGGATTTCCTGATGACGCTTCTAACTCTCCTGCGGAAATTTTACTCCTTTTCATTCCGTTTCAATTTTACGGGATCCTTGTAATCAAACTTACCATGCCTTATGGTTATTGGTCAATGCACATGAAAAACAAAAATGAAAAGGCCTCTGTGCTCTTGTCATGGATGTTCAATTTAGCTTTCCCGGTGCAATGTGTGATATTTTCCACATGTCTCCCCCCCCCCCCCCCCCCCCCCCCCCCAATGAGCCATGAAAATATTGCAACTTTGTAAAGCATTCACGTTCTTTTAAAGGATGTTACATTTGGCTTACACTGTAAGCAGGATTTATTCATTGTTCGTTAAAGATGTTTGATTAAGACACTTAGTATATATAGATTATTTTGACTTTCAATAGAACCAACATTTAGTAAGGCAGTACTTAGGAGGACAAACGTTTCAATCAAACAATATTCCCATCGAAAGTGTTTCTTCTTCTTCTTCTCTTCTTCTTCTTCTTCTTCTTCTTCTTCTTCTCCTTCTTCTTCTTCTTCTTCTTCCATGCTGCCATGCTACTCCGCTCGTTGAGTCGATGCATGGAAAGTGTCATGTGAGCAAAAGCATAGATTACCTCAAAGAAGTACATGTCCCTTTCATAGACCAGACATAGGTTCTTATAAGCAACACAAAAACATACTGCTTAGATTATTGTAAAAAACAAATAAGAGAGAAACAAATGTGGCATGTATGTCACATCAACAAGATATGAACATCGTGGCATGTGTATCACCTCAACAAGATATGAACAACCAGGCATGACTATCATCCCCACAAGATATGAACAACGTGGAATAAGTATCCCCTCAACAAGATACTAGCAACATAGCATGAGTATCATCTCGATAAGACATGAACAATGTGGCATGTGTATCGCCTCAGCAAGCTGTGAACAATGTGCTATGGATATCATCTCAACAACACATAAGCTCCGTGGCAGGAGTATCACCTCAACAAGGCGTGAATAATGTGCCGAGTGTATTACCTCAACAAGACATGAACAGCCTGGCATGCGTATTACCTCAACAAAATAAGAACAGTGTGGCATGCGTATCACCTCAACAACACACGAGTAACGTGACACATCAACAAGATTAGAACAACGTGGCTTGTGTATCCCTTCAACAAGATTAGAACAACGTGGCGTGTGTATCCCCTCAACAAGATGTAACAACGTGGCATGTGTGTCCCCTCAACAAGATATGAACAACGTGGCATGTGTATCCATTCAACAAGATATGAGCAACGTTGCATGTGTATCCCTTCAACAAGATATGAACAACGTGGCATGTCTATCCCCTCAACAAGATGTAACAACGTGGCAAGTGTATCCCCTCAACAAGATGTAGCAACGTGGCATGTGTATCCCCTCAAAAAGATGTGAACAACGTGGATTGTGTATCCCCTCAACAAGATTAGAACAACGTGGCATGTGTATCGCCCTCAACAAGACTAGAACAACGGGGCATGTGTATCCCCTCAAAAGGATGTGAACAAACGTGGCATGTGTATCCCTCAACAAGGTTAGAACAACGTGGCACGTGTCTCCACTCTACACGACATGAACAACGTGGCATGCATATTACCTCAATAAGATGTGAATAACGTGGCATGTGTATCCACTCAACAAGATATGAACGACGTGGCATGTATATCCCCTCAACAAGATACGAACACCGACAGCTGTGTCCCACCTCAAAAAGATATCAACAACGTGACTTGTGTTTCATATACAGAAAAAACAGAACATCTGAATAACTAAACCTCGAGCGGAGAAAAACTGACTGTGTATACAGGCATCTTATAAAAATGGTATTCAAACACTTATAGACCTAAACAACGCCACTTTCAAGCTGGCAGAAAATATTCTTGTATAAAGTACAATGAAAACTCCGAACAATGTCCGCGCAAATTAGACCGTCTGGGCCGTGACGGCATAAGCTTGTAAACTGTTTTTCGTGCTTCTTTTGGTAATAATTTCATTAAATGGCGCTCACATCAGCAGAAAATCCCACAGTTTAATCCTGTTTATTCACTTTTAATAAATTGTTTCCTTTTCTGTCTGTTTTTACATCTAATTCGTTATCTTCAGTTTTCAAAAAACATCCCTACATTTGCTAGTTCCCCATTTTTACTGAAAAAATGGAAGTTTTTCAATAATGTGGCAATATTTTTTACCAAAAGATTAGCTTAATTGTAATTTTATTTTTTAATTAATTGGCAAAATGTCCCGTTCAACACCTAATGGGTTGTAATTAGAGTATGTGTTCATAATTGTGGATAATATTTTCAAACTGTGGCCCAGTATCTTAATCTTTTGTTTCGTATTGTTCACCATTTAATTAGAGATTGTAATTGTTCATTGTTTTTAGTTTTAAATACTTGAACATACTGTGGTACTTAAAGATTGTCTTCTGTTGTCCTCCCAGCGAACTCTGGGTCCTCCTGGAGATCGGGATCCTTGGCTCTTGGTTGTCCATGTTTGTCGTGGTAGCCATTCTTCTCCCATTCTGCAGACATAGCCAAATCATGGTTACTGGGACTGTTCTACTCGAGTCTGCAGGGCCTGGGTTTTATGGTCATAAAGTTTCGTTTGGTTGCGGATCCTGTCCCTTCTTGTCACTTGGACTGCCTTCCTCAAATACCTCATATCTGAGGTTTGCATCTGGCTATTGTGGGTTGTAGTCACTGCCGGTGATTCCCATCCGTATTTATAGTTTGGGACATAGATGGACTGCCATCAATGGTACCTATACCTTGTAGCGGTGTGGCAGCTTGCGTACCCTGACAATCCCCAGAGCTATGCCAGTGGGAGTTTTACTCCTGGTAGGTTCAACCAAGCTGGACTGGTCTGTGTGGGTAGGGGTCAGACAAAAGCTGGTACCCTGGTCCTCCAGGTTGGGGGTTTTAGCATAGGGCTGACACCCCTGTCTATGTAAAAAAAAAATAATGAAGTTACGGAAACAACATCAAATGAACAAACTTTGCTGCGGGATGGACATTCGGAGTCTGTGGCTCGTATGACTGTCAGTGGTGAAAGCCGAAAGGAAGCCACTGACATGAAAACGGATGTCCTGACCGCAAAACAGGATACAAGAATAGGATTTTGGAATGTCAGGACAATGTACGAGACAGGTAAACTAAGACAGGTCACGGCAGAAATGAGAAACTATAGGTTACACATCCTGGGGATAAGTGAAAGCAGATGGACAGGGGCAGGAAAAGTTAAAACAGCAACAGGAGAAACAGTACTTTACTCTGGAAGAGAGGATGGACAGCACAGTGAAGGCGTAGCCATTATTCTACAGAAAGGGATAGAAAGGACATTACAGGAATGGAAACCCATCAACAACTGACTGATACGATTGAGATTGAGAGGGAGATTCACCAACACTACAATAATACAATGCTACGCACCAACGAATGATAGCGATGAGGAGGTCAAGGATGAATTCTATCAATAACTGCAGAAAGAAATGGAAGACACACCTAGATATGATCTTGTTATAGTAATGGGAGACCTCAATGCGAAAGTTGGTACACACAATACATATAATGAAAGAACAATGGGGAAATGCGGCAGCGGAACAGCAAACGAAAATGGGGATAAGCTAATAAGTTTCTGTAGCATTAACAACCTGGTCATTGGAGGGACACTTTTCCCACATAAGGAAATTCACAAGTTAACATGGGAATCACCAAATGGTCGGGACAGAAACCAGATAGACCACATCATGGTTAATGGTAGATGGAGACATGCATTACAAGATGTGAAGGTAAGAAGAGGTGCAGATGTGGGAAGTGATCACCATTTAGTAGTAGCAAAACTGAAAGTGAAACTAAGAAGGGCTGGACCAACTGTAACTACACAGAAAAGGTTTGACATCAGCAAATTGAAGGACCCCTTACCAGAAAAGCTTTTGCGGCCGACATTAAGAAACGATATCAATTTGCCAAAAGCCAGGAAAAGACATTGACTGATGATATAGACCAGAATTTCAACACCATTTCAACAATATATAAGGAAAGTAGCAAATCATGCTTAGGATTCCAGGAAAGGAAGAAGTAAGACTGGATAACACCAGAAACACTAAACACCATAAAGATGAGAAAGGAAATGAAAAGAAAGAAAACAGAAGCGAAGTCCCCCAGGTTAAAGCAACTATATAGCGAACAGTACAGCCAGCTGGACAGGGAAGTTAAACGCCAAACCCGAGCCAACAAAAGGAATTTCCTAGACGATCTTGCAAAACAGGCAGAAGAGGAAGCACTGAGAAATGAACAAAGCACAGTATACAAAATAACTAAATTCATCAGCGGAAAACAAGGTGCAAACAATATTACATTAGTAAGAGATAAGCAAGGAAATCTCATCAAGACAGCAGAGGGACAGGAAACAAGATGGGCAGAGCACTTCAGAGAAACTCTGAACAAGGAAATACCAGAGACACAATTGAATGTTCCTGAGGCTGAAAACGATCTAGATGTAAATACAGACATTCCACGAAAAGAAGAAATCATCACAGCAATCAAAGGGTTAAAGAACGGTAAAGCTCCGGGCCATGATAACTTAAATGCAGAGCTATTTAAGACAGACCCGGAGCTAGCAGCAGAACTATTAGAACCACTATTTGCACAAATGTGGAAAACGGGGACAACACCATCAGAGTGGAACAAAGGAATAATTGTCAAATTGCCCAAGAAGGGAGATCTTGCAGACTGCAATAATTGGAGAGGAATCACTCTTCTCTCAGTTCCCAGCAAAATACTAGGCAGGATAATTATACAGAGAATTTCAAAGGCAGTAGACTACAAACTGAGGAAAGAACAAGCAGGATTTAGAAAGAACAGAAGATGTGTAGACCATATATTCACTCTCAGGAACATTATAGAGCAGTGCCCAGAATGGCAAAGACAGCTTTACATAAATTTTGTTGATTTTGAAAAGGCTTTTGACAGCATACATAGGGACAGTTTATGGAAAATACTGAGAGCTTATGGAATTCCAAGCTGCATAGTGTCAATCATAAAAAGCCTCTATGCCAACTTTACGTATAGTGTTGGGCAGAGCAACCTAACCTTCGAGGTGAAGACAGGAGTACGACAGGGATGCCCCTTATCAACCACTCTATTTTTAACAGTCATAGACTGGGTGATGCGCCAGACAACAGAGGGCAGTCCAAGAGGAATAAGATGGACAACATTTTCTACATTGGAAGATCTGGAATATGCAGATGACATTGCACTGCTGGCACATTCACATCAACACATCCAGGAAAAAACGGATAGACTTAATAAGTTTAGCCAGCAGGTGGGCTTGAACATCAATTTAAAGAAGTCTGAGGTCATGACGCTCAATGTGAGCAACCCTGAGCCCATATCAGTAAGGAATCAGCAACTGGTACAGACAGATACCTTCACATACCTAGGAAGCATAGTAACACCGGACGGTGGGGCAGGCAAAGACATCAACATCAGAATGAATAAGGCAAGAACAGCCTTCTTTAGCCTAAATAACATCTGGAAGTCCTCCCAATACAGCACAAGCACAAAATTAAGATTATACCAGAGTTGTGTGCTTTCTGTGCTTCTCTATGGTGTGGAATGCTGGAGAGTCACAGAGAAGGAAATGTCAAAATTGTTCTCTTTTCACACAACATGCCTGAGAAAAATTCTCCGAAATCTTTTGGCCGAATACCATCACCAACCAAGATCTGCTTACTCGTAGCAAGCAAGAGGACATGCACACCATCATAGTTGGCAGACGCTGGAGCTGGGTTGGTCATGTCCTCAGAAGAGACCCCGATGCCATCACAAGAACAGCTATGCTTTGGACCCCTGAAGGAAAGCGAAAGAGAGGCCGACCAAAAAAACAACTTGGCGGAGGACTGTGGAGGCTGAGATGCAAAGAATGAACCAGAGTTGGGGCACTGTACGAAGGATGGCCACCGACCGTGCAAAGTGGAATCAATTTGTTGTTGCCCTACAAGACGCCACTAGGCGTGATGGCAACTGACTGCTTTGACGGTCGGTGGTTAAGGATCGAAGAAGAAGAAGACATAGATGGAGCAGTATACAGCATTCTTCATCTTTTTGTCAATTTCTCTTTCGCTGAGGAATCCTCAGTTTATGGCATGTAGACGTTACCCAGCTGCTGCTAGCAGGGCGACCAACTCAATATAAAATGTTTATTTCATAACTTCAGATGATATAAATAGTTTTTGTATCTTTTGTTATCCCATAATTTACCTACTTTTCCTTTTGCTTGGTAGGGGGGGGGGGGGGGGGGAAAGAGGTCGGAGCGGCTGTTTGTTTGTTTGTTTGTTTGAATCCGTGGGCGCGAGTTATTCACTCTTTTGCCCTTTAGGGAACGAGTTATTCACTCGTTCATACCCTTGAGCCAGTTTTGGGAGGTGAGGTGTGGGCTTTGTTTCAACCCCAAGGGAGCATCCTAGACTCAGCGGTATGGTACACCAGGCCCATTTTGGCGTGCGTGCGATACCAAGAGGTTTGACACTCTCTACCCGGTGCAGGGGGGTTACATCTCCGAGACAAGACTGACACAAGCAATCAGTCACCGGCCATGGCACGAGCTGCCAGACAACATAGTGGCGCGGTGGCGAAGCCACCGCATCCATATGGCTATCAAAAATGGGCTTTCTTGCAACCCCAGGGAGCATCCTGGACTCAGAAGCATGACGTACCAGTCCCACTTTGGAGTGTGTGCCATGTTCCGAGGTTTGATGGCTCTCTACCCTGCAAAGGGGGTTATATCTTCGAGACAAGGAGCGGTCTTGGGCTTTGTTGCAACCCCAGTGAACCTCTTGTCGGGTAGCGAGGGTGCAATGCCACGAGAAAAGAGGTTCTCTACCCTGCAAAGGGGATTATATCTCCGAGACAAGACGTATTGAGGGAACGGCGCAGCCAGCGCCGAGCCTCTACCACTGCCGAGCTGCATTACCAAGAAGAAACAAGCTCTGGCCCACCTGAACTGGGAGGACCCGGCTACCGGGACCACACACAGTCTCGATAGGACACTGCTTTGTTCATTAATGGCGTAGCAGCGACCGAACCTCTACCACTCAAATGACGTCATCTAGACGGACACAGACACATAACATTGCCTCTACTTTACTGGGAAGACCCGGAAGCCGGGACCACACAGTCTTGATAGGACAAAGATCGCAGGAGGGACACACTCTTGAGGAGGGACACGCTTGCCCCCACGCCGGGAGTGGGTAAGTTGCGCGCCTGCTGCCTTCCTTGGATGAAGAGGTATGACGTCCACCTGTAATTCTAAAAGCACCGGGTTCAGTTGCCAGTACAGGGAATATATCTGATGGAATTTTTTTTTCAGAACTGTGACGATACGGTTGTGAGATCTCATGTCCACTCCGGCAGTAACACTTTTCTTTCTTCATTTTTCTCTTCCTCTCACTCATCGCTATTGTTTGGCATAATTTTTGCGCTTTCATTCATTTTTTTGCTCTCTATGCTGGGTCTAGTGGGGGAAAGTATCAAACACTCCACTCCCCTACGGAAGTATATGCTATGGAACTGTCTTTATCTTGTTTACCACTGCTCAGACGTATTTACGTTCCGCCAGGTGAACGGTGGTATTATCGTAACAATACCCGGTCAATATCACCGGTCAGCGGTAATACGCTTATCAATCGACTCAGTCGCCGGCCACCTTTGACAGGAGACGATCCTCGTTTAACACAATATGGTCTCGTACGAGGATGAATAGGTAGTCAAGATTGTCTGTCTGGAGAACGCACGATCACAGACGATATGAGGTCATTGTTTCACGGGTCCATCTCTGTGTGTGATTATCACGATAATCTGTCTGGAGAGACAATATTGGCGATAGGTAGAATCTGGACATCAAATGAGTTCACATATGGTGTTAATGAGTTCTGCACAAGATGCCACCGGAAATACTACCGCATAATTAGACAGAGATCACGCGTGGAATATTAAAGTTAAAATTTTAAAACACGTGGGGGGGGGGGGGGATATTTTAAATGAAACAACCCACGTAGTGCTAGAGAGATTTGATTGGTTTGATTTGAGAGCCAAAATATGAATTCTATTGGAACAATCGGCGGAAACACAATCTGTGATTTGAACTGAAAATGAGAGATATAATCTAGCTAACTCAGAGACACGGAACAGACAGCTTCGCAACTTCATACGAGCAACTGCCAGAAAGAGAAGGATCGGACCTAGAATTATATTATTAACAGTGACAGATCGAGTATTGGGCAACTTAAAACCTTACAAGTAAACCCGCATGTTAATACAAGACTGTAAACTTAGAAGGACCAGGACTTCAATTACCAAGACTGGAACCCAGGAATTTGATCACAAGTCATAGAGGAATTAAACAAAAGTTTTCCCAGGTCCAGTGATTTCGCAGAACACCCGACGTCAGAGGAATTAACTCTAATTTCCCAGACCAAGTCATAGAGGAATTAAACAAAAGTTTTCCCAGGCCAGGGATTTCGCAGAACACCCGCCGTCAGAGGAATTAACTCTAATTTCCAGACCTACGTGATTTGAAGCATTTAATACAGAGCTGTGTCCAGTCTAAATCTGTGCAAGGAGATTGTGTATTCCCAACATTTTGTGGTAAATGTAAGAATTTATTTACTAATGTAAATTTTACATGTTTCTTGCTTAGTGGTTATAAATGAGGCTGGCAACCTCAACATAGGGAAAGAGTATATTCATAAACCACTACAGCAAGCGCTGATGATTTCTTCTTGCTAGTCGTGCGGGAAAACCCGACAGCCGAGGTGACCCCAGACTCCGGCTGGAGCAGTGATGAGTGATGACTACATCATATGTGCCTCAAGTGTAGCATATCATTTTGTTAGATTTATGTAACTTGTTAATGTTAATTCAGGCACAAATCATTATTCACGCTGTCCAGACACATTTCCCAGTTAATACACAGAAGAAGATTGGTGAATTTTTAATCAAGTTCATTGAGCTACGTTATGTGCACAAGAATTTAATTCTTCTGAGAGATTAACATTGGTGGGTGGACAACGAGAAGATGCGCCTGTTAAGCTTCCAACTCAGTGTACTTAGCAGGGGCATTTCGTTCTTTCTATTTTGTCCAAAAAGTTCGTGGAACGAAGCTAGTTGTGAGTGAAAAACGCCGGAAAAATCAACACCAACCGCCTAAATCGGACAAGGTGTGTGAAGAAGTTCCCTCATCACCAAGCAGTAACGAAAATCACAGCTGCAAGGACTCACCTAAATGTTAAGTGCTTATAAAAAAGGCACCAGCAAAAAGGACATAATTTTTCTGAACTATGTCCTCACCCTAAATCTCTGAGAAGAGAAAATTTGATTCCAATATAAAAAGTCACCAGCATATTATTTATTTTAAACTGTTAATACTAATTGATTATTAAATTTGTTACCTGTTGTTTTAAAAACTAAACAATCATAGTCGATTCTGTTTTTTTATATGTATGAAAGCAAACGTATGAGCCAGAACAATTTATATATATATATATATATATATATATATATATATATATATATATATATATATATATATATATATATATATATATATATATATTATATATATATATATATATATATATATATATATATATATATATATATATATATATATATATAATATATATATATATATATATATATATATATATATATATATATATATTCTGCTCATGAGACGTGGCAAGGATGTTTCTATTTCTCCGTCGCTTTCGCATTCTGAACAAATTCAGATCCGTGATGTTTTACACTCTTTCTCTGACGTATTTTCAGAACATCCAGGTCATACTGACTTAATATCTCACGAGATCTTGATCACCGATTCTACTCCGATTAAAATCAGACCATATCCTATTCCTCTTCATTACAGAGATAAGGTAGATAAGGAAATTTCGGATATGCTTAAAATGTGTATCATTTCACACTCTTCATCTTCGTGTATTCTTCTCCAATGGTATTGGTGAAGAAACCGAATGGATTCTTTACGCATCTGTATTGACTTTCGGAAACTAAAATCAACTTTCGATTACAGATGCTGAGCCAATTCCAATCTTGGAAGACCTTCTTCCACAGCTGGCTAACGCTACATTCTTTACTAAACTAGATTTGGCAAAGGGATACTGGCGAATTCCGTTGTCTGAAAAATTCTAGACATTTGACAGCGTTTTTCCCACACCAAGTGGTTTATTTGAATGGAATTATATGTGTTTCGGGTTGGTGAATGCACCTGCGACCTTTGTTCGCATGATGCGCCGTTTAGTTGGCGATAGATCCGATGTCATCACTTATATAGATGACATTTGTTTATTCCATAACACATGGGAAGAACACATTGTAGGTTTCATTTCTTTGTTGGAACAGCTAAGGAAACATCATTTGACTGTTAGAACTTCGAAGGTACAGATAGGTTTTCAGGAAATGTCTTTCCTGTGTCATAGAATCGGTAATCATCGACTATATCCTTCTGATGGCCTTGTGAATAAAATTCTGAACATTCAGGTACCGAAAAACAAGAAAGAGGGTCCGTAGTCTGTTAGGGCTAATTAATTATTATCATAAATGTATTCCAGACTTTTCTTCTATCTCTGGTCCTCTTTCGGAGCTGACGCGCAAAGGTGCTCCTCTTAAGGTACTGTGGTCAGATACTTGTCAGGTAGCATTGGATAAGATTAAAATACTATTCGCGAATCATCCTATTGTGATTCTGCCAAATATCCATGAACCATTCTATATTCGCACAGACGCTTCTCAGATGGGAATTGGTGGCAGTTTGATGCAACTTGTCGACGGTGTACTCCATCCTTGCTTCTTTGTGAGCCGGAAGTTGTCTGTGGCTGAAAAGAAATACTCGGCAGGTGAAAGAGAGCTCCTTGCTCTTGTGTGGACGATATCAAAAACTGTCTCGATATCTGCTTGGAAGAAAGTTTTACGTTGAAGTTGATCATCATCCTTTGACGTCGTTGAAATCTAAGGCGTTTAAGAACTCACGAATATACAGATGGTTTCTGCTACTCCAACAGTTTTCGTTTGAAATAAAACATATATATATATATATATATATATATATATATATATAATATATTATTATATATTATATATATATATATATATATATATAAATTTTGATGGAAATTACAAATAACAAAATTTAATAATCACTTAAGTTTTAACAGTTTGAAAATAATTGAATAGTTTAGAAGACAAGTTTCATCATTGACGGATAATAAAGACGATGAAAAAAAGTTCACTTTGGCAGCTTTTATATGGAACTTAGCTGCCAATAGTAGTTTCTGCTCCCGCTGATAGGTTGGTTCTTTTTGCATTGCTACCGCTCGTCGCTGGTCAAGGTTGTCGGGTGTAGCGCGTTTCCCAGAAATGTCAAGGAGAGTCTACAAAGCTGGTCCTTCGTCTTAAAGCGTAAGCCACTTGTCCCTTCTTGTTCCAGAGATAGTACTTTCTGCTGGTACCAACAATAGCTATGATAAAGAATAGAAACGAAACGCTCTTCTGAGTATTGAGTTTCCCAACACATTTACTTATGTGCCCCGTTTCTTCTATTCTAACATCCCATTTATCTCAGAATTTACCCTCGATGAGAATTAAATTTAATCTCTCTGGATAAAACTTTCTGTTACATTTAAATTGAATAGCTTTTTAATTACATTTAAATGAAAAGGTTAATAGCTTAGATAGAATATGTTTACATTTACATTTCCACTGACTGAAAAGTATTCACAATATAAATTGAATATATTTTCATTTATGTTTACACTGATTTGAAAAGTTTGAAACTTCCATTTATTTTAAAGTGCATATGTTAACATCGACATTTACACTGGTTTGAAACTGTAAGTATTATACTTAAAATGTAAATCATTTCTTTCATCTTTCCCTTCCTGATCTATATGGAACCTGGGACTCTTTATGCGTTTAGTTCTCTTTAAGAAACTAGCAATAAAGCAGTCACCAGCCCGTGCAGTGGTGGTTCATGAATCACCCTTCTATACGCTGAGGTTGCCAGCCTCAAATGACTGGGACATCCACTAGCGATTTTCACATATTAAAATTCACATGGTAATATACATATATATGTTAGTTCCCATGTTAGTAATAAAATATAGAATATAAAATGGCAACTTACGCCAATGATAGCTCACAGACATTTTGCTCAGATGAATAAAAGGCACTGGCAGTTGCTTTATTACACGTGTACTTTCCTTCAGGTTCCTCAGACAGCGGCTTTCCTTATTAAAATGATAGAGATTTCATGGGCTGAATTGTAAGTTCTAACGAATATGCCAAAAAACGGTGTCCGGTCTGATAATTGGAAATTCTGAATTCTAACCGGCACGTATGGTCTCTTTGGCAAGCGTGAGTCTCACAGTGAAAAAAACCACTGAAATATGTCAGGTTATATTCACTGTCTTCTCACGCATTCGTTGTTATCAAGCTCAGATGATCAGCCAATCTGATTTGAATATTTTGCATGACTCATCTAGTACGAAATTTCAAACATTACTTTTCTGAAAATGGGCTGTAAACATCCGATTGCCGGCAGGCGAGCTTACAGACATATCGGTAACATCACACGACAATGCGTGTAAGATGTAACAAATTAATACTTTCGCTAAAGTTAGGTCTTTGTAACAAGGTGTACCGGAAACGATTATTTCATGCTTGACTGTCCAGAATGTGTCGTACAGACGATTAATCTCTTATCTGCCGCGCACCCGGGCCTAATCTTAGCAAAGCTTTGCTGCACCCTGGCAAACGCGATTATTATCACCAACAAGGGGTGTCAGATGTTTGAACAAAAAATCTCTCTGCTACATAGCAAACAGAAAGATAAGGGTGCGACTCGGAAACAAAATCGCAATGAAATCAGTACAAAAAAATAATTGATACTGCCGTCGTGAAAGAGAGATCGGAAAGAGGACGCACCAAAATCCATCTTGTGACATACCCCCTCTCCTAAGAGATATGTAGAATATCTAGCTTTGGGGTGGTCACTTCTCCGAGGGTTCTGCTGTGCACTGGGTTCTCTTTCTCTCGTAGAGTTATCCTCTCTTCTCTTATTTCGGTGGCGAGTGACTGAGTTTCTTGCTTGGCAGTGTGTGCAGTGTTGAATGTACTCACGCACATCTGCCCACCGTCTAGGCCAAAAGTAAACCCCCTTTAGGTTACTCATGGTGTCCCACTGAAACAAGTTCTCCCGATGAGGATATGTGAGCCGCTTTCATAACGGAGGGTCTTAATGGTAGAGGCACCACGAGTTGCTTTCCCTGCCTCGTCCGTCGACAAATAATTCCATCATCTTTGTGGAAAGTTCCAGCCGAAGCAAGGGTTATCCGACTCTATTCAGAGTATGGCGCTAGGGTTATATCGTCCTTCTGCGCTTAGCTGAACTCTGCTTTACTACACAGAAATGTCGAGTTGAGATACGAGTTATCCAATGTTGAGTGTTGGGTACTCTGCTCAAACTCTTTCTTGGTTCTCCAAGGAAACACATATTTTCTCCCTACAATGAGATGGAATACTAAGTCGTCTAAACTGTGGCATGGATTTTGCCCCGTACATATCGGGTTGAAACATGAATTTCCGCAACCGAAAGAAGCATTGACTTTATACTCCTCCGGGGTCCCTGTATTTTTCTAACAGTTTCATCAGTTATATTGGTGGGGCCTTCACCAAGGATCGGGAAACTAGAGCCGAGTATTCGAGACCCGAATCATACAAGCGCCGTTATGGTGTTTGGTACCAAACGGTTACTTTCTCGGTAATAGAAGGGTAACTTGGATTTTGTTCATATGCCTGGGGGTCATGTTTCCATATAGGCCCCCTGATCAGGCAAGCGACATTATAAGAACCGGATTTCGGCCTCTTACAATCCGATGTAAAAATGCGTGTCAGTTTTGCACGATTTACAATATCGTCGTCCAGTTCCCTGGGCTGAATTGCTCTGTTTCTGCCTCTGGTGGTCTTGTGGTTGTTGTTGCTGTTGGTGGTCTGTTTTGTGTGTTGTGTTGTCCGTACTTTTGGAGTTATCATTTGGGTGATCCTTTTGTCTGGGCTGACTATCGTGGTATTTTCTGCTGGTACCACCAATAAACTATTGATTAAAGAATAGAAACGAAACGCTTATCTGGTATTGCGTTTCCCGGACACATATTTATGTGTCCCTATATTTCCATTCTACCATCCCATTTATCTCAGAATTTTCCCTCGATGAGAATTTTAAATTTAATCCCTCGGGATAAAAACTTTTCTTCACATTTAAACTAGGTAGCTTTAGCTTTACATTACAAATAAATGAAAAAGGCTAATAGCTCAGATAGAATATGTTTACATTTTACATTTCCACTGATTGAAAAATGTTCACAATAAAAAATTGAATATGTTTTCATTTATGTTTACACTGATTTGAAAAAGTTTGAAACTTCCATTAATTTTAAAGTGCATATGTTAACATCGACATTTATACTGGTTTGAAACTGTAAGTATTAGCCGAGGGTTTCCCAATGCCAATATGGGCATCCATATACATATATATGTGTGAGTGTGAAGTGTGAGTTAGGCGAATGGTGGACTGTTCGTGTGTTGACCCGTATAAGGCACTCATTCACCCATTACGTTATGTCACCAATACAGACCACTGTAGTCGTTTCAATAGTTTAATTGGACGCACACACTTGACAGATTGGGTACAGTTACAGGAACATGAGTCGACATAGACAGCATAATATTGATCAATGGACTACCGTCCTAAATTAGCATTCATGAAGAATAATCTTGCAATGGAACATCTGTAAACACCAAGATTTCCATAGTTTATAAATACAGTCAGTAGACCTTACTGACCGAGCATGTCAATTAAGCAATACTGTTCAAACTTGACTCCTAAACAGGATCTCTTTCTAGCGAAGATTCCTTTAGGTAAATTACAGCAAATCTCTGTGAAGATAATGTTAATTTCTTTATAATAGTGATCTCTCAATCATCACCTGATAATAAGGAAGTTTTCCCGTTCTCTGCTAATGATTTACAATAAGTAGAATTCCAAAATCAATCGAATTCCACAATGGCTGCTGGTTCCCGGTTGAGCATCACTCACTATAAGGGTGTATAGCCAAATCTTCAATCGAAGCTATGTTCATCAACAATAAATGATTCTACAAGGATCAGCATATTCTGTCCTCATAGTTGCTGCCTATAAACATATTTTTAGTGCTGCTAGAGAATATGTCGTCCCGACATATTCATAGGTAAGCTCGTGTAAACGTCTGCCCATCTTAAGCCTAGGAATGAACGAAGTCAGCAAAAGTACGTTTTTTTTTACCTGGACATAAGAAATACACTAGCAAGCACAAAAACGCTCTCCCGGCGTTATAGAATCACAACTGGGGAACTCATGGACTAAACGATCCTGGAAGAAACTATCTTCGTCCCCAGAATAACTTAAAGAGATCACAAACTCTCGGGCATCTCTCCGACATGACTTCCCGCCCTAGGCCTAGACAACCGAAGAACCCCTCCACTCTCTTCATCCGCCGAAAACACCTGACCCCCTTCAGTACAGTACAAGAACAAATAGTTCCACTTAAACATACTAAGATATCAAGATATAAGACATACTCGTCCTACATAGACCACGGCTGTTTGCCAGCGATCTTTTAGTTATTTCCCCTTTTTCGCCGACCGCGCTATTTATAGCCCACTTGACATAGGTCACGTGGTCAACTTCCTTATGGGAAAAACATGTGGCGATGTTTACTTTTGATAGGGCTTAATTAATGCTTTTAGGCTACTTTATTATTATAAATACCGGCTTTAATTTTGCGTAAAGCTAGACTAGAAATGTTAGAGTAAATTTTAGAACAAGAACAAACATTTTATCACAATTAGAACAGAAGATATAATAGTCTGAAGTAGTGTAAAATTTACGTTTTTTTAATATTTTGTTATGGTTTGTTTATAATGCAATTTTCACTAAATCGGTCACAATCAACATGCATAACAAATTACAGAAATCAAAAGTAGAAAACCTGCAGAAAATGAATATCAAAGTTTTGTTTTGGTTTCATGCGTCAAACATTAATTATTGAAACATTAAATTGCAAGTCCACATTTATTACCTTAAAATAACACACCCAATTGTCCCCAAAAACATGAGAGCTAACAATTATCTCAATCATACATCACGATGGTCATGTAAAAATGAGTATGGTCATGAGTAAAACGAAATGTTCAATTTAATAGATAAATAGGTGTATTTAATAAATACATCTATTAAATGATTTCCGCACTCTGTTAATTCTGTCAATCTCAAGCAACAACTGCCATAATTTGCTCTAGCCCCAAAATTTCGCTCAATTATCATTCACACTTCCTTTTTTTGATAGGATGAATCTGTACATTCACAGATGGAGAAATTTGTAACAAATGAGTTTCCATTATAAATTTTAATTGTGAAGTTATATTTTTAATACCGCTGGCGCGTCTTTCAATTTTCAATCTTCTCTGTTTTCTCTCCTGTGCCTACGTAAGACCTACTGTTTCCTTCATGGCTATTGCTAATTCTTTGGATATTCTAACTCTACTTTCAATGCCTGCTTTTCTGCAAATGTCCGTGACGTTTCTGACAGCGTGACGTTGCAGGTCTGAACAGCGCAATATGTTTTCTAACAGTTCAATGTCGCTTACGTTTTGTTGGCGTTCTGGTGACTGATGTTTCCCTTCTATGTTTAATTAGTTTTTGTAGTACAATAGGCTGTCCTCTGGTTTTGCATTTTATGATATTACTTTTTGCTGTTTCTAGTTTTTTTTCTAACAATGGATGTGAATAGGGGTTCTTCCTTTTGTGTTAGTGGTTGTGAAGGTGGCTTAGCAAGTAACTGTTGTACTATGATGTCACTTTTGAAGACAGGCGAGGTGGATGTACTTGTCGTATGTATAACTGACTTGGTAGGTGTAGATGTGGCAACAAAAACTGGCATGCTAGGGTGAGTAGTGTGTTATCCACCTCCAAATGAATAATGGTATCGCCTTTAATGTGAGCTGGCACATCAACCTCCAGTTGAACAATATCATCACTAATGTGGGCAGGCACATCAACCTCCTACTGTAAAGAGCTATCCTGACTACAGCTAATTGACTGACTACAAACTAACTGACTGACTACAGCTAAATGACTGACTAGACATGGAGGGGTCAGAAAGAACATCACAGGGGATAGAGCAGCTTTTTGTTTTTAAAACACCAAAAGATGTCTTTGCAACATAATTGCACAGTTGACATTCACTTATAGTTAAATTATGGTTTTAGTCTTTCCAGATGTGCTGACTGTTTTCCGATAGTAACTTGGCTGTTTCAAGACACTTCTCATTATGCCTCCTTTTTGAGTTTTGTATTCGTAAGTAACACTTCTTACAAAATATAGTCGAATGCTGTGTGGGTTTATCATCTGATACGTTAATTCCAAACACAAAGAACAGATCATTAACGTAATTAGAACAGTTCAGTGCTTTCTGAATTGAACGTGTTGTTTTGGAAGTTAATGCTCTCTTGCCACAGGCTCTGCACAGTGCACTGGCACAATTCATATGATGCAAAAACAGTATGTTCCATTTCGTTGTTATGTAGTATAGTTTACTTGTGTATGTAGAAAGATAGAGGAATATTTGGGACTATCAAGTCTAACACCAGGATGTAGAATGCTTTATCTGTGAATGAAAGAAGATATACAAACAGTTTCTTAGAATTCTTTGGCAGCCGTCGTGTGCACAGGATTGTCTACCAAAGAACACTAATGGAACAGTCCTTATCTCACACACAATTTAAAAAAAAATTCATATTATAAATACAAGATTAACAAGACTTGAAAGATAGAACAAAGTATGTGGAAGTAATCTATCTATAGATTTACATGTTTTTTCTGACGCTTATATACGTAGCTAAATATCATTATAAATTAATGAAAATGCAAAAACAGATGGTGCTTTACAAAAAAGTTATTTTTGTACAACCTTATTTAAGATTTGTGAGTATCAGGAATGCGTTTACAGTAATTTAAATGCTATAAAATCTGGTGACAATATGCTTGTTCTTGTAATGCCAAACTCACAAAATTGACTACCACACATTCTCAAGATATGAAACCAAAAAAAAAAGTATGTGGAAATAATCTTTAGCTTCCCTTCGAGAAGTCTTTATAATTATAAACTCAAACGAATGGGCCGATTTTTAGATATTAAGTTAATAAAAAGATTAGTTATTTTATGAATTTTCTCAAATGATGACGCTGTTTTCAAAAGTCTGTAACTCCGTCAAAACTAATTTCAAACAAATAAAAATGCAATCAAAAATAGAGCAGAGAACAAAGTTATAGTACACAAAAGAATTTTAGCGCTGTGTTTATCCAGAACGAGTGTGTAATGATTTATATTTTACAGATTTTACACACACAACAGCTGATTTTCCCCGCCAAAAACTT
Source organism: Oreohelix idahoensis (assembly GCA_024509875.1). Classification (NCBI taxonomy): domain Eukaryota; kingdom Metazoa; phylum Mollusca; class Gastropoda; order Stylommatophora; family Oreohelicidae; genus Oreohelix; species Oreohelix idahoensis. The sequence continues at coordinate 323,437 of JAMPIV010005870.1, read as the reverse complement.
AAAATAGTCTTTTACGGTGCACACGAAAATTTTATACCCGGTGTCAGAATTCCGGTCACCGAAACTAAAAGAGCGCTCTGGTATAGGGCACAAACAGCCGTGAGACAAGCACTACACATAGATTCGGACCATAGACATTCTGAAGCAAGAACAATCTATTCCTAACCAAACACAGAATAGATTCAAGTAAGTCTAAATTCCTCCGCCGAGTTCTATTTTTAAGAACGCTACAAAGAGCGATAACTCACAGAATGACTACTTATTGCCCAATCTGAGTTTCGTCCCTCAAGACCAAAACATGCATTCAAAGATGAATATATCTTCATCAGACAATTAAAACATTTTACATGGTATGCGTAATCCGTGCGCCAAAAAATATGTGCGCAACACTACGTCATTCCTGGCTCACATACTTTTTTGCTCAGATGAATAAAAGAGACCTGAATCGGCCTCTGACACGTGTCTGGGGTGTTGTTTCTTTAATAAGATAATTCCCTCTCTGACTCCGTGTGTTTCAGTTTCCTCACATATTTCGGTTTTCCTTATTTAATATGTTAGAGATTTCCTGGGCTAAATTGTAAGTCCTGATGAATACTCCAATAAAAGGTGTCCGGTCTGATAAATGGAAATTCTGAAGTCTAACTACTGGCAAGTCTGGTGTCTTTGGAAGCGTGAATCTCACAGTGAACTAGACTGACTGAAGTGTCAGGTTATAGTCACTGTCCTACCCCGCTCTGTTTGTTATGGAACTCAAATGATCAGCCAATTTGATTTGAATACTTTGCATGACTAATCTTGTGCAAAATTTCAAACATTACTTTTCTGAAAATGGGCTGTAAACATCTGATTCCTGGCAGACGAACCCACAGACACATCTGTAAACTGTTTTTCAGATGTAACAAATTATTACTTTATCAGAAAGTAATCTCTTTGTAACAAGGTGTACCGGAAACGATTATGTATAGTTTGATTGTCCAGTATGTGTCGCACAGACGATTAATCTCTTATCTGTCACGCATCCTGGCCTAATCTTAGCAAAGCTGTGCCGCACCCTGGCAAACGCGGTGTATTATCACCAACAAGGAGTGTCAAAATGATTTGACAATATCAAATATCTGCTACTTAGCAGAGAAAGAAAGAAAGAAAGTGCGGCAATTGAAAACACGCAATAAAATCCGTACCTCAAATGTACCGATTACTGCCGTAGTGAAACAGAGATTAGGTAGAAGAAGGGGTCGCCCCAATCCATTCTTTGACAATGGGTCATCAAATGACTCGTTGAATAAGCAGTACCACAATTTAATTTGCAGAAACAAATGATGACATCAAAGGTACATATACAGCAAACATGGTTACCTCTGGCTGATCAACGCAAACCAGAGACACTATGGATGGTGCATATACACAGCTGCACCCACGCCTATATTCAAAAGCTTCTCTAAGCTCTCATACCACTAGAGCACTACATCCAACTTATTTCCAAAAAGGCTCGAATCACACAGAAACGGCCATTGTCGACAACACTCACGACTCTTCTCTTCTCGCTGTCCGTTAACTCACTCGCTTCTGACAAACGAGAACAGTTAACATATCTCTCTCTGCCAAAAATCACACATAAATCATTCATCACAGTGAACACAACTGGTAGAAAAACTCACCACAGTAAACAAACCAAACACACCTTCCCATTCCCTACCAACACTCTTTCTAATCCCTACAGTATAAGATATACTTGTATATATATATATATATATATATATATATATATATATATATATATATATATATATATATATATATATATATATATATATATATCTATATATACACACACACACTTTATCTCTCTCATTCTAGTTTCGTTACGTCCCACATTTCTCCAAAATAAGAGAAAGAAATGATACAAGTATATTCCTACCCCGCAGAACAGGCAAATCACTTGTGTGTCCTTGAACTCGATTGCAAAAAAAACGACACAGAGAAAACTAGACTGCTCTTAAATGCCACGAACTGCCACTAATTACAGACTAAGACTTACGGATCATGGAATATTAGAAGTGTTATCGAAGATTGGGCTGGAACCAGACCAAACGGAATACAGCCGAGAGGATATCATGGCGCTCTCGCTGGCTAATTTCTGCAGGGCAAGGAAGAAATTGAGAGATTAAGAAAGTAAGTAAATATATTCCTGTCCCCTTTCGCACTCATACATCTCTGCACCTATATTGCTGCAAAATTAGAATTAAAAGTACCTTAACCATTGGAACTTGGAATGTGTGTTCTATTATTTGGCATATTTTAGGCTCTACTATTTTTTGCCTAGCCGCTGCCAGACTTGTTTACGTTTCGCCAGGTGAATCGTAATAATACTTTTATCACGTAAGTCGTCTAACCACCTTTGATAGAGTCGATCTTTATTGACTCAAGTCGGTCGCGCACGATCGATGAAAAGAAAGCCATATTGTATGTCTGAGAAATCCGTCTGGCGGATGCACGAAAACACAGGTGATAATACGCAATGGTTTCCGCTGGCCCATCTTTGTATCAATATTACCGATCATCTGTCTGGGGAGGCAATATTATGGGAAAGCGTCTAGACAGGAAATAAGTTCACAGATTTGTTTGTGAGTTTGCATAAAGATGAAATCGGAAGTATTACTGCCTTATTAGAAAGAGGTCATGCGTAGGAGTTTTAAAATTTGATATTTTAAAACACGCGGGGGATATTATGATTTAACACCCCGATCCATATAGTTCTAAAGAGCTTACCATTGGCTTGATTTGAGAGCCGGAATAGACTTTAAATTTCATTGGCAAATTGGTCTACAAGTACAATCTGGGACTTGACCTGAGAAATGGCAGCCTAATCTAGCGAAATCGGAGTCACAAATCAAACTGCATCGCAACGTCAAATTAGCAGCTCCCAGGAGCCAGAGAGACATCGGACTAAGGATTCCAAAATTATAAGTGACAGATCGAAGTATATGGGCAACTTTGAAACTTAAAAGTAAACCCGCATTTTTAAATACAAAGACTGGAGACCCAAGGAATCAGATCACCCGTCATAAGAGGAATACTAAAATTTTCCAGACTAAACTGTTTATATCAACTTGCCAATGAAAGTCAAAGTCTATTCCGGCTCTCAAACTAAACCAATGGTAAGCTCTTTAGAACTATGTGTGTTGGGGTGTTAAATCCTTACTATCTCCCACGTGTTTTAAAATATCAAATTTTAAAATTTAAACTCGTGACCTCTTTCAAATATGGCAGTAATACTCCCGATTGTATTTGTACAAACTCACAAACACATCGGTGAACGTATTTCCTGACTAATACCTTCCGCAAATATTGTCTCCTCTGACAGGTTATCTGTAATATTGATACAGAGATAGGCCAGCGGAAGCGATTACATGTATCACCTATGTTTACGCGTATATATCCCAGACCGATTTCTTTCTGTCGATCGGGCGGTACCACCTGTGTCAACAATGACCGTCTCGATCAAAGGTGGCTAGACGACTTAAGTGATAAAAAGTACCGCTGATATGTCTAATTAGCCTTGTATTACTACGATTCACCTGGCGAAGAGGTAAACAATTCTAGGGAGTGGTCAGAGCAAAACATTTCAGTGCGTAAAATATGCCAAGTAATAGGACGATCGGTGTGGAAAATGAAGAAATGCATTAGTACTGCCGGAGAGAACGAAAGTTATGAAAAGTGCACAACTGATTTCATCACAGTTACAGAATAAAGAAGGAAGACAATATTTTCCTTTTAAAGAGAATTTATTTTCCGCAAAAATTATACAACTTAAAACAAACCATGAAGTAAAGAAGTTAGTTTCGTTTGTTTGGTTTGACGTGGAGTCGGAGTCAAACCAGGACAAATCTCACAGGATAGTTAACAGGCACCCCTCTCTCCACCCACGCCGCCCCCCCCCCCCCTCACCCACCCCAGCTTCACAATGGCATGAAAATGAACTTTCTACATGTCATTGGGCCGAAGGGCTTAAGCCCACGCGTCGCTGGATAGAAAACAACAACGACAACACAAGATAGTTAGATGGAATACAAGATGGACTAAAAAAGGAAAAGTTCTGAATTATGTGAGATAGAAAAAAAAACCAAACCAGTAACAGCGTAATGAATCGGATTTTGCATGAAAAGTGCACAAATGGCGTCAGGCAGTGAGGAGGTCAACATTTTGTGACGAAGTGTGACGACAGGGGACGAGGGTTTTAAAAATGTGGCGTCACAAAAATATGAGTTAGGATCGCTTATTTCTTTAATGGTCATTGTCATTGGAACCAGTAGACACATTCCGCCATCTTCGGCAAATTTGTTGGCCTTGTCGCTTGGAGTTATTAATTGTGTGGGTTTTTTATCTAACGTGCGGGCCTCAATGTTTTTCGGGCGTTATTAATTTTTTTTAGAAAACTCAAAACTGGGCTGTTATTTTTAATCAGTGTGCTTGTCGCATGTTATTATTTTTGACAAAACTTGAAACAGTGTTGGGGTTAGGCTTAGACTATTTTTAATGAGTACAGGTGACACGGGGACGAAGTGGTAGTCGGAGAATATGAGGCATTCATTTATATATATATGCGGCAGTAAGCGTTTGTATGCGTTGGTGCGGGTTTTATGCACCATGTTAAATGGCGGGTTGGACAGTGAAGTGGCATCTTGAGCGGAGCACAATTTTGTGGTAAATATTACAAATGAGCGAAAGGGTTTACATAGAGGTTCGAATTGTTTTAGAAGGCGCAAAAAGGTATGTATGCCATTAATGAAGGATCCAGTAAGTTCATATCGTCTTGCTTGTCTATGTTTCTTCCAATAAATTGCTTGTCGTTCTGTAGCGTCCTCCCCGAGTGGCAATTACGCCATATATTCACTCTGTCGCTCGCTTTTCTAACAGTTAGAAAATAGCCTCGCTCTAACGCTGACATTAACCTCTTGACCCAACAATAACGTTCACATGCCAGCTTTTTTTCCATTAGCTAAATGAGCTTTAATAAATAATAAATAAAAACTATTTTAAAAGGCAGTAAAATTTTAAATAGCTTACCTTAATCTTTAAATATCCAGATAGAGCTACAATAACATAAGGGGAAAAAAAGCTATGAGCTTGTGTTACGGCCAGCTGATGATCGTTCGCATTTAAGTGCGATTTTGTTTTAGAAAATGCATATTCTTTTTTCTATTGCTTGAAATGTTGTATTTATAGTTCTATATATAATAATTTTAGTTTCTTCTCATCGACGTTTTTCTGCGAGCAAAAATTACGTATATGCACATAGGGATTGTCTACAAATGGCGTCAGGCAGTGAGGAGGTCAACATTTTTTGTGACGAATTGTGACGACAGGGGACGAAGGTTTTAAAAAATGTGGGCGTCACAAAAATATGAGTTAGGATCGCTTATTTCTTTAATGATGTAGGAAACAAATAGATTTTGCAGCTTTCATCCTCAAAGTTAACTTTTATCCGTAATAATGAATAACTCCCGCGTGGACGACTCATACTAATATTATAATCTCAGCTGAACTATCAGATAATTGTTGTTACCTTAACTGATTTGATTAATTGTTTTTAATTATATATTTCTTATTTTTGTTTTCCTTCAAAATAATATAATAGACACCTTTCCAATAAACTATGATGATCTGGAAGCAAATGGATCTCCAATCCGTTCAAAGGTGGAGCATTGTACGCTGCCATAGGATAATGATAACGAAGAGAAATAATTCACTCATTGATATCCAGTTTCTTTTTTTTTTTACCCTTGATATGTTGTGGACTTGCTCTCAAGTTTAACATTATTTTATATAACTTTAACATGTCAGAATTGAAGTTACTGATGTGTTTAATGTCATTTAAAAACTTATTTTTTATGACTTGAAGTTAAAATTAAGCCAAAATGAGTGATATTTTTCATAAACTTAGTCACGTCTAACCAGCAAAACAGTCCTTGTATAAGCCTGATTAATTAAAATTAATTAAACGACATTTTTTTAATAGATTGTTATTTCTCTGCACTAGTGAACTAATTTACATTCGATTACATTCTTTCTTTTCAGTATTACAAAAGAAAATTGGGGGAAAGAGGGATGGTAAGAGATGTTGTGACGCCACATGGGAGGAGGTCAAGGGTTTTTATAACGAAATGTGACACGGGCAGATGGGGTTTAAAAAAATGGCCAGAATTGCGTGACGTCATTCGTTAACGACCACTTAGAACAGGGAGATTGGTTACAATGTGATAAATGCCACAAGCACGCATTTGTGCAATCTAATTTCACAAATACTCGGTGCAAGAGCGAATGTCTATATATCACTGCACTTTGAAGGTGATGTGAATCTCGCGACAATTAAGATATATTCACAGCTACAAAGTGAATACTTTTGGTTTTAAAAATTACATTTCATAATTTACATTATCGCTTCTTATGGAACCATCACTGGTACTGGTCCTCTAGCAGGAACCTGCAGTCTATATCATTCACATGCTCTTGCAGGAAACATGCAGTCTATATCATTTACATGCTCTTGCATAATGAAAGAGTAATGGGGAAATGCGGCAGCGGAACAGCAAACGAAAATGGGGATAAATTAATAAGTTTCTGTAGCATTAACAACCTGGTCATTGGAGGAATACTTTTCCCACACAAAGAAAGTCACAAATTAACATGGGAATCACCAAATGGTCGGGACAGAAACCAGATAGACCACATTATGATTAACGGTAGATGGAGACATGCATTACAAGATGTGAAGGTAAGAAGAGATGCGGATGTGGGAAGTGATCACCATTTATATAGTAGTAACAAAACTGGAAGTGAAACTCAGAACGGCTGGACCAACTGTAACTACACAGAAAAGGTTTGACATCAGCAAATTGAAGGACCCCCTTACCAGAAAAGCTTTATTGATTAATTTTTTTTTTTCTCGATGTTGTGATATTTCTGGTGAAGAAAATAAACATAATAAAAACCTTAAGCTATCGTGTGATCAAACCCCTGCCCTTATATGTTATCCATAGTTTTTTTGCACGTCTGTGCGGATTACTGTCACAAAATTGTGTTGTACGTGGAGTGTGGTGTGACTCGTACTTGGTACAAGTGAGAAAGTGCGTCTACCGTAAATAGAGTCGTAAAAGATAGGCTGGATAGAGAGCAATTACTCCATCCAAGACCGTTCTTTCTCTTACACCATTTCTCCACTCCTGAAACAGGAACTATCTATTACACCTTCCTCTCACATAGCTATCACTCATTACCTCTGCTAGTACGGGGGACCATAAATAACTCAGTCCTGTCTTCTCAAAAAATTAAGACAGTGCCCAGTGTATTCTTTTTGTTTTCCTTTTATCCATCTCGTCACCGAGTCCAAAGCAATGAAGGAAATCATTGTTGAAAGCAGAGATCTCCTTGTCAGATCCCACAATTCCTGCTGCAAAAGCTGTACAATGTTATTTCTTCCCAAGCTGGATGATTGTTTCTATAGACGAAGCAGAATCATCGTCACTTTGTGTCGTCTCTTACCAATGGGATGAATGTGTACGGAGAAGAACTTCGCAGTTGTAACTGCCAACTTTCAGCATTGAAAAACATTCGGAATGAACATTTACTACAGGCGTCCCGCTCTTTTCGACAGTCCGCTTTTCGACAGTCCGCTTTTCGACGATCCGCTCTTTCGACCCCTATTCAATTATAACTCAGAAACCATATATTCGACGCTTGGTTCGCTATTTCGACTTTTTTCGTCATGTTCCCAAGCTTTTGTTCAATTTTACTATACAGTACTTTTGTATATTTAAAAGTATCCTTTTGTTCATTCCAGCACCTCTGATTCATGCTATACAGAGGCTTCTACAAGTCTTGCAGAAATTATGTGAGGACAGCAAACCATAAGTCAGAAGAGTTCAGGACCACCACTGGTGTAAGACAAGGTGATATCCTATCACCTTACCTCTTCATACTCCTTATGGACGATGTCATCAAGGCATGTAAGGAGAGAACAAGAAAGTATTCAGTAGGGTACTGGAAGATGAGACATTTCCATATATTTCGGCGCTGCCATTTGCTGATGATGTTGCCCTGATTGCTTAATCAGAGGCACATCTCTAATTCAACCTGCAAGTCTGGAAGGAAGAGCTGGAGAAGAGAGGGATGGTCATAAGCAGCTCTAAAACAAAATCCATGGTGATATCACGAGCAGAAAGAAGCCATCAGATTAAGCTGGGAGAACAGGTCCTGGAGCAGGTCGACCACTTTAAATACCTCGGAGCTATTATAGACCGAAAGGGAGGCATCAAAGAAGAGTTGGCCACTCGAAAAGCAGCAGCTGGGAGACTTTTTCAGGCCATAAAATCGACTCAGCAAGAAAGAAGTTGGTAAGAAAAACGAAGATGGCTGTTTATACCGCATCCACCTATGTTGCCCTCAGTCTTGACATATGGATGCGAGTCGTGGGCAATGACTATAACCCACAAAAAAGCCAGATCCAAACCTCAGAAAATGAGGTATCTGAGGAAAGTGGTTGAAGTAACAAGAAGAGACATGGTCCGCAACCAGACGATACGTCAAGGCCTAAAATCCCACGGCTGATATAAAGAAGCGATATCAATTTGCCAAAAGTCAGGAAAAGACATTGACTGATGATATAGACCAGAAATTCAACACCATTTCAACAATATATAAGGAAAGCAGCAAATCATGCTTGGGATTCCAGGAAAGGAAGAAGCAAGACTAGATAACACCAGAAACATTAAACACCATAACGATGAGAAAGGAATTGAAAAGAAAGAAAACAGAAGCGAAGTCCCCCAGGCTAACGCAACTATAAAGCGAACAGTACGGTCAGCTGGACAAGGAAGTTAAACGCCAAACCCGAGCCAACAAAAGGAATTTCCTAGACAATCTTGCAAGACAGGCAGAAGAGGCAGCACTGAGAAATGAACAAAGCACAGTATACAAAATAACTAAAATCATCAGCGGAAAACGAGGTGCAAACAATATTACATTAGTAAGAGATAAGCAAGGAAATCTCATCACGACAGCAGAGGGACAGGAAACAAGATGGGCAGAGCATTTCAGAGAAACTCTGAACAATGAATCACAAGAGACACAATTGAATGTTCCTGAGGCTGAAAATGATCTAGATGTTAATACAGACATTCCATGAAAAGAAGAAATCAACACAGCAATCAAAGGGTTAAAGAATGGAAAAGCTCCTGGCCATGATTACTTAAATACAGAGCTATTTAAGACAGACCCTGAGCTAGCAGCAGAACTATTAGAACCATTATTTGCACAAGTCTGGAAAACAGGGACAACACCAACGGAGTGGAACAAAAGAATAATTGTCAAATTGCCCAAGAAGGGAGATCTTGCAGACTTCAATAATTGGAGAGGAATCACTCTTTTCTCAGTTCCCAGCAAAATACTAAGCAGGATAATTATACAGAGAATTTCAAAAGCAGTAGACCACAAACTGAGGAAAGAACAAGCAGGATTTAGAAAGAACAGAAGATGTGTAGATCATATATTTACCCTCAGGAACATTATAGAGCAGTGCTCAGAATTGCAAAGACAGTTGTACATTAATTTCGTTGATTTCGAAAAGGCTTTTGACAGTATACATAGGGACAGATTATGGAAAATAATGAGGGCTTATGGAATTCCAAGCTGCATAGTGTCAATCATAAAAAGCCTTTATGCCAACTTTACATGTACCATTGGGCAGAGCAACCTAACCTTTGAGGTGAAGACAGGAGTACGACAGGGATGCCCCTTATCAACCACTCTATTTTTAACAGTCATAGACTGGGTGATGCGCCAGATAACAGAGGGCAGTCCAAGAGGAATAAGATGGACTACATTTTCAACATTGGAAGATCTGGAATATGCAGATGACATTGCACTACTAGCACATTCACATCAACACATCCAGGAAAAAACGGAAAGACTTAATAAGTATAGCCAGCAGGTGGGCTTGAACGTCAATCTAAAGAAGACAGAGGTCATGACGCTCAATGTGAACAACCCTGAGCCCATATCAGTAAGGAATCGGCAACTGGAACAGACAGACACCTTCACATACCTAGGATGCATAGTAACACCAGACGGTGGAGCAACCTAAGATATCAACAACAGAATGAACAAAGCAAGAAGAGCCTTTTTAGTCTAAACAACATCTGGAAGTACTCTCAGTACAGCACAAGCACAAAATTAAGATTATATCAGAGCTGTGTGCTTTCTCTGCTTCTCTATGGTGCGGAATGCTGGAGAGTTACAGAGAAGGAAATGTCGAAATTGTCCTCTTTTTACACAACATGCCTAAGAAAAATTCTCCGAATCTTTTGGCCTAATACCATCACCAACCAAGATCTGCTTACTCGGAGCAAGCAAGAGGATATGCACACCATCTTAGCTGGCAGACGCTGGAGCTGGGTTGGCCATGTCCTCAGAAGAGACCCCGATGCCATCACAAGAACAGCTATGCTATGGACCCCTGAAGGAAAACGAAAGAGAGGCCGACCAAAAACAACTTGGCGGAGGACTGTGGAGGCTGCGATGCAAAGAATGAACCAGAGTTAGGGCACTGTGCGAAGGATGGCCACCGACCGAGCAAAGTGGAATCAATTTGTTGTTGCCCTACAAGACGCCACCAAACGTGATGGCCACTGACTGCTTTGACGGTCGGCGGCTAAGGATCAAAGAAGAAGAAGACCTTAACAAGGTGCACTTTTTTTCATGAACAGACTGAATCTCGTCGTGTAAAACACATTGCTACACACTGATTATTAATATACTACTACTGATTATTAATATGCTACTACTGATTATTAATATGCTACTACTGATTATTAATATACTACTACTGATTATTAATATACTACTACTGATTATTAATATACTACTACTGATTATTAATATACTACTACTGATTATACTGATTATTAATATACTACTACTGATTATTAATATACTCATTGCTCATTTTCCTCTTTCACGACATCCTCATTATGATTTTTTTTTTTTAGCTGTCCATTGTATTTTTAACACTCTTCTGTAAAATCTCGTCTAAGACCCGAATAAGCAGCACACACAGTCTTTTATTTTGGAACATGCGCCCTAATGTAACCGACGGTCACTGTGTCTAGGTTGAACGGTGCGCGCCTCGCCAAAACGGGGCAAATTTTTTTTTTTTAAATCTATTTTTCTTCTAGTGCGTTTTCTATTTCATTTCATTTAGCAACTACTGATAATATATCTACTGCTACTGAAACTTACGTTATAGGTGAATATCTCAGTATTTATAATATTCTGTCTCTTAAAAAAACTTACAGTCCCACCTATTTTCTTTGGGGATGACCTTGCTGTTTGCCACCGAATACAACACCAGCAGTAGTGATCCCCGTGCTGCACTTAGTGACACTTTCACTGACCTTTTCACAACCATGACAAGTGATGAGATTGAACAGCGACCAGACCTTGACACAGTTATTGAGGCGTGTGAAAAAGCTTTAGCAGAAGAGTCATCACAGGAAATCTGCATGAAGATCATTGGTCTGAAGTGTTCTGAAAGCCCTGAATCAAAAGGTTTGAGTTCAGTGTCATGTATATTCTGAACCTAAGGTTAGAGTTCATCGTGTAAATGTTGCTCCTTAAACAGGATCCCAAACCTTTTCTGTGGCCCTACACCCCTGACTTTTGATAAACCTTTTCATATCCCCTGTTTAGTATGAGAGGAAATAAATTATAGATTCTACCATGCATATGCACATAAGATAAATTGATTTTTCCTTAAAATAAATAGTCCTTCTTGTCAATCAGAAATTTAAATTCCTGATAAAGTTTTTGACAGCGATACTAGCAGTTTGGAAACATCATCGCTTCCCTGAAATGATTGAAAACATTTCCTGGAACTGAGAGAAAGAAGAGCCAGGCTGCAACAGAGAGAAAAGCCATGAAGACAAAATACATAGCGAAACATTACCCAAGCAGCATCTGGACCCATGCGCAAATAGATGTATCAGCAACAAATGCAACAGAAGGTAGAGGTGGAGGTGTCTTTCTGAGCTTAAGCTATGGTACACACACACAAAGGCTGTCAGTGGCAACAGGAAAATTTTCAAGTTACTTCAGAAAAGAGACATTGAAAACTGCAACAGACGTTCTAATGACAGGGGAAAACACCGACAGACAAGTTGCTTTCTTCACAGACGCACTGTCAATAATTGCAACGATGAAGAGCTAGAGCCACAATAATGCAGACCTGGATGACCTAAGAGTAATACTTCATAAACTATGTCAACAATTCAAAAGAGTTGTGATACAATGGATCCCATCTTATTGCGACATCCCCGGCATTGAAGTGGCTGACAGATTGGCAACGGAAGGTGGAAAGCTACCTCAGCCTGATACAAGCATAACTTTCGAAGACACCAAGAGTTTTATCACAAGCACATACAGGAACAAATGGGATGGAGAGCATCCAGGCCACCCCCCAAAAAAAAAAAAATATATATATATATATATATATATATATAAATATATATATATATATATATATATATATATATATATATATATATATATATATTACCAGCTGAACAGAAGATAACAAGTGATAATCTTCAGACTCCGCACGGGCTACAACATATTGTGATACCATCTATTCAACAAGCTAACGATAGGAACAACTGATGAGTGTAACCGTGGCACTGGCAAATTGAGCGCTGAATGTCTGCTTCAAAGATGACCAGCATATGGGGAAAAGAGACGCCACTGCGTTTTTGTGAAAGGTCCTACATGTCACAAACACGCGCAGTTTTTTTTTTTTTTTTAAAGCATAATAAATCGGTTGTGCCGTAGTAACTGGGCTGTGGTATCTGCCATTGTCGGAACGGTACAATACATTTCAGCAATCAGTTTTATTCGAGTTTGTTTTCCTTAGCCTTTGTCATCAACCTAATTAACGAGACAGCATGTGGTCTGAAAAAAGAATTCCTCTTCTCTAAATGAGTTGCCACACAAGGTTTACGAGCCCCACCTACCCAGAGCATTCTGGTTTTAGTTCATCAGAGGCCTGCTCTTCGCCCCTTCTCCCGTTAGTTAAAACGATTTCGCTGTCCCCTATGAAGAAAGCTTTGCTAATGCGGTGAGTTGTTATGTTATTGTTAGCCGCAAAACGAACACATTCCAATAGTGTTTGATTTTGTCTTGGCATGTTTTAATATTGTTATCCATTTGTTTAAGAGAATTATTATAATGAAACAGCCGATTTTGTATACGGATAGAGACTATTTCGATGATGAATTTTACAATGGAGATGAGACAACATTATCATACATTTTCATTGAAAGGAAAAAATAATTGATTTTGCGGAGTTGTCTTTTCCTTTCAGAAGTGGCAGAGGCCGGTTTCCATGAAATGACAGACGAACTCTCTGCATACTTAGGTTCACAGTCCGGTCTCGTACAGTCCAACATTTCGGATTCTGTGTGTTCAACATCAGCAGGTGAGGCATATAAATTGTTGGTTTTGCTTTCTCGTTAACACATAAGATTAACGGAAAAAGAAATATTACTTATTCATGTGCATTATTCTCACTGTAAATCATTTAAATTCTCTTACAAGTAGTCAGAGATATAAAAGTCAGAGAGAGGATAGGGAAACAGATTTAAAGAAAGAGATTAGAGAGTCTAAAGAAAGGTCAGAGAGAGGTAGAAGAGAATTGTTCAAGTGAGAGACATTAGAGTGGTTATAGAGAGGAGTTATAGTGAGAGAGGTTATATAGAGACGTTACAGAAAGAGAGGTTGATAAGAAGTTAACAATATGAAGTAGGCTACACTAAGGAGGGAGGGGTTACAGATAAAGAGCTACGATATAAGGAAAGTTAATGAGAGAGTTTGTCACGTATAGATCCGGGGTCTCTGAGGAGAAGAAAGGATAGGCTAACTGCCCCCTCGTGAATGTCGTATGAGGGGCTGTCATGAGGTTGCGCATGATACTAGAAACCTCACTATGTAAAACAAATTTGTTTCCACTGATTTCTGTAAAGAGAGGTTAGAAGGAAGTCCAGATAAAAATGTGTGTGTATGTATGTATGTATGTATGTATGTATGTATGTATATATATATATATATATATATATATATATATATATATATATATATATATATATATATATATATATATATATATATATATATATATATATATATTTGTGTGTGTGTATGTATGCATGTGTATTTGTGTGTGTATAAACATAATTGTGTCTTTCTCTTCTAGATAGTAACGAAGATAATAAGGTTGATGACAGTAATGTCAAGGGAATGCATTCAACACTAGACATGTCAAATAAGGCTCATAAAGATTTCAATGACAATTGCCTGCACAAGGCAGTGAGTGACCTGGGAATAGCAGCAAATACAAGCCAAATGGAAAATGAATGTGATAGATCTTTAACTTTACAAGACACAAGAGTTGATGAAGAGAAAACAGTGTCACGGGACCAAGGGAATGATTTCACATCTAGGCATCCTAGAAAACAGGTTTGTTATCATATTAGTTCAGGAAACAGGTTTGTTATCATACTAGTTCAGAAAACAGGTTTGTTATGATACTAGTTCAGAAAACAGGTTTGCTATCATATTAGTTACGAAAACATGTTTTTCATATTAGTTCCAGAAAACAGGCTTGTTATCATATTAGTTCAGAAAATAGGTTGATCATATTATTTCCAGAAAACAGGTTTGTTATCATATTAGTTCATAAAACAGGCTTATTTTTACATTATTGTTCAGAAAGCAAGTGTTTTATCATATTAGTTCATGAAACAGGTTTACTATAATATTAGTTCAGAAAACAAGTTTGTTATCATATTAGTTCAGAAAACAGGTTTGTTATCATATTAGTTCAGAAAACAAGTTTGTTATCATATTAGTTCAGAAAACAGGTTTCTTATCATATTAGTTCAGAAAACAAGTTTGTTATCATATTAGTTCAGAAAACAGGTTTCTTATCACATTAGTTCAGAAAACAAGTTTGTTATCATATTAGTTCAGAAAATCGGTTGATCATATTAGTTCCGAAAACAGGTTCGTTATCACATTAGTTCAGGAAACAGGTTTATCATATTTGTTTAAAAAAAAAAAAAAAAACAGGTTTGTTATCATATTAGTTCAGAAAACAGCTTTCTTATCATATTAGTACCAGAAAACAGGTTTATCACATTAGTTCAGAAAGCAGCTTTGTTATCATATTAGTTAAGAAAACTGCTTTCTTATTAAATATCTACCAGAAAACAGGTTTATCGCATTTGGTCAGGAAGCAACTTAGTTATCACATGTGTTCAGAAAACAGCCTTCTTGTAATATTTGTTCAGGCATTCTAAATAGTAGAGTATATTAATAATTCTAATTATGAATAATTCTGACAGGTGAACCTACTTTTGTTTTACATGTGAGATTCTTCTTCTTCATTCGCTCTCATATATCTATATCTATCTCTCTCGCAAAGTTGGTTGTCTGTCTCAGGCTTCTCTCATCATGTACAGTTTTTCTGTTAACAGTGTTGATGGTTATCATGCTGTCAAACTGCATCTTCCATGGAGTGAACATTCTTGGAGGACATGTTCTTCTGATTGCTTGTCTTCTCTGTTTACTAGCTGCAATATTTCTTGCAATTATTTTTTTGCTTTCAGTGAATAAAACTGTATCATCTGCATATCTTAAGGTTTTAAATGGTATCAACTGTGAAATATACATTTTTATAAATAAGATGTGTAAATATTTCCACAGAATCATTATAAAAGAAAACTTTTAAAATGAATATCAAAAATAACTTCTCATATGCAGTATTTATTGTACATTAGCAATTGTGTTTCTTAAGTGTACAGTGAAAACAACTTCTTTGTCTGATTTCTGCATTGGCTATCAATAATTTTGCATGAACAAATTTGACTTCAGGGCATACTTCTCGCTGATCTACTAAATTCATTGGACCGCTGTCTTGATGAGTCAGAGCTATGGTCCATATGTCGAGAGTGTGTGATATCTCTACAGAGAAAGAAGAAACACTTTCGTAAGCCACTAAATTAAGCTAATTTTATATGAAAAGTTTCACTGTTTAGCTTCACAGAATATAGTTTTAATCTAACATTTATGTAGTGGTGGCGTTAAACTAGAATGCAAATATCTAAACACAGAAGATAGAATTGTTCCAAATTTATACTGGCCATGAAAGTCAAACAAAAATTAAATCTTTTATAGAACAGTACTTCTTCTTCTTCTTCGTACACTCTCAGAAGTCTACGTGAATGTTTTCAAAGAAAGCAGTAGTCAGTTTGAGGCTATTTGAATCTCCATAGAGCTTTTCCACAAATGGTACTGGTGTCAGCCCTATGCGCTTTCTCTGTTCTACATATGTTGGGCAACTTTAAAGCAGATGTTCAGCAGTCATTTTATCAATGGCACAGTTACACTTATCAGTAGTTCCTATCTTTAGCTTGTGGAATAGATGGTATCCCAATCTGTTGTGGCCAATGCGGCGTCTGAAGATTACCATTTTGTTCTCTTCTGTTGAGATGGTAGTATGCATCATTTTGTGTGTGACCTAGATGCTCTACATCCCATTTGTTTCTGTATCTGATTCTGATAAAACCTTCCATCTTCCTTTGCCAGTCTGTCAGCCTCTTCATTGCCGGTGATGTTACAATGAGATTGGATCCATTGGATTACAACACTTTTGAATCGTTGATATAGTTTGTGGAGCACTGTTCTGAGGTCATCCAGGTCTGTATATTTTGGCTTTTCACATTGCAATTACTGAATGTGCATTGGTAAAGAAAGCAACTTGTCTCTCTGTGCTTTCCTCTGTCATTATAACCTCTGTTGCAGTTTTCAAGGCCTCTGCTCTGAAGTTACTTGAGAATTGTCCTGTTGCCACTGACAGCTTTTTTTTTTTTTTGCACCAGTGCTTAAGTTCGGAAAGACACCTCCACCTCCATTTTCTGTTGCATTTGTTGCTGATCCATCTATGTATGCATGGGCCCAGGTGTTGTGTGGGTAATGTTTCTCTAATAGGACAGTACAGCTGTAACCATTTTAATTTAATTAATTTGGTTTAATGCATCCTATAAATCCATAACCATTTTACATTAATTAATTATGTATGATGCACCCTTACAAAACTGGCAACATGTTCTTATACAAATTTAGACAAACTAATTTTTTAAATCTTTAATCAGGATAAAAATATTGCACTTTTTATGAAACGTTATCTTCTCTTTTATAAATTGTTATAGGTTACCTGCATACATGCCACACTTAAAGGTTTACCCATAATCTGTACGGGGTGTTTGCGTTTTCAGATGTGTACGGGCCGTACACGGGTCTGTACGGGTTTTTTCGCCGAATCATAAACATTTTGTGGAAAAAGAGCACGAAAATTCTTGTTTGAGTTGAATTTATTCAACTTGAATGATTCTGACAACTCTTTTTACTGAGATTCTGGTAATCTTTACCTTTATTGCCGTCGAGTATGTTTAATATTTGTATTTTCGTACCATTTAGAGTTAAGGTTGAGGTTAGGTTTACGGTAGAAAGTGCGTAAGAAATGTAAATTTGAATAATAATACAAAACAAATTATGGGTAGGCCTAATATCGGAATGACGGTCGCCGAATGCTCTGCATGTATTTTCGTACTATTTAGAGTTAGGATTAGGGTTACAGTTGGGGTTAGGGTTAACCCGAAATCTAAATGGTACGAAAATACATGCGGAGCATTCGGCGACCGTCATTCCGATATGACCAAATTATGAAACTGAAAAAAAACCCACAAAAGCAAGGCAAATTTGCATCTTAACCAGGTCAGAGAAAAGTTTATTTGGAGTTACTTCTCTTCTTAGTTTTAATTTCGTTTCTTTAAAAAACAATGTGATTTTGCCTTGGGTGATCATCATTACGGTCATCCAATGATTTATATTTATTAAATAATTAATTACTATCAATGTTTGATTGACACTAAAATTCGTATGGGTATAACGGCTATTCCAATTTTTGAAGTTCGGTAGAGAATATATAATATTGCGCCAGTTTATCTTTTCATTGCTAGCTTTAAAAAATATATATATATATATTTGATTTAAGATTCCTAAACCTAACCCATAACGCTTATTACTGGTCTCTTTAGATCTATACTTTTATAAGGCACTATAGAACACACACCAAACTGTTCTTCATTCCCACCATAAATTGTATTAATTTTTTTTGCAGAAATAGACTAAATGATGATACAGTCACAGCTTTTTTACAATACCGGTACAAAATAAATTCTAACTCTTGTTGTTTAGGTTTTAAAGCAAGTGAAGACATGCTTAAAAAGGCAAAGGGCGCATGTCACTATGATGGTGCAGAACCATCTAATTGAATATATTTGTACATTAATTAACTCTATTGTTACGTTTTTCAGTCTGTACAGGTTTTGCGGGTCTCTGTACAGGGTTTTTGGATTTGTTGTACAGGTTTTTCATGTCTGAGGTGTGGCATGTATGTACCTGTGTCAAAGATTTGAGATACATTTTAAAATGTTTGAAAATTGTGACTTACTCTATATCATCATTAAGATTCATTCATTCTTTCCCCTTTTTTGTAGCTTATGGAGCCATATGGTCACCATTGCTTACTTACTTACTTAGTCGTTCCCCTTCTACCGTGAGGTGTAGAGGTTTGGAAGAGAGAGCGCCAGACTATCCTATCGGCTGTCTTCCTCCTGGCCTGGTTCCATTCTAGTCCTCTAGAGGTCACCATTGCAGCTGGTATAATTGCAGTTAGCCTGCACCAGAGCATACATGTGTTCTTACAGTAGTGGCTTCTGTAACAATTAGTTTTACATGATTTTCTAACCCAAGTTTTTTTAAATTTTAAATCAGAAAATATTTTCTAGCCCAGATTTTTTTTTAAACCAATTTTTTTTATTTTTAATTCTGGGAATCTCGGCGTCCGTTTTTACACTGAGGTCTCTCCCAGCAACCAATCAAATCCTTTTATACCCAACAATTTGGCAAAAAATTTGAATTCGGCCTCAAACACTTTCGGTTTTATGCGGGACATGATGTATTTTTAAAGTTACCTGTTATCAATGCTTGCTTGCCACCACACTTGGACGCTATTTTGTTTAAAAAAGCTAAGTACTTATAACTTGGTTAAATATTGCTGTTGTTTTGCTTTGTTGCAATTTAATCGCTGTCTTAATCTTTCCAGTTATATCTTGCCCTTCAATATATTTCCGATAAATTGTCATAATATTCAGTGTAGGCCCTACATAACTAGAAAAAAAAGTTTGTTTTCGTTGGCAGGCCTACTTTATTCCAGCGCTTTCGCTGCTTTATTTTTTTTAATAAAGTGGCAATCTGTTATCACTGGTCTAGGCTACCAAAAGCTTGCAGGTAATGGTAAGTTTCAGGTCGAATGGGTTAAACTCTTCCCTGGCATTGTAGATGCATCCAAGTTAGGATCAACAACCAAGTCATCATTGAGCGACTGCCGACACTCCCTCACAGCAATGCTGACTGCGAAAGATCATTTTCAATGATGAAAAAAATCCACACAGACTGCAGGAGGTCCATGAATGCGGACACACTCACTTCTATTTTATAGTGTAAGATTAACATTGATACATGCTGTGCAGACTTTAAGCCCACAAATGCAATTCTGCAAAGTGCTAAAAGTGCATGTGTTGATTATAATACAAAACACTGTACATCAAAAGAATAGTGTACCTCATGATCACTAAGTTTTTTATATGTAAAGAACAGCATGAGACTATTAGCATGTTTTATATCACAATAATTCAAATGCTAATAGATTTGTATATGTCATTTCTCATTTTAAAACTGTATTGCGTATAATTTATTAATATATTTTTTGCGTAAGGATTTTTGGGTGTTTGTAAGGATTTTTGTGGGTCCGGCATACAGATTTTTGTCTCAGGAGGTTGACAGGTATGCAATCATATATTAGTCCTTTGTTATGACTTGCCTGAGGGAGCAGTAGTCATATTCTTTCCATATGTCTTCCAAGCCCCCCCCCCCCCCTCCCCTGCCCCAGAACTACATAGGGCAAACTGAGTATTCCTGTTAAGAAAAAAGGGTATGAATTACAGAGGTATTGTTTTAGCAGTAAAGAACTTTAGTGGCTTTAACTGAAAAAAGACAGAAGTAGATTAAGATTGAGATGATGCAATAGAAGGTAGGATAAGGAAGACCAATGATTGTGATGATAAAGAAGAAGCAGAAAAAAGAAGAGGAAGAATGAAATGACGAAGATTGTCTCAGAATTTAACATTTCAAACTCCAGCATTTTAAACACAGCTAATCTGTCATCGCATTGTTCTGCTTTAATAATGTGTCACTATTGTAAGTGTCTTGAGAAGATTTATCTTTTGTCCCAATATCTCACTATCTTAACCTGCTTACCTGTTACTGATTTAATGTTAAAATGCCACAGTCTTTTTCAAAATGGAAGAGTTAAAAATATGCCTCACACTGAAATAACAGATACATTTTTTAACAGAAGTAACATACAAAAGTAGAATTTAAATTAATTTGATGAAAATAGCATATTTAAATTACTTTATGTTTCCATCGTTCCACTGCAGCTGCATACATCTCCCTGGATACAATTATAATAAGAGATTCAGGTACTGCTTGCTTTAAGGTAACTCCTGAGGACAAACCACTGGAGACTATTTACATGGCACCAGAGCTTCAACAGAAAGGAATACTTAATGACAAGGTAACAGTGACCAAACATAGATCTAAAACATTTCTAAAGTTGAATCTTGCACTCTATTTATAAGATTTAAGTGCTTCTCTTCCTTTGCCTTTCAGCTGTATAAGCACAGGTCTTCAACCAAATCATTTTGTTTTTATGACTCAGCAAACTTCTTGATTCTTGATCTTGTAATTAAAAGAACTTGAATATGCTTGAACAAACATTGACTGGATGCATGTAGAAGCATTTGAATGAGGTCACTACTTTTATTCATGAATAACATACGTATGCATACCTTATAAAGTTCCTAGGGGTCTGTGAAGAGATTTGGTTTCGGTTTTTAAGGACTATCTGCATTGCACACAGACAACTCCATCAGTGCTCTGATCTCCACCCTTAGATCACACAAGAAGGATCTCAGCACAGTGCATGAACTCCATAGCACAGGTGAAGATCCCAGTGAGTGTATACAGGAATCACACATTCTATAAATATTTTTGTGGTGGGTAGGTGTCCTAATTTTTTTAATTTTGCCAGGTCACCGGCTGTATGACCTACTCTTCATGATTTCAAACAGCCAAGGGATTTTTAACCTACGCAACTTGCACACGGGACCTCCTATTTTTTCGCCCTCATCTGAGAAGGCTAGACATCCAATCTCACTACCCAGGAGATCAGGGGGGAGTATGACATCATTAGGAACCACTACTTTTGAAAAAAATGTCCATCAATGGCATTCCCTGTACTGTGAATGAATCTGGTACCTTTAGAATTAGAGGCAGATGCCATACCTCTTGGCCACTCCGACTCCCAAAGAAGAGACAAAGAAAGAAGAGAGCTACTGCACCCTCAGGACTGTTGTACAAGGCATATGATATCAGGTAGTACATGGAGCTGGCAAACTCATCATGTAAAACAAATTGCCACATAAACCACTGATGCAAGAATATGTGATTGCTTTATGAAGACTTCCTGCAAGGGGTTCAGCTTTAGTGGTGGTTCCAAGTTCCATTAAAAAGAAGCTACTACTTAGTCGTTCCCCTTCTACCGTGAGGTGTAGAGGTTTGGAAGAGAGAGCGCCAGACTATCCTATCAGCTGTCTTCCTCCTGGTCTGGTTCCATTCTAGTCCTCGGTTCTTCAAAGATTGTCTAATGTTGTCCTCCCAGCGGACTCTGGGTCATCCTGGGGGTCTGGATCCTTGGCTCTTTGTTTCCCATGCTTGTCGTGGTAGCCGATCTTCTCCCATTCTGCAGACATGGCCAAACCATCTTAATTGGGACTGTTCTACTTGGGTCTGCAGGAGGTAGGATTTAAGGCCTTGACGTATCGTCTGGTTGCGTACTATGTCTCTTCTTGTTACTTCAACCACCTTCCTCAGATACCTCATCTCTGAGATTTGGATCTGGCTTTTATGGGTTGTAGTCATTGCCCATGACTCGCATCCATATGTCAAGACTGGGACATAGGTGGAGCAGTATACAGCCATCTTCGTTTTCTTACCAACCTCTCTCTTGCTGAGGAATCCTCGATTTATGGCCTGAAAAAGTCTCCCAGCTGCTGCTTTCTGAGTGGCCAACTCTTCTTTGATGCCTCCCTTTCAGTCTATAATAGCTCCGAGGTATTTAAAGTGGTCGATCTGCTCCAGGACCTGTTCTCCCAGCTTAATCTGATGTCTTCTTTCTTCTCGTGATATCACCATGGATTTTGTTTTAGAGCTGCTTATGATCATCCCTCTCTTCTCCAGCTCTTCCTTCCAGACTTGCAGGTTGGATTGGAGATGTGCCTCTGATTTAGCAATCAGGGCAACATCATCAGCAAATGCCAGCTCCGAAATATAGACCTGTCTCATCTTCCAGTACCCCACTGAATACTTTCTTGTTCTCTCCTTACATGCCTTGATGATATCATCCATAAGGAGTATGAAGAGGTAAGGTGATAGGATATCACCTTGTCTTACACCAGTGGTGGTCCTGAACTCTTCTGACTTATGGTTTGCTGTCCTCACATAATTTCTGCAAGACTTGTAGAAGCTCTGTATAGCATGAATCAGAGGTGCTGGAATATTCTTCCTTGCCAAACAGTCCCAAAGTTTGCTCCAGGGGACCCTGTCAAACGCCTTTTCCAGATCTATGAAACAAAGATGCATCTCACTCTTATACTCAAGGGCCTTTTCACTCAGCTGTCTGAGTGTGAAGATTAGGTCTTGAGTACTTCGGTTTGCTCGGAATCCGCACTGGACCTCATCCAATTGTGGCTCAGCTAAGCGTCGGAGTCTCTGCTCTAGGATTCTAGAGTAGATTTTACCAGGGACACTGAGAAGGGATATGCCTCTATTGTTTCCACACTGTCGATTGTCACCCTTTTTGAAAATTGGTGTTATGATGGCAATCTCCCAATCCTTTGGTATGGTCTTGTTGTACTTGGCTGCCTGTAAAACCCTTAAGAGTAATAGGTCGCCTGATGCTCCCTTGAACTTAACCATTTCTGGTGTTATACCATCATGCCCTGCTGCTTTACCCATCTTGATTTTCTCCAGTGCTGCCTTCAGTTCTTCCATCTTTATGTCATCTTCACCATCATAGGTTTTCTGTTCTGTGCTAGTGGTTATAATTTCTGATGCTTCACCATGCTCACCATCCAGGAGTTCTGAGAAATATTCTTTCCATCTTTCTATTACTTCCTTCGGGGCAGTAAGCAATTTGCCTTGCTTGTCCTTTATAAATTTGAGAGGGCATTGTTTTTCCTTCCTCATGTTCTTTAGGGTCTTATAGAACAATTTCTTATTTTCTTGTGCATCTTTTTCTAGCTTTTCTCCAAATTCTTCCCAGGACTTCTGTTTTGCTGCTAGCACTTTGTTCTTTGCTTCTGTTCTGAGTGTCACATATTCTCTATATTTTTCCATTTGTCCTGTTGTGTTTTTAGCTCCTAAGTATTGTTTCCATGCCATTTTCTTCTCTCTTATTTTCTCTTTAGCTTCCTCTGTCCACCAAGGTATCCTCTTTCTCTTGTTCCCAAGTCGGACTTCACCGCATGCTTCTGCAGCAGCTGTCTTTATGATATCCTTGAATTTAATCCAGAGGGTTTCCAAGTCATCAGGTCGTTCTTCTGTGTTGCTCACCGCTGCAGCAATAAGCCCCTGATATCTGGTCTTAATTTCTGGCTCTCTCAGCTTGTAGGTCCTAATGCTCATTTCTCCCGCTCGTTTACTTGGTTTCTTGCGTGATGTTGGGCAGTTCCTAGGCTGTGCAACTCTTTCAGTTGTTCTTTTGATTGTTAGCAGATAGTGATCACTTCCAATCTCTGGCCCCCTCCAGACTGTAGCATCTCGGACATATTTGAATGAGCTTCTCCGAACAATGGCATAGTCGATCACTGACTTCTCATTCTTTGTTGGTTCACATCTAGTGTATGCATGTACGCGCTTATGGGGGAACTTTGTGTTTGTAATGATCAGATTCTGCTCACTGCAGAATCTAAGGAGTCACTTTCCATTGTCATTGAGAGTATCTTCTACATATCTTCCGATAACTCCACCCCATCTAGCATGGTCATTTCCAACTCTGGCATTAAAATCTCCGAGCATAATAACTTCATCTAGGCAGTCATCCACTGTCCTTTGAAGCAGCTCGAAGAATTCCTCCTTGACCTCTGCTCTCTCATCCTCATTTGGCCCATACACTATGACCAGGTTGACTATGGTTTCTCCTTCTTTTAGTTTTACAACCATAATGCGCTTCGAGACAAAGTTCCATCCCTTGATACTATCTTTTTGATTTTTTTGATTAAATAGAAGCAAAAAGGATAATGATAATGATGAAGAAAATGATAATTATGCAGATGATGGTGAGGATGATGATGATGATGAGGATATAATAAACATCAAAGAGTTTTAATGTATGAAACATTATATCTGTTCCAGACATGTTTATATGGCCTTGGTATTGCCTTGCACAGTGCAGCTGATTTCAAGTATTCGTCTTCTCAGTCTATTCCAAATGGTGAAGCCTTAGAAATTCTTATTACCTCATTCACATCTGGAAACCCTGATCAGCGCCCTGACCTTGACACTGCATTTGAGGTAACAAGTTTAAACTACCATAATGTCAAAATAAGACAGCAATTGTCTTTTAGTCAGGCATGACAAATAAGATGACTAATATGAGATGGTGCATGAGGCGGGCAACTTCATCATGTAAAACAAATTGCTACAGAATCTTCTGTTGTCAAAGGAGACCATCTGCAGTGGTGGTTGCATGCTCCATACAGGGTATAAAAGGAAATGTTGATGACAATACTGTTCATTTGTTGATTGGAAAGCAGTTATGTGAAAGAAATACAAATGATTTAGCCAACATCTGATTATAAATATTATGGTTAATAAAGTTTTTTCCATGCTTAGCGGTATATATATCAGTAAAGTGTTGAGTTAACTTACTTGAGTTAAAGTCGTGACTAATATGAGGTTGTGCATGAGGCTGGCAACCTCATCATGTAAAACAAATTGTTACAGAAACCACTGCTGCAGAAGTATGATCCTTTATGCAGGCTTCTTGCAAGAGGAGCCAGCTGCAATTGTGGTGGTTACATGCTCCATAAGAAGCGAACAATGATGAATGGTGTCTTTAATGTCTGATCATATTTATAGCGTATTCCAATTGTATTTGTCTCTTCAGATGTGTGGGGAGTATGAAAAAGTGAGCAAAACTAATTCTCAAGAAGTGTGTCTTCAGCTGTACAAGGAAGCACTAAATACACCCGTAAGTTAGAATTATTATTTTTCTGTTACATTTAGAGCTTGGTTGAAAATCTAATTCTTTCACATCTATTTCAAGATCATATTTTAATATGGAGAATATAGGAGTGGAACTTCACACTGGAAACAGACTGCGTTAAACTGGGAGGGAATATTTTTTATTACAGTTGTTGTTGTTAGTTGGACACGTGTGAGCATTTATTACTGACAAATGTATGAGATGTCTAGAAGCAGCGACACATCATCATTAGCTCCCCATGGTAAACTGTCCTGTCAAGTGCCATCTGCTGAAGGTTTTCCCATGTTTTTTTTTTTGTTTTTTTTAAATTACTGAAGAAAAATATCCCGTTCAACCTCTGATGGGTTATAATTAGGATATATATTGTTTTCAATTCCAAATAATATGAACAACTGCTGATATGAGAAAGTGGCATCACATTTGTCAAATCATTGTAAATAGGGAAAATCACAATTATCAATTATGCTTATATGTTTAAAAAAAATGAACAAAATCAAGAAGAAACTCTGAACAAGAATAATATTAAAGTGGAGGGGTGTAAAGGCCTGGTGGTTCCAGTTATATAACTGACTTTAACAGATATTTAATTGACTTTCATCTGTTAAAAGTCATGCATTGTAAGAACAGCATCAGACCTTCACATTCCCAACCATTATGTCTTTATCCCTTTCATGTCCATCTCAGTTTCTCTTCTTCATGTTTTTTTAGTCTCCTTCTATTTCTTTTACTATGGGAATTCCAGTATATGGATTGCCATGTAATGCTATCAGGTAGTATCCTTAATGTGTGTCCTATCCAATGCCAACTTCTCACCTTTTGCTGCACTGGTGTTTGTCCTGTTCTTTCCATTAGTTCTACTTAAATGATATTGTCATACCATTTCAATCCTTCTATTCTGAAAAAATGTATATTCTTACCAACTCTTTGTTAAAGGAAAGTATTCAGCACAAGCACACATTTAGGAAAGATTGATGTTTTTTTGAGGCTTTAAACTTCTACAAGGTGAGCTACCTGGCCCGATCTACAACTTTCCTTAGTCGCATCTTACAACATGCCTGGCAGATTACAGTGTTACTATTCTTTGTTTGTGTTGGTATTACTGGCAACTAGCCTTCACATTTTCAAATAGCAAGGCAGTGGTTGTATGTCTGTTCAGAACATGCTGTCTGTGGCAAACCTGTACACCTTCAGGTAAAAGAGGGATGAATGGGCAAACCTCTACACCTTCTGGTAGATGAGGAATCAAAGCCCAGCAGTTATAGCTGCACGTTTACAGGCTGGATTGGAACTAAGAGGGATCAAGTTTCAAAGCAATAAAATACAATCTATTAGAGGTCAAGTCCGGACACAACAGGCCAATCACCTGTTTGTCTTAATATTTGATTGCATTTTCACCCTAGAGTCCTTGGTTCTCTGCGAAACCTCTACACCCAACAGTAGAAGAGGAAACAACTATGAGATGAAACTATTCTTTGCTCCCTTATCAGGTCCCAATAACACACAGAGGCAGCAAATCAATTTGCTGTAAACTACATATCCATGAACTACTCTTATTTTAGAATAGTGGTAATTCTGCTGTATAAAAGTAATACTTTTGTATGTTATATTTATTTATTTTTATTCAGTTATTACTACCTATGTGTAAGTGGTTTTTTCTTCATCTGTTTGAATATTTTGAAATATTTAAATTATCGACAACTGCTTTTACTTAAATAAGAGTTAGTGATATTTTAAAAATCTTTTCTATTACTCGTCAGGACTCACTGAATGAAACTGCCTCAGAGAAAATGACTCAGGTTACTTCTGACAACATCCATTCTTTGATTCTTGAGGACACAGCAAAGGATAATACTAATGAAGTGACATATGATAAGAAGCAAAAGAATATACCAACACTGACCACAGTATCACAATCAGCTATGGACGCCACAATTACTGAAGCAACAGGATCACATTCAGTATCAGCTTTTAGAAATGTGGCTAGCAATCAAAAGCCAGTTAAGGACATGAATAGGGTGCCTAGTGCATTCTCTTCACCAGCCACTCATTTCAAGCCGATTATTATACAGCATGCAGTAACAAAATCTGCAGTTTCAGATCAGCAGAACTTGTCTATGGCAAAGGCCGACAATGGTTCTCACAGTATGGCTAAAAACAGGAAGCAAAGTCTTCTTGAGCACAACATCCTTGAAACATCAGAAAGAGAGTCTGTAAACATGAAGCATATTTCAGAAAGAAACTCTTTAATAGATTCAGTTAACCTTGGGCAGACCTTGCATCAGCTTCAATCCCAAGGCCATCTGCCAAGTACTGATGTTCTGGCCTCAGTCCTTGCTCACTATTTGTCAAACTGTTTAACAGATTCTGCATCAAAGCAAGGTCACAGAATTACTGCTCCTACCCAGGAGCATTCCAGTTCCATTTCAACTACAAGCAATGATGCTTCTATGACTGACAGTAGTACACAAACTTCTACAGCAGTGCCTAATTATTCTATGCAACCTCAGCCTCTTCCACAGATGAACCACTTACTTGAGCAAAGTCTAAATCACAACTTCCATGCCATGCAGCAGAACAATATGACTGTCACTACAACAGCAGCATCACAAACTGTGCACATACCTCAGTCACTGTCTGGAAATATTTCTGGCATACAAGGAACTACGGCCAATTCAGGTGATGGTCTTCAGAATTCCTCATCCAATATTCATGCGACGAGAGCTTCATTAGCGCAGATATCAGACAAATTTCCATTCCCTCAATCTACAGCTGGTGTTGTGAACCATGGTAGCACTTACTCGGTTCCATATTCTGGATTATCTCCCAGTAACCTACCTGTCCAGTATACTCTTGTACATGATCCTGCTACTGGCCTGATGCAGATGTTACCTGTGCCGTGTGTTCCAGTTTCTCATACTCAGACCTCTCAGGGCATTCAAATTATGCAGAATTACCTACCAAGTACAAACATGAACATTCATCCAACTTCAGGAGCTAAGCTGTATAATACTGACCACAGGGAATTGGACTGGTCATTCAGATTTTCTCAGCAGCCAAATTTCTGGAGCAGTGTTCCAGACAAACTATCTACCGGGCATCAAGATTACCCAGACAATCACAGGTTTCAGACTGATGGACAGTTGAGATCAGCAGATAAACTTTCCAATGGCTACCCAACATCGCATAATTTCAGAACCAGAGTAAGCCATCAACAGGTGGATGGAGATGGCAATAACTTACAGTCCTTTTCAGCTTCTCCATCAAAAGGTTCAGGTATCTCTCTGATGCAACAGCCTAAAAGTCTGCATTACAGCTTGGGCAGACAACAAAGCTCAGTGAGCTCAAATGGACATGTAATATTTTCCAGTGTTGTCCGAATTTTACAAGAAACATTTGCTGTAGATGGACTATTACAATCTGAAACCGAAGCTTTTGCTATAGGTAATGTAGTAATTATCTTTTTTTAAAGTGATTTTGTTTTGTTTTGTTTTGTGTGTGTTTTTTTTCATGGACTAGGTTTTCCTTGTGTCATTCTTAATTGAACTTCTAATTCTCTTTGCTGGCATTGGCATCAGCAACTTTAGTCAGAGAAGAAATTATAGGGAGAAAGGCTAAAAGATATATATTCCGTTCAAGTAGGTTAGCACATTAGTTGACAGATTTTAAAGTCTGTCATTCAGAAAGAGTTGCAGTGACTACTTGAAGAAGTATCAAATGTATTCATGCATGGAGTGTTATCACACTTAAATATTTCTTTAAAAAGGAGAGAAAGGAAGCAGTATTTTTGTCAATCATATCTTCAGTGTTTCTGAAGTGTTTTCAGAGTGGGTGAAATGTTGTGTAAAAACATCTCTCAGTCGACAGCTTGATTGAAAATCGCTTCCTATTTTTTAAAATTCTTATATCCTCACTTGTATCCACTGGATATAAATGAAACAAACGTCAAAACAATGAGTAATAACTGTCATTTGATAAATAAGTTAAATTTATTTTTATTCTCAGAAATAAAACAAAAATAAAATCTAAAATGGAAAATAATCTGTAAATTAAACAATATTTATGAATATTTATGTTCAACTTAGTTAAGTATATGTTTTTGAATGTCTTTGTTCTCATTTATTAAGCATTTTTTTGTAAATGTCTGTGTTCTTCTTAATTAAACATATGTTTATAAATAACTTTGTTTTGTCTTATGTAGCATCTGCTGCTCTCTGTGCTCTCCTTTCTACAACAAAGCATTCTTAATGCTTGTTTTTAAAATCGTAAGCTTTGTTTTTCCTTTTCTTAATTAATCTGGATTTATTGTTGTTCTTTTTTTTTTTTTTGTCAGAATTTTTCTGTTTTTTTTTCCTAAATGGATTTCTTGACCTCTTTCCTCTGCCAAAAAAGAAATTCTTGGATTATTTGTTTACTGTTTCTGTAATTGCTCCTTTCCATTCTACAGAGATGTTTAACCAAAGTAACCAACTAGAAATATGTTTGGAAAGTAAATAATTGCTCTTACATTTCCTCCCTAAAAAGAAATAGAAATTCCTGCACCACGCAGGTATCTGTATTTTAGGAGAATGTTTTTTTTCTTCTGGTTTGTCCAGAGAATTCATTTCATTCAACGATTTATGTGGTACCTTTCAGCTGAGTACATAATGTCACTCTCAAGTCTGGCATGGGATACTTTCCGTAATGCTGTAACAGAGAAATACTTTCATTTGGTGTGGAGTTACGAAGTCCTTGAGTTACTTTATGACACCATAGGGGGGCGCAAGCCCGCTAAGTTGAAGTAAGTGGATAGCACTAAGTTGTCATTACTGAGTACTGTGTATTTATAGAGTAGCTTATCATAGACAAAAAATGACCTATCCAGTAAAAGTATTATCACAAGTTTGTATTAACAATGGCTTTGGGGTCGACCCAGCCTCATGAATTGGGTACCAGAGCAACTCTAGGAAGGTTAAGGCAGCCAGAGTGATGCTGACCACATCACCCCTAGTGTGCAGAAGGTCAAGAAAATATGGGCCTAACACCATATTCCCAATATGCCTCAATAGGCGTGTAACGGCATTCTTTACCTTTTTTTTTAACCTTGTATTAACAAAGTGTTTAATGAAACCTGATTAATTGTCATCATCATCATCATTACTTTTCAGCCCCCCAAGGAGCATAGGCCTTAAACAAACTAATGCCAAGTCCTTCTGTCCCGTGCCATCAGCTCAAGATCTTTCCATGTCTTCCTTATCTTCTCCAGTTCTCTTCTCCATGTGTTCTTGTCACCCTCTACCTCTCTTACCTTGTGGATTCCAGAATTAGGACTCCCTGATAATACTATCAGCAGGTTTCCCCATTGTGTGTCCCATCCAATGACAGGTTCTTTGCTCCAATGGCACGTGTCTGGTTTCTGCCATCAGTTCCAAACTGGTGATCTTGTCACATTATTTTGATCCATCTATCCTCAGCAAACACTCATTTATGAAAGTCAATAAGTTCTTGGAGGTTACTTGAGGCTCAAAATGTTCCTTACATTTTTATATTAATTAATCCATTTTTATACAGTTTTGCAGCATTATCTTCTTCATTCCCATTTTCCATTTTTTGATGGTATAGTTCACGCTGTACCTGTCTTTTGTATACTTTAGGTATTATGGAATGTTAAAATGCACATATTGTTTTTTTTAATCAGTTTTTACCATTTTTGTGGGGTTGTTTTGCTATGATGAAGACCATACTACTAGCCTCCACCAATAATAACTGACTGTGGAGGATGCACCCTTGAAATTATACCCCTTAGCTGCATTTTGCCTGGTTTTCCTTTTGACATGTTCTTTTTCCCTTCTGCTTGTTGTAAGAGCCTCTCTTCACCTATTCTGATGCAACACCATAGGGAGCATCTCCATTTGATGTGACTGACACTTGATGTGATTGGCAACTTTGTCTTCTCAGGATGCATAATAAGACATTTATGTCTCTTTTGCACATAACTTTGAACCTTAGCTGTGTTCACCCAACTGTTCTTTCACTGTCTGCCAGTTGCCTGTAGAGAGGAAAAAATTATTCATTTGTCTCCTTTTAATTTGATAAAACTCCAATGTTGTCATCCATGCTTTTCATTTCCCATGATACCTAGGGACATTGACTTCCATTGTCATTGACGTTTTTATTTGTGGCCACCTTCTTAGCCCAGCCCATTGGGTTACTTAGGATTCTTTTTTAATGTTTTCACATTAAGTTCTCCTTGACCTTTCCACTTGTATTACCCTTTGGATTGCAGTGGAGGACATGTCTGGCTATATTTTTGGTTGTCTCCTGTGCATAATTTACGTAGATCTCCATTTTGTTTTCTTTAATCTCCTGCTATTCCAAACTATTCCTGATCTTTTTGTGTTAAAAGTTACCATTTTGTCTAACTGTCTTTCAATTCAAAGTTGGTAGCATAAAATTTTAAAACTTTATCCTAAGAGCTAGTTCCCTAGAATTAATTCACTGATAGCCCAATATTTTATGATTATATTAAAATACATATAAGATTTAATGTACAAAATATGCTAGTGAGTGTCATTTCTATTCATTACAGACAAACGGCAGAATTACTACCGACAAAGTTTAACAAGCCCTTACACAGCAACAGAAACAATAAAGAACATCAACAGTCAGAGTCTGAAACTGAAAACTTTAATAAACAAAGGAGATATCAGTTATTCAGCCACCAGCAACAAGATAGACAACAGTTTTCCAACCAGCAGCATCAAGTCAATCAAGGAGGACAGCACTTAACGAACCAAGAAAAACAAAAAATACAGGAAAGACAACAGTTTTTCAACCAGCCTAAAGAAGACAGACAGGAAAGACCCCAGCTGTCCAATAAGCACCAACAAGACAGATACATAACAAAACAGTTGTCTAAGCAGCATAAATTAGACAGTCAAGAAAGGCAGCTATTTTCTAACCAGACTCATCCAGTTCAAGCAGCAGCACCAGTTAGAGTAACTCATTCAGAGATGACACAGCTTCCTCCAGGATATTTGAGGCCAAGGTCTGAAATTAGGAGACAGAAATATTTTTGGAGTGAACCATCGGATTCCACAGATTCAGATGCAAGAGAAAGGAAACAACGTTTCAAAAAGCGTTCTGAGCTTGACAACACCAAAAGAAGCTTATCACTGCACAATATTAATTTTTCTGGTCTTTCATCAAATACACATGAGAATTATGGCACAGAAGTTAATCAAAGACACAGAGTGAATTCTACTGGCGCTGTTAGTCAGAATTATCAAGATATACCCAGCAAAGACCACCACAAAGTTAAACCAAGCAACATTAACATGACAAACAATCCAGTGCCTTCACATATTTGTCAATATCACACTTCATCTGGTGGTCAAAGGAACTCTGCAAGTCCTCAGTCAGACAAAACTAGTGTGCATTCTTCAAAGAACTGTCATCAAATACCTTCAACACATTCTGATTCTATTCATACCACACCAAAGTTTCCTGAAAAATATGATGGGTACAATTCACCACCAGCATCTGTGGACTCACATTCTTCTTCTAAATCAGATGGTTCTCTAGAACACAAACAACAGATTTCATCCACCTATACTGAAACAAGATCTGCATCAAAACAAAAGACTCAGCATTCACAGAAGAACAGCAATTCAAACCGAGCAACAGTTAATGTTCTTCCATTTCCATCACCATATACACATTCCATTCCTTACCTGCCACCACATTTACAAGTCAACAGGGATTGTACTGACTTACACCACTTCACGTCTCCCGTGATACAATATAACAATGCAAGCAACTCTCAGAAACAACATCCTTCAAATGGGCACAATAACAGTCCTCAAATAAACCATTCAATTTCTAGTAATGGCACTGAAGTTTCTGAAAACCAAAGGTTGTCAACAAATATCAGGTCCATTCATGAACCTGTAAAACCACCTGAGAGTAGCATGCCATTAGATTACCCTAAGTCACAAGGGCAGAACCAATGCATGTCAAGAACTTCAACTTTACTTAATGCTGTCAAATATCAAGGCATGAGTGGTTTTTGTGATCCTGATGTCAGCTTGTCTGTGGAAATGCGGAAATTGGCAGCTGAGAAGCCTGAACTGTACAAAGATAGATGCTCAACAGAATCATCTATGCTTCGAGATAATGGCAAGAAAACAAAACGTCAGCAGTTTACTGGTGATTCTCAGAACCCTTGCACACTTCCAACAGAAGCCTCTGCTTACACCGACATACCTCATTACAATATTCACAGTCAGAACAACCACCTTGATTTGTCAGGTACAAGAAATAGTCATAATGTCTCAAGAAGCTCACCCCCTGGTCCCAAAAATGGCTCATTGACTCCTTCTCATGAACTTTCTGAGCCTGAGTTGAGGACTAGGTGTAACAAACTTGATGATAATGGAACCAATCAGCATTATGGCAGGTCTTTCTCTGCTGTTTATTCTCGACAGTCAAATCAGCCACCAACTGGTGTGAAGGTGCTAAAGCCTGTAGCAGCTGATAACAGCCCAGATGCATGTCACAGGAGAGGATCTGATGGATCTGTCCAGCTGCCGGAAGTTAACAGGGTCTTGCTACCTTATGTCAAGAAAAGCAGTGTTGTTTATCATTCTGCAGTGATACAGCTCAGTCTTACAGCAGAAGTAGATGCCTTCATTAATTCTATTGTAAGTGTGTGAAGCATATGAAGTTTAAACTGCCTGTTATGTTTTGAATCTGTGTTTTTTTTTAATTTCAGTAGTTTGATTAATATCCTACATAACAGTGTTAATTATTTTACAAATGAAGATTTAAACCTATGATCATATTTGCTTTGTGTGTTAGCAATATTTTGCATTGCTAAATTAAAACAGATTTTTTTAAATATAAATGTAGGCTAAAATTTTAATATTTAACATTCCAGACGTTTCTTAAATGGAAATTTTAAAATACGATGGATGGGTTTGAAAAAAAATCGAAAAAAGGTGATTCGTCTTACGAGGACAAAGGACAAAGAAAATAGTCTACGTTACGGCCACAAGGCCTTCGTCAGGAAAGGAAAGAAAGTGAAGGCTAGATAGGACACATAAAAACGAAATAAAATAAAAACTGGGTACTTCCCTGAAGGCAAGAACCGAAATTCTATCAAAATCGCTGTCCTGTTGATAAGCGCGTGGCTGAACAGACAGCGACTTCCGCCGCCGGATGTACACAATGCATACTAAGAAACTAAAAAACGAAACCGGAAAATAAACTACCCAACGTGATAAAAGTGGGGACTGGAAATAATAAGGGACAGAATGAGTGGGAGATAAATAAATATGAAATAAAAAAATGTATATGGCATACAAATAGAAGAATAGGATAAGAGTGGAAAGAGTAAAATAGAGCAAGAGAGGAGAGGGTGACCTCAGACAAAGGTGTGAAAAGTGTTGAGACCGGCTGGTTTTAGACACCCCATGCGGTGGATAAGACGGTTCTCAAGCTGTTCTCGGCTGGCAGTGTCAGAGGAGCAGGATCGGATCGCTGTGACCTGGATGTCGATGGGACCATGGTGGTCAGGACCATTGAAGTGTATAGCAACTGGTGTTGACTTTTGCTGAGCGATGTCATTTAAGTGCTGGCTGAATCTGTCCCCAAGTCGTTTGCCTGTTTGGCCAATATAGGTTTTGCAGCAACGTTTACATATGATCGTATAAATGACATTGCGCGATTCACACGTGAAGCTACTAGTGATGGTGTACGTAGCCTTAGGACAGGACACCTTCTGGGTTGAGATGACATACTTGCACGTGTTGCATCGTGTCCGACCACAGGGTAGTGTGCCAAAGTGAGTGGCATTCTCCTTTGGGAGACGGCTGTGAACAAGAAGATCCTTCAAGTTCTTGTCACGTCTATATGCCACCACCTGAATACTGGGTTCTGCTTCATGACTGAATAGATGGGAGAGCAGGCGGAGAAGTTGTGAAAAAGGAAGGGAGTCACGACAAGCCCGAGGATGAGAAGAGGTATACAGGAGGTAGCTGTGGGCATCTGTCAGCTTGTAGTATACTGAGGTATTAAGGCCGGAGGGTGTGATAGAAATAGTAATGTCAAGGAAGTTGACAGATACTGTGGAGACGAGGGAGGTGAACTTGATGGTGGGGTGAAAGTGGTTCACAAAGTCGATGAAGCGGTGTAAATCAGTCTCAGACATATCTGTGAGACCTATGCCATCATCGATATATCTGCGGTAAAACCCAGGGAAAGGACCGGAGTATTGTTGCCATATCTGATGCTCCAAGTGGCCCATGAATAGACAGGCATAGCTGGGACCCATCTTCGTTCCCATGGCAACACCGCTAATTTGGTCAAAAAACTGACCATTGAATTCAAAGGAATTCAGTTGAAGGACCAGTTCAGCAAGACGGAGAAGAGTGACAGTGGATATAGAAGGGCAAGTGCGTTGGTCCAGAAAAAACTGAAGAGCTCGGAGACCATCAGAGTGGGGAATAGAGGTATACAGAGAGCAGACGTCCAGCAAGAAAAGACGGTAGGAGCGGTCTGCTGGGAGTCGGATAGAGGAGAAAGTTGTAAGAGCGTGATTGGTGTCTTTGATGAAGGAGGGAAGATTCACAACGATAGGCTGGAAAATGCTATCGAGAAAGTCAGAAATGTGTTCAGTAGGACAAGAACAGGCTGAGACAATAGGTCTTCCAGGGTTTTCGATCTTGTGAATTTTGGGGAGCATGTAGAATACAGGCTTGCCCAAAGAGCTGTCATGAATCCTGAGATGAGATGCTTCGGGAGGAAGATCATTACTAGTGATAAGCTGTTTAATCGTGTTGTGTACAATGCGATTGTTAGAGACAGTCGCATCGCTGGTCCTGGACCTGTAAAAAGAGCCATTGGTCAACTGGTTTTTACCTTCACTTAGGTACAAGTCCTTCTGCCAGACGACAATGGCTCCTCCCTTGTCAGCCGGTTTGATGACAATGTCGTCTCTACGGCGAAGAAGGGAGAGAGCACCAGACTCCGCCGAAGTGAGATTGGAATAATGCAATCTACGAGGGCGGAGCTGCTGAATGTCATGGATGGTGTTCTTGATATACAGGTCCAGGGCATGAGAGGCTCCAGGTTTAGGTGTAAAGGGAGGTTTAGTAGAGTCAGAAAAGCGTGCGAAGATGTCGGATTCAGCCTGAGACTGCGGAGTGCTGTCTTTCTCTCTAAAATGGAGCTTCAGCCTCATGCGACGGTGAAACCGATGAACATCCTGGAGGAGATTGTATTGGTCTAGGGTCGGACGAAGAGGAACAAATTTTAGGCCCTTACTAAGAACAGAGCGCTCTCCCTCAGAGAGGGGTAGATCTGGGGGGATGCAGACTACCTGAGTGCATGATGGAGTGGAGGATGGAGGGGTAGCTATGGGGGTAGGGATGAGACGGGATAGTTTATATGGTGGCATATAGACGTAACAAGAACTTGAAGGATCTTCTTGTTCACAGCCGTCTCCCAAAGGAGAATGCCACTCACTTTGGCACACTACCCTGTGGTCGGACACGATGCAACACGTGCAAGTATGTCATCTCAACCCAGAAGGTGTCCTTTCCTAAGGTTACGTACACCATCACTAGTAGCTTCACGTGTGAATCGCGCAATGTCATTTATACGATCATATGTAAACGTTGCTGCAAAACCTATATTGGCCAAACAGGCAAACGACTTGGGGACAGATTCAGCCAGCACTTAAATGACATCGCTCAGCAAAAGTCAACACCAGTTGCTATACACTTCAATGGTCCTGACCACCATGGTCCCATTGACATCCAGGTCACAGCGATCCGATCCTGCTCCTCTGACACTCCAGCCGAGAACAGCTTGAGAACCGTCTTATCCACCGCATGGGGTGTCTAAAACCAGCCGGTCTCAACACTTTTCACACCTTTGTCTGAGGTCACCCTCTCCTCTCTTGCTCTATTTTACTCTTTCCACTCTTATCCTATTCTTCTATTTGTATGCCATATACATTTTTTTATTTCATATTTATTTATCTCCCACTCATTCTGTCCCTTATTATTTCCAGTCCCCACTTTTATCACGTTGGGTAGTTTATTTTCCGGTTTCGTTTTTTAGTTTCTTAGTATGCATTGTGTACATCCGGCGGCGGAAGTCGCTGTCTGTTCAGCCACGCGCTTATCAACAGGACAGTGATTTTGATAGAATTTCGGTTCTTGCCTTCAGGGAAGTACCCAGTTTTTATTTTATTTAGTTTTTATGTGTCCTATCTAGCCTTCACTTTCTTTCCTTTCCTGACGAAGGCCTTGTGGCTGTAACGTAGACTATTTTCTTTGTCCTTTGTCCTCGTAAGACGAATCACCTTTTTTCGATTTTTTTTCAAACCCATCCATCGTATTCCACGTCTTACCACAGTTCCCCTCCACTTCCTCGATTATAAAATTTTAAAATAGCACATTATATTTTATAAGCTTAATTAATATCTTAATTGTGTAAACCGCTTCTTCAATGAAAACCTTAAATGTGTTAGTTTAAATTTTCGTACAACTTCATCATTCTTTTTCGCTGTAATACTATATATTTTTTTTTCCTTTCTGGATAGCAGCTACCAAGGGCATTAAATTGTCTATGCTGGAGCTCTTATTATACATTATTGTATAAGAAGAATGGTTGTCATAGACTGCTCCAACTTTATCAGTATTTTCATTAGCTGTCATAGATTGCTCCAACTTTATCAGTATTTTCATTAGCTGTCATAGATTGCTCCAACTTTATCAGTATTTTCATTAGCTGTCATAGATTGCTCCAACTTTATCAGTATTTTCATTAACTGTTATAGATTGCTCCAACTTTATCAGTATTTTCAATAACTGTTATAGATTGCTCCAACTTTATTTTTATTGACTGTTATAGATTGCTCCAACTTTATCAGTATTTTCATTAGCTGTCATAGATTGCTCCAACTTTATCAGTATTTTCATTAGCTGTCATAGATTGCTCCAACTTTATCAGTATTTTCATTAGCTGTCATAGATTGCTCCAACTTTATCAGTATTTTCATTAACTGTTATAGATTGCTCCAACTTTATCAATATTTTCAATAACTGTTATAGATTGCTCCAACTTTATTTTCATTAGCTGTCATAGATTACTCTTACTTTGTCAGTGTTTTTATTAGCTGTCATAGATTGCTCCAACGTTATCAGTATTTTCATTAACTGTCATAGATTGCTCCAACTTTATCAGTGTTTTTATTAGCTGTCATAGATTACTCTTACTTTATCAGTGTTTTTATTAGCTGTCACTAGATTAATTATGCCTAGTTGTCACAGCTTGATTAACAAGCTGTGGACTGTCTGTGCTCCACTGGGAGCAGGTGCTTAATGTCAGTCGTGTATGAGAGGTAGTCAGTAGAGTGGTCTGAACTTGACAACACGAAACTGCGAGGTCAGCAGGTCAGGGGTGAATGCAAGGAGAGTTCTGATTGGAGCAGTGAAGAAACGGAGGTCAAGAGAGAGAAGAGGTTTTTGGTGGTGATGGTGGACTTGAATTGTCGAGTGCGAGAAGATATTTATTTGTGTGAATGTAATGCATTTTGTGATCTGGGATTTTCATGAATGTGATACACTTCGCTGACTATATATATTGTTGTAATTTTGTGGCCACAGTTATTTGAATACATTGGACAGAGTTGGGAATATGACTTGTGTTGGTTATTACTTGAATGTGTTCCACTCCATCCCTCGCTCTCTTGTTTAGTATTTTGAGGACTAAGACATATGTGTATTTAATATAAAATACACTGTGTCACTAGTTAATCAGAGTTTTGTTTTGTTATCCTAATCTACTCTTACTATTAATAGCTCACAAGGCTGTTAAAAACACACGTGCTTGATGAGTATTTTCAGTCATGCTAGGAATTTCATGTACTTGTTCCGCATTTTCAGCAAGTCTTAAATTCTTACTTTATTGATGTTGTCAGTGACTCCCAGTAACTACCCTTACTACTTAATTTTAATGCATGGAAGAGAGGTGTTTTCAGCATAGTAATTTTTTAAAGTTTTTGTTATATAGGATGAGGAAAACAGGCCTGCCATTGAGAAAAGTTTAGCAGGCATCAGTCAGGAGATTACAGTGCAACGGCGGCAAAGGCAGAAAACACAGAGACTGTATAAAAAGCTCAATGATCAGAACATAGCAGCAGGCAAGAAAGGTAATGATATTTTGTATGTAGTTTACATTCTGCAAATCAGTGTTCAACATGACTATATATATCATGGCTGTTTGCGAGCGACACTTTAGTTTTTTTTTTTTTTCCCCTGACCGCGCTATTTATAGCTATCGTGACAGAGGTCACGTGGTCAACTTCCTAACGGGAAAAAAATGTGGCGGTGTTTACTTTTGATAGGGCTTAATTAATGCTTTTAGGCTACTTTATTATGATAAATACCGGCTTTAATTTTGCGTTAAGCAAGACTAGAAATGTTAGAGTAAATTTTAGAACAAGAACAAACATTTTATCACAATTAGAACAGGAGATATAATAGTCTGAAATAGTGTAAAATTTACGTTTTTTTAAATATTTTGTTATGGTTTGTTTCTTATGCAATTTACACTACAACAATCACAATCAACATGCATAACAAATTACAGAAATCAAAAGTAGAAAACCTGCAGAAAATGGATATCATAGTTTTGTTTTGGATTCATGCATCAAACATTAATTATTGAAACATTAAATTGCAAGTCCACATTTATTACCTTAAAATAACACACCAAATTGTCCCCAAAACATGAGAGCTAACAATTATCTCAATCATACATCACGATGGTCATGTAAAAATGAGTATCGTCATGAGTAAAACGAAATGTTCAATTTAATAAATAAAACATACACCTATTAAATGATTTCCACAGTCTGTTAATTCTGTCACTCACGCAACAACTGCCATAATTTGCTCTAGCCCCAAAATTTCGCTCAATTATCATTCACACTTCCTTTTTTTTATAGGAGGAATCTGTACATTCACAGATGGAGAAATTTGTAACAAATGAGTTTCCATTATAAATTTTAATTGTGAAGTTATATTTTTAATACCGCTGGCGCGTCTTTCAGTTTTGGAAATAGTGGAATGTACAAATTCTCCTCCTTGCTCGCCATGCATGCCCATTCCAAAGCCATGAGTTCTGATCCAGTCTGCGCAATGTTTTTCTAATATGTGCTGTTTAGGATTTGTCTTACTGGGGAATAGCTTTCTGAACAAAGACATGTATGTCTCTATTGATGCTGTTATTGATGATATTGATTCTTTACTAATTGGTTTACTGTGTGATATTTTGTTGTGTACTTTCTCAAATGCTTCGTTCAGTGAGTTGAATTGTTCTTGGGCAATAAAAGCTATGTCAGTTATATCTTGTTTGTCTGTAATTTTCAGTGTTTGTGTAATGATTGCTTTTGTAAGATCTTTATAAACTTTTTGTGTGAGATATCTGTGGCAGTGATTCCCTATGAATGCTCTGCTATGATAAGCCTGTGGTAAGATTTTGTGTTTGGCTAGTACCTTGTCCAAGTGTGAGCAAACTGGACCAGACCTAGCACACAGATCTTGAAACTGAAGTTTGGCCAGCGCATCTTGTGCATTTTCAAGTTTAACTTTAAAACTATCTGTCTCCTCCTTATCCTCAGAAAGTTCAATACCTGCCTGAAAAAAATTCAATTTTAGCTTCTAATTCTTCTGCCTGTTTCCAGTTCCTACCAAATCTCTTCAAGTTCTTAATAGCACTAATGTTTCCATGTATCTCTTGCGGATTCTCAAATATCTTTGCGTCTATTGTATCGGCTACCTGTTCTAGAAGTCTGTGGTGTTTCAAAACAATACCTAATGAAATATGAAGGTAAGGAGGAGCAACATTTTCAATTTCAATCTCTAACATTGGTTTGTATAAACATTTATGGTAACGTGCCATTTTATTCCCTTTCCCATATTTCATATATCTATTGTAATCTCTTATCAACACGGCCAAACTTCTTGGTTTGCAAGTTGTATGCTCTCTGGAAGTCTTTATTCCCTTGTTTTGCCGGAGACACCACAGACATGGGTATGTTCCTTGAGCTTTAGACAAACCAAACATTTTCATCAAAATGTCATAATCCCCGAATAAGAAAACAACATCTTTTTAACCATCCCACTCTAAATCTTTTAGTGACTCTATCTGAGCTTTCATGCCATTCATAAATATTTCTAAATTATCATATGTATCTCTGACTCTAGCCATTGATAAAAGGATGGTATTAGATTTAAAATCTGGTTTCTCTAAATTTACTACCTGCATTATAACTTTGAACTGTGAATGAAAGAAGATATACAAACAGTTACTTAGAATTCTTTGGCAGCCGTCGTGTGCACAGGATTGTCTACCAAAGAACACTAATGGAACAGTCCTTATCTCACACACAATAAAAAAAAGACATTCTTATTATAAATACAAGATTAACAAGACTTGAAAGATAGATCAAAGTATGTGGACGTAATCTATCTATAGCTTTACATGTTTTCTGATGCTTATATACGTAGCTAAATATCATTATAAATGAATAAAAATGCAAAAACAGATGGTACTTTAAAAAAAGTTATTTTTTTTACAACCTTATTTAACATTTGTATCAGGAATGTGTTTACAGTGATTTAAATGTTATGAAATCTGGTGACAATATGCTTGTTCTTGTAATGCCAAACTCACAAAACTGACTACCACACATTCTCAAGATATGAAACCAAAAAAAAGTGTGTGGAAATAATCTTTAGCTTCCCTTCAAGAAGTCTATATAATTATAAACTCATATGAATGGGCCAATTTTTAGATATTAGATTAATAAATAGATTACTTCTGTTATGAATTTCCTCAAATGATGACGCTGTTTTCAAAAGTCTGTAACTCCGTCAAATATAATTTCAAACAAATAAAAATGCAATCCAAAAATAGAACACAGAACAAAGTTATAGTACACAAAAGAATTTTAGCGCTGTGTTTATCCAGAACGAGTGAGTAATGATTTATATATTACTGATTTTACACACACATCAGCTGATTTTCCCCGTCAAAACCCTCAGTAGTCGTTTACGGTGCTCATGAAGATTTATTACCCGGTGTCAGAATTCCAGTTACCAAAACTAAAAGAGCGCTCTGGTATAGGGTACAAACAGCCGTGATATATGTATTGACCCTTGTGTCATTTAACCCCTCTCCTTAAGATTTTTCTCTTTCTTCATTTCATTTCTTCTGTTTTAGGTTTATTTATCCTTTGCAGTATAAAAGGTTAACCCTTTTCAATAAGGTGCATAGGAACTTTCTGATTGTTCTTTCTTTATTTTTATTTTTTTGTATGTCTGTTTTTTTCCTTTTTTTTATCAGTTCCTTTGCCTTTCAGCATTATCTATGTTGATCCATAGCCTTCTAGGGAGCCTGTTACAGTCAAAGAAAACATTGGCAAATCAAATCAGCCTGTAAAGCTCTGAGATCAGCTGCAATAATTACATACATGAAGTTGGAGATTTAATTTTTAAACTATTATATCTCTTTCTCAAATGAGAAGGAAACTTCATACATATTTCATGCTATTTACTAGAAAATTTAAAAAACCCAACCCCTGCAGTAGAACAGTCCCAACTAAGATGGTTTGGCCCTGTCTGCAGAATGGGAGAAGATCGGTTGCCATGGCAGGTATGGGAGGCTAAGAGCCAGGGATCCAGACCTCCAGGATGACCCAGAGTCCACTGGGAGGATAAAATTAGACAATCTCTGAAGGACCGAGGACTAGAATGGAACCAGGCCAGGAGGAAGAAAGCCGATAGGATAGTATGGCGCTCTCTCTTCCAAACCTTTACACCTCATGGTAGAAGAGGAACAACTAAGTAAATAAGTACTAGAACAATCTGTTCTCTAATTTCTTTCT
Organism: Oreohelix idahoensis; assembly: GCA_024509875.1. NCBI lineage: Eukaryota > Metazoa > Mollusca > Gastropoda > Stylommatophora > Oreohelicidae > Oreohelix > Oreohelix idahoensis. The sequence continues at coordinate 279,941 of JAMPIV010005870.1, read as the reverse complement.
ACAAACAAACTTAACAATGGTGTTTTGATGAGGTAAACAATGCAGATCACATGATTTCAGAGATATGCTTAACATCTAAGAACTATAACTCATGAAAAATTGACAGTCACAACAATTACCAAATCCACCAGGAGCCTATTCATGTTAGTTATATTGTCGCTCTTGTCTTTTTATTATTTTTTTTATATATATTTATGTTATTTTAATTTTCTTAACTGCTTCATTGTGAATTAATCTTATTCATTAGCTTAAGGCAGTATTTCCCAGTGTGTTATTACAAGACAAGAACTTATTTAAGAAAAGTAATCTCAGGTCATCCTGAAACTACGTAATGTAAACTAGGATTCTCAATTTTGAATGTTTTCAATCTGTTTCATACATTTTGCAAAATAATAATTTTCTAGTATAATTTGCTTGCACACAGAATTTCGGCACACCGACCTTCTGTGATTTAATTCCTGTGCCACATTGTATTTATTTAATTATATTTGTTTGTAGCATGGTTATTGTGAAGAACAGTGTTGTCTCTTTAATATTTCATAATATGTCTAATATCGATCTGCTTTCTATCTCCCTAATGATTTGCTACTTTTGTAAAACTGTTTGACTATTTTTATAGCAGCATAGGTAGTGAGATCGGATACCTAGCCTTCTCGGATGAAGGCAAAACAATAGGAGGTCCAATGTGCAAGTTGCACTCATTAAAAATCCTTTGGCAGTTGGAAATTGTAAACAGTAGGCCATACGGCTGACGTCCTGGCAAAATGTTTACAAATTAGGAAACCTACCCACCACAAAAATATTTATAGAATATGTGATTCCTATTTACACACGTTGGAGTCCCTGCCAGTGCTACAGAGTTTGTGCACTGTGCTGAGATCTCCTTGATGATCTAAGGGAGGAAATTGGAGCACTGATGGAGTTGTCCATGAGCAATGAAGATGGTCATTAAAAATCAAACCAAACCAATTGTGATAAAATTAACCGTGATACAACGTTAAAATATCTCCAAAGATAAAAAGTAGGGATAAAAATAATGCGTAAGTTACTCGAGTACATGATCGCCCAGGCCGCGCGGGTCACCACCCGCCATGGAAATTAATTTGCTAGACATGACGGCAAAACGTTTACCCTTGGAACGGGATGAGAACGGAGATCAAAAAGAAAAATATGACTGAACACGTGCTTGAAACTAGCAAGAAAAAAAAAAGACGCAATTGGTGGGGCAAGGAAAAAAATTCATGTCCCCAAGTTGACACAAGGTAAAGAAATCGACAAAAGGGACCTTAACTATTATACGCAACAGTCATTTCTTGGACGCTTTTGCGATATTTTGTCCTTTATTTGAATTCAGCGGCAAACGCCTTCCAGAAGATGCTCGAACATATTTCAAAAAAACAACTAACCTTGAAAAGTAACTTTTCTTAATAATAATGTTAGGAATATAAAACCTAGCTGGCCGGATGGCCCATCTTGAGCAGAGAAATAATATGCTTTCATTTATACAGACGGATAGATAATAATGAAGATATTGACAAAAGACTGTGTTGTTCATATCAGCGAGCGACTGTATTGAAACAAAAACACGTCACTAATTTTCAAAAAAAAATTGCAGCCTTGAGACGCAAGTGCTAAAATCTAGTTAGAATGAAAGAGAGAGGGTGTTAAGGAAAGTTGTGGCTAAAAATAACTTTAAAGGCAAAATTGTGTAGGGGAAGGCAGAGTTGGTTCAAAAAACAAGTGTGTTTTTTTGTGAAACGCAAGTAGAGACAGACGGACCAACAGACAATAATACATACTTGACTGAGGTATGACTGAACTGACTTTTTGGAAGGGGGTTTGAATTTGAAAAGGAAAAAAGGCGGTGATTGGCCACAGATAAAAATAATATCGGCGCTCAGACGCGCATCTTTGCCATTCATCATAAGTTGTCCAGTGGTAGACACAGTAATTATTTAGTGGTGTAATTCCCAGAAGCTAATTGAAATATTTAGAGGGACGCCATACTAGAGCCAGCAGCTCAGCTGAGTTTTGCTAGCATATACTGTGTTCTCTATTCATAATTCTGAACTGTGAGTTTTTTATTTGGCACCAAAGTGGTGTCAAATGATATGTTGAGAAATCCAAGTGTGGACCCGTGCAGGCGAGAATTTTGGCAGAGCAGCCTATATAGCCCCCAAGCACAGAGAGGTGGGGCCACCAGATTCCAGCACCAGAACTACTCAGTCAAAGATACGTGAGCGTCTGGCCTGCTGGAAATTCACCAATTTATTTCATAACTAACACCAACTATATTCCCATTAACTAAAACATACCATGGTGGGAAATAAACTTTGTATTCCTCCCGTCAGTAATGGACAATGTGGGATAGTTATAGACAGGGAGTGATGAGGCCACTCCATCAGCACATCCATTAATCGTTCTCCCAGATAAATTACAAATATAAACAGTATTAATATTAACTAGTCTTGTAAGATTCATATGTACACACCTTTCATTTATTATGCCATATATTCATGCATTTCATTCATAAATTCAAAACCTTTCATATGTTCTGACCAAAATAAAACCTTGGTTCAGAACAAATAAACTTAAAGAAAATTTTAATATCCAAATTTTACACAGCTTGAGTTAGTTCAGTGTGTTATAAAGTTTATTAATATTATTAGACTTATTAAATATCTGTGTGTGTGTTTGTATATATTAATACAACACCTTACATTCAGTACCCTAGATTTTTTAACGTAGCCACATTCATTAGAAAAAAAGATATGTGTGAGGTCGTAAGTGGTAGCAAGAAGGGCCTTCTGTAAATTCACAGCTACATTTATCTCAGGAGCCTTCACAGCTGACCTCATGCATCACACTAGGTGATATCACAACAATACAGTACCATCAAAAACCACTACACCAATCAATGTTCTTTTATGCTTATTTTTATCTCACTAATTGTGCGAGAGCCACGCTGGTGTAGTGGTTACCACACTGCGCTAGCGATCAGGTGTTTAAGGTTCAAGCCCGGGTGTGGCATTTGTAGGAGTGTCATCGACCGGGATTTTGACTGAATAACCTGAACGGCTCCTGAGATAAACCCTCTGTGGATGGGAAGGAGCGAAGCTCCTGACTGGGTTGGAAGGAAAGTCCACAGACTCCCCAGCCTCACAATGACATGTCATTGGGCCGAAGGGTTTAAAGCCCAAGTGCGGCTGGTTAAAGAAAAAAAAATATTTTTTTACTAATTGTAGAGTTTGTGCTGTGCTTCTAGCTTGTATTGGGATCAAGTCCTGTATATTTGCTACTTGCATATGTTTTTATTATTGTACTCTTTTTACTATCATGAAATAACTATTTACCTGTGTAATCTTGTAATTTTTCACAGGTGACCAAACTGTGAGTGATCAGATGTTAAAGGATATAACCGACATGACAAAAAAGTTATCATTCTTACACTTGTGTCAAACACATCTTCAGGTATATATAACTGTGTTCATTATATTTTATGCTTCGTCTTCTTTTCCTTGTCGCTCCTTATGAAGTATGGAGCCATCACTGCAGTTGGTTCCCTTGCAGGAAGCTTGTGCTCTTGCAGCAGTAGTTTTTGAATCAGTTTGTTTTACATGATGAGGTTGGCAGCCTCATGCAGAACCTCATATTAATTGCTGCTTGTGAAATGCTTTAGGGGGTTGTATTCCTATACTTTGTGCCTCCTTAGAGGCCCCTGACAACTAAACCAGATATATATATATATATATATATATATATATATATATATATATATATATATATATATATATATATATATATATATATATATATATATATATATATATATAGAGAGAGAGAGAGAGAGAGAGAGGACTGTATTTCTGTTATATGAATAAACTGTTCGCTAATAAATGTCTGACTGTTGCGCTTGTAGTGTCCGTGTGTTTTTTTAAGTAAAAGAGGTAAGGGGCATGTGTTTAATGAAACAATAAATATGTCATTTTTGTTGTAATAATTTTAATAATGTTTTAGAATTTAAGAGATATAATTAGTGAATGTCTCTCTCTCTCTTTCTCTCTCTCTCTCTCTCTCTCTCTCTCTCTCTCTCTCTCTCTGTTTATTCCCTCTCAGTTGTTGCTCTATCTTTTTTTTTTTTAATCTAATGAAGAATTACCACAGACTTTGAAAGCAAAATCAGGAATTTGTTGCGAACAGCAATACAGATGTACATTACTTGTCTTTATTTTTCAGATGCTGCTTGCAGAGTTACATGGTCTTGACTCAAGTTTTCTGTATTCCTTGAGTATCAGTGAAGGGAACTCTGCTCTGAACCTACAGTCTGTCACGAGAAACCCATACCTACAAGTAAAAATAGATTTCACTTTGTTTTTTTTGTTTGTTTTTTTGTTTGCTTTTTTTTTTTATTTAACCTCTGTGAGAGGAAAGTCTGATCAAATTTATGCATAAACAAACACTCAGTCTAAGAGTCCTTGGTATTATCTACACTTTTGATCTATGCTTTTCATGTGGCTTTTCTGCCAATCCGAAACGAGGAAGTCATGAACTCCATTTTCTCCAACTTGGCTTGCATTTAAAGGATCACCACATCTGGTCCCAAGCTAGGAGGAAGAAGCATGTGGCATACTGTGCCTTCCCCACCATCCAGAGGGGCACTCCAAATATGCAGAGCTAAAATACTGTGGTTTGGTTCCGGGGTCTCCCAAGGAATTGTTACATCCTAAACAGAGCCACTTCTCAGTTACCCCTGCCTATCATGGGGTCCATAGTGAGATCCTCCTTTATGCAGGCAACCAGGCACAAGCCAGAGTTATGTCTGGGGCTCAAGTGACTCCTCCAAGCTTAGTTTGCAATGCTGGGTTCTTAACATGTTTCACCACAGGGGAAATCCCTGTAAATTGTGTGGGTGATTTCAAGAATCAGTGAGGGTGTAATTAGCCTCACAGACAGAGGTTCACTTCCACATATGTATATTGTAGCATTGTGCATAGCTGGTTGTCATATAAGGATGACTCCAGATATGCCATGCATAAGTATGAGAGTAATTGTTCGTTTATTTTGTGCATTACTCAGTGTGTTTGTTAACGTTAATCTTCTCTCATACTCTGCATTTACAGTTCCGCACCATCAGTACCCCGGAGGCTGAGCAGATGGCTGTGTTACAAGCTGGAACTCCAAGAGGACTCATGTCGTATCTTTATACATCGTATGATCTATTGTTATAATTTGTGTCTATGTTTTGTAGATTTGAGTAGCGCCTCTAATAAATAAATATAATGCAGCACATAAATATAGTACAGTATGCTTGTTCTAAATTACATAGGTCTGGCTTTTTTATATTTAGATTAATCAAAATGTAGTCTTCAAAATTCTTAGAAGGAATCAAAATATGAGTGTTTAAATTAAAGGAAGTTTAGTTTGAGTAGGTTCAACTTGAGTACACTTCAATGCAATATTTCCCAATTATATATTATTATTTAAACTATACATATTATTACATATGTGAGCTCTGTTGAAGCTGCAATAGGCCTAGCTAGACTCACTGGCAACAAATTTGTATATGTCTTACAAAGCTGTGGAAGAATTCAAAAGTGAGAGAAAAAAAAACTGTGCCAGTCAATAAACTAAAAGCAGGATGCAGACTATTTAAGATACTCAGCCTCCAAGAGGTGGGCATATGTAGTGATGATTATGTAGAAAGTGTTCAGGCTTAAAATTCATAAATATTGCTTTTTATTTTTTTGTTAACGCTGAAAAATTGATGATAATTAATTTTTTTTATTTTTTTATTTCACTTTTTAGGTCAGCTCTGAGTAATGGATATATTCACCAGTTTCTTCTTTGCTTTCGTTACATCCTTACAGCTGACCAGTTACTTACTTTTATCATGGAAAAGTATTGCTCTGCTCAAAGGTATCTGTTAAATAATACAAATCTATAGTGTTTTACAGGCATCCTGCATTTGACATTGTGTTAAAAATGTACAGTTCTTCAGATAAGCAGGCTAAAGTAATACATGGGCCACATTCCATGAGTTAGTTATGATCGCATTTGGTTACAGTATCTTTACCTAGCTCATATGATGGCTCCAGATATCATATGTGACAGATTTGGTCACACCCAGTGACAGCTTTGGTCACACCCAAATTGACTGAACTGTTTGAATGAAAAAGAAATAGTTCTGTATAAAGAAAGATTTGTCCAGAGGATGGTTTCCCAATGGCACCTCATGCATGATTTCATGATACAGAAATTGTGGTTGATGACTTTACTGGCACTCTATTTTGTAAAAAATTGGAATTTAAATTGTGCAAGACATCTAATGGTCTGTTCTTGAGAACCTCTGATCTACGGGATACAAGTTCTGGAAAGGTGAATGTGGCAAAAAGTCATTTTAGATTTTAGGTCAACATCTGATGCAGTAGAACAGCTAAGTATGTAACAAAATGAGAGCTGCATGGAATAAGATAGAAGCAAAGGAATAGATATCTGGAAGAGATCTGTGACCACAATGAAATGTGCAAACAAATATTTATGTACTTACTTAGTCGTTCCCCTTCTACCGTGAGGTGTAGAGGTTTGGGAGAGAGAGTGCCAGACTATCCTATCGGCTGTCTTCCTCCTGGCCTGGTTCCACTCTAGTCCTCTGTCCTTCAAAGATTGTCCAATATTGTCCTCCCAGCGGACCAGGGGGTCCGGATCCCCAGCCGTCTGTTTCCCACGCTTGTCGTGGTAGCCGATCTTCTCCCATTCTGCAGACATGGCCAAACCATCTTAGTTGATACTGTTCCACTTGGGTCTGCAGGGTGTGGGATTTTAGGCCTTGACGTATCGTCTGGTTGTGGACCATGTCTCCCCTTGTTACTTCAACCACCTTCCCCAGATACCTCATTTCTGAGGTTTTACCTATTTATGTATTAAAGACAAAATGAAAGCAGAAATGCAAGTGTGACCTTGATTCAACAAAAAGACCTGTTCTGATTTACAAAAAGGACAGTCTGCAACTTCAAAAGAATATGGATGAGTTAAAAAGGACAAATATGTTTAAACCGAAGGACTGCATTAAGATTTAACTTACCTGAAATTTGAAGTGCCATTTTAGAATAGAAACTTGTGAACTTAGGACACTATATGAAATTAGGTAAAACTAGTTTTGGAAGCAGATAACTTGAAAATGAATATACTAAGAGTACTAGAGATAATGTGGAAGGATACTGACTAAATATAGAAATAAGAACAATAGTCACAAACTCAGGTACAGAGAAACATGAACTGGGAATTAGAAAGTTAATCACAACAGCTTTACAGAATCATAATTAGAATTTTTATCACAGAAGCCTACAGAATCATAATTTGATACAAATACTAGACACATGACAGTTAAATGATACTCCTGAAAATGAGTAGTATTTGTACAAAAATGTATACTAGCCAATACAAGAGTAAACTCTTTTTTCCGATTTTATTTCAGGAGTAACCAGAAAGATGTGAATATGGTCTGCATACAGAGTAGATCTATTGATCTTCTTCATTTTTGGATTGAAGGATATTACTCAATAGATTTTGCACCCAACAAAGGACTCTTAAAGAAGTTTGCTGACTTTCTGGTAGAGCAGGTAAAGAATTATATCTTATTGATAAATGACTAATGTGCATTTATTTTAATTAGTTGAACATAAAATACCACTTGGAACACAGGGTAATATAATAGCACAGCACTTGCAAATTTTGAGGATTATTTTAAAAAATACACCTGCCATTGTTTTAGTTTTCTAAAGCATTTCTGAGCTTAATAGCAGCTAATATCAAATGTGTTTCAAACACCTAGACAAATGCAAATGTGGAAGGCACAGACAACCTCTTTAGTCTCTATGCTGCATGTAGAATGGGAGAGAACACTGAATTACTTCATATGACTGAAATTGATGAAGATATTACCGAGGAAGGGGCATACTACTTTTACTTGGACAATCCTAAAAGGGTAAGTGCATGATCTACCCTTTATAGTGAGAAGAACATGTATTTTTGATTGACCTATTTGATTATATATTTTATCACTGTAATGTTGTTATTGATCTGGCGGCACTTGGTCTCTCACCCTTCGGCCCAATGCCATGTAGTGCCATTTTCATAATCATGGCATTGTGATGCTGGGGTTCCTGTGGATTTCCTACCCATTCCGGGTAGAAGCCAGCTCTAGGGGAGATAAAGAGGGTGTTTCTGCAACTCCCTGAGATACGTAGCCAAGGTAGGGTTCACAGTGTTCATTCCCCGCCACCAACTTACATGCTGGTTACGCCGAGTTCTCCGAGGCTCTAGGCATATGACCAAACAGGTTGAAGGCAATAGGATTGTCACATCCTGAGTCTCTGTGCCTTTACAATGGATTCTGGTCTTCAAGAAATAGTGCCTATTTGTTCCCACTCCGAAGACTTGTTCGGTATTCATCTGGCCCCTTCCCACCCACAGCGGGTGTGTACGATATAGTGTGCCGGTTTGATTATCGAGGTTTGCTCCTCTAGATCTGTTGTGTTTAGCCAGGGGGTTCAAACCCTCAGTTACTAGGACTACTTCGAGGAGGGTGTGGCTTTTCACCACGCACAACGATCTTAGGGTATGAGAGATTTTGCTAGGCCAAGAGACTGACACAGCAATGGTCACTCCTTTCATGAAACATGAATTCACTGGGCCTACGGTGAAGCAAGGGGGAGAATCCACTACCTGCAACACCAACACATCATACTGTAAAACAGATTTGGCCCCTTATCACTGTAAATAAGTGACACTGTGAATGTAAATGTTTGCTAATATTTTTATTACTATAAGTAAGAGTGTACATTGTTCAGAAAACTATTATGCTTGGTAAAATCTGTTATCAAGTGGGACTAAATAGTGTGATTGGGAATATTATGTTTTGTAAAATTTTAATAACTTTGAGTAGGAATACGCATAATGATTAGAACTCTTGTTTTGGATTTGAAATGTTTCTGGGTGGGGAAGAGTTGCAAAATAATAGCTCTCAGTAAATATAACCAAGAACAGGAATGCCATGAACTTGCAATAACGTTTTAAGAGATCTGTGTAAAATTCTCTGAACTTTATTTTTGTACAGTAAAAACTTGTGACAGTGGCACACACAGTTGAACACTTCCATGTATGCATGGAGGCATATCTGGAGTTATCCTTATATGACAACCAGCTAAGCACAATGCTACAATATACAGATGTGGAAGTGAACCTCTGTAAGGCTAATTACACCCTCATTGACTCTTGAAATCATCCACACACTTTCCCTATGGTGAAACTTGTTAAGAACCCAGCATTGCACACTAAGCTCGGAGGAGTCACTTCAGCCCCAGACTTAACTCTGGACCCATGATAGGAAGGGGAGCTTAGAAGTGGCTCTATGTAGGACATGACAATTCTTTGGGAGAGCCCAGAGCACAGTATTTTAGCTCTGCACATTTGGAGAGCCCTCTTTGATGACAGGGAATGCATAGTTTGCCATGTGTTTCTTCCTCCTGTGTTGGGATCAGATGTGATGATCCTTTAAATGCAAGCCAAGCTGGGGAAACTGGAGCTATATGACTTCAACTCACCATATTTCAGAATGGCAGATAAGACTAGATCTACTGTTTAGATAATACCAAGGAGTCTTCAACTTGGTATTGGCTGCAAAAGAGTGAGAAGCTCAGCAGTCCTAGTTAAACAAACAAAATCAACACTAGAATGTAAATTGTGTATGTCTGCAACACTACTGTCAACTGCATGGCTATTGCTGTAAACTGCTGTATATATATCTCATGGTGTTTGTTCTAAAAAAGATCTAAGAATCATCTTTATGCACATATGATATATTAGCATGATTAACTAAAATGGCATTCTAGAAGGTAAACATACTAATCATGTGACATTTCAACATATGTCTAATAATATATAAAGTGTAACTTATTAAAAAACTGATAGTCCTAACATTTCTTTTTCCTAGCTTTTCCATACGGGAAAAACAGGATAAAGTGTTTTCTGCTTCATGTGAGCTACTTCAAAATGTATCAGATGAAGGAAATTTTATTTAATTTTAATTTTGTGTGTGTGTGTGTGTGTGTGTGTGCAAAATGACTAAGGATTCATTATGCTATTGAAACCAGCTTGCCAAAATAGTATGTCCTTATGAACAGACAAGTTAAGACAGTCATCAAATTATGGTGTTTATATCATCTTTCTGAAATATATAGTCTGGCTCTCCCTGGTCCACAACTTTCAAACTCTGTTAACTCTTTCAGTCCCAAGCAAAAAAGTGGGTTTGGCCCAAGCAAAAATGGCCACCCCAGTGCGTTTTTATTGTTGTTGTTTGGAAATAATTTTTTAAAATGTTCATATGCATAAATAACTTTGTTGTTGTATATGAAAATGAAGGTAATTGGATGTACTTTACTCTTGTGCTACAAGTATAAAAGCTTTCATTGAAAAATGATTAGTTATTCAAGGTAAAATGGAGGATATGTGCTAAAAAAAATGATTAGTTATTCAAGGTAAAATAGGGGATATGCGCTTAAAAAAATCTAAAAATAAATATCTCAAAACAGAAACACGTTCACTCTTAAACACATGCGGTATTTAAAAGAATGTACTTGCAGTCGGAAATGACGTTTTGGGTGGTTTGTGTTAGAAACAGTCTCAAACAGAGGCACATATACTAAAGGCTTTTTAAAGTCGATTGGGCCAAGCGCGTCTAACCCCTGAGCCTTTATAAAGTCGATTGGGACTTAAAGAGTTAAGTATTACATCATTGGGCTCAATTAGGTGAATATCTTTTATGTATTCATATTAAGTTCAAAAACCGTTTCACTTTTAAAAAAATTAAATTTACCACTGATTCTCACAGTTTTTAACTGTAAATTATTCTCTGTCCTCAGTGGGACAGTTTCAGATCTCTCTTGAAGCGCTCAAAATCTGACAAGTCAAAACAAGGTTCAAGCAGCAGTTATGGGAAGTCTAGGTCAACTGTCAGGATGCCATCTTCTGGAAATGGAAAGCCATCATCTCAGTTTTCAGTAGCTGAATGTTCAGTTCACATACTAGCTGAACAACTTACCCTTATAGAGCAGGTTTGACCAATCTCACTGATTTCAGTTGTATCTGTTTTTGCCTAAGCATTAGTAACTTCTTTTCTGTATTCTTGTTCTTCTTTTCGCTTTTTTTAGAGCATGGAACAACAACTACAGCTGATCCACTTACAGAAAGCCTGCGTCAAAGCATTCATGTGCTGTTGCAGTGGTGGTGTCTGTAACAATTTGTTTTACATCATGAGTTTGCTAGCCACATACATAATCTCATATTAGTCACCGCTTATAACATGCATGAGAGAGCAGAAGTCCAGTTGTTTTGTCTCCTCAGAGACTTCTGAGACTGCACTGGGCTTTTCCTTATTGTAAAAAAATTTTCACAATGCCATTTTCTAAATTTATTGCCTTTGTGTGGATGAATCAATCGCAGTCTGTGTTCTTGCTGAGTGAAATTGGATGTGATTTTGACTGTATAAACTACAAAGAGGTTTGTTGCCCTTCTTCTGATGTTTCGATCTGATTCTTGCATTAGCAATATTTTACTGTACTGTTTTTACAAATAAAAGGACAATTACAAAACAAGTTTAATGGCAGTAATAGGCTTTGGGATTAAGCGTAGAAAGGACTTGAACTTAATGGAAGAGTAGCGGAGTCTGGGTCGTCCTGGAGGCCTGGATCCCTGGCTCTTAGTTTCCCATGCTTGTCGTGGTAGCTTATCTTCTCCAATTCTGCAGACATGGCCAAACCATCGTAGTTGGGACTGTTCTACTTAGGTCTGCAGGGGCTGGGTTTTGAGGTCTTGCCTTATTGTCTGGTTGCGGACCATTCTCAATGCAAAAAAATCGGGAGATTTTACCTAAAAAAAAATGGTAAAGAAAAGGTCAAAAGTCGGGACATGTCCCGGAAAAATCAAGTTGATGTCAATTTAAAATAATATACATTTTATATATACATTTGAATAACATTGAATAACATACATTTTACTGTATAAGTTTAACTACTTAAACTAATAAGAGAGAAAAAACATCAATAATCCTTACTTAAGGTGAAGCTGAGTTACTGTACTTTTCAGATGAGTGGATTTTTATCAATAGGTCCTTCTTTGCAAGCAGCATCTTAAAAAACTCGACACATGTTTCCTCACAGTTCACTTTGGTTGTCAACATAGCTTTCAAAGTTTCAACACCTAGCTGTGTTTTATCACTTGCCCATAAGCTGTTCATCAAAGAAAACACTCTTTATGTGGCAGCATTTGTTCCAGGTAGACAGAAAAAAAAAACTCTGCCAACTTCAAAATATTTGAAAATGTCACATTATTGTTTTTGAAGTGGGAAACCATTTCAATCCAACGTTGTGGTGGCAATGTTTTTTTTTTTTGGCACTCCATTCACTAATTTTCTGAGAAGTAACAAACTGCTTCATATAGACATATTCGTCATAAATTTCAGTTTCTGTAAAGTGGGCTGAAGGTAATGTTTGAATCACTAGTGATGATGATATCTCAATATCTGCCCAAATTGGTATTCTGTTCAGCATTACCCAGCTGTAGGATTCTAGGTCTTGAAAATTTTTTGCAGCCCATTTATTCAAATAATTGAAAGCTGTTTCATAGAACGAAGAAACGCTAGCATGAAACTTTTTCACATCCTCCTTTGGAAGTCCTTCCATTTCCAGCTTTTCAAGGATTAGCTTAACTCTTGATGGCAAGAAACAGTCTTCCAGTTTGGACTTCAAAATAGTTTTCAACCTGTTGATGCTGTCAATGACTTCAAACACAGTGACCGTCTGTCCCTCTATTTTTTGCACTGCTTCGTGGAATGGAGAGGCCTGACTGTGAACAAAAACAAGCCATGCCTCAGATAGAGGATTTTCAAAGAATGTCTGTATAAAAACTGGGCATCTGTCTTGAGATTGAAAATATGATTTTAGAGGCAGGAACATCTGAAGAACCCTTTCAACAGCAGGCAGCAGAGCAAGCCACCTAGTCTGAGCATAACCTAAGATCATCTGGAAGTCTGTTTCCACAAACTGGCAAAACTCCTTGAGTCTTTCAACTCGTACTGTGTATGATTTGAAGAGTAGATAAATTTTAGCAATAATCAGCTCGACATCAACAGGCAGTACATCTGCAGCTGTTCGAACAGTGTTGTGGAAAATATGACCTGCACACCCAACTCCTATAAGACCATGTCCAAGGTTTTCTTGCAGTTTTTTGAAAACATTGTTCTGTCCTTTCCTTTCAGCACCTCCAAAATTGGAATTTGTGTTGTCTGCGCATAATCCAACTACTTTCCTGTCTAAACCATTTTCAGTTATGCAGTCATTAAGAAAACTACTTACAATATCAGATGTTTCACCTGGCAATGACTTTAACTCTAATATTTTAATTTTCACTCTATTACTGTGATCAAAGTATCTGACAAGCAAAGGAAAAATCTTGAATTCTTTGTGGTTGGATGCATCTGTCAGTACAGAAATAAATGTAGACTTTTCTAGGTCACACCTTAACTCATTTAGAATATGGGGTGCCAAGACATTTCGAATAATGGCTTCTGTTTTCGTACGTGCACATGCAAATTTTGGCTCTAAAGTAACCTGAAGTAATTTTGATGTGCAATCCATAGACCTGAAAGTATGATTGTGTAGCACTGTATGGTATGCAAAGGCGCCTTCTATAACAGCTAATTGCTCTTCTTGGTCACCAGTTTTATCAGCTCTGAAGAAAGTGGTTAACGACGAGCTTGATGCAGCTGTAACGACGGCTCTCTTATGTTTCTCACTGCTTAATATCACCACGTCCACTATGGCTTATTGAAAACCCGGAGGCACATATATTGCATCGTACATTGAAGTTTGATGTACTCTTTTTAATAAACGGATATTCCTTTTGTAAATCTACATTGAAACTGCATTTACGCTTTGGTACCATTTTCTTACAACAATAACAAATATGCACAAATAGTTCACCGTTTAAATTAAATAAACGTATACCATACGCAAAATCTTGGTACTTTACCACTTCCTAAAATTTCAAATAACTGCGAATATCACATTGGAACTACAAAACTAATTCGCGGTCCTGACAACCTCTTGTGCTGTTTCGGCGCCAGTTCACTAATAATTAACAATTCCCTCAAGTCAGCCACGGAATAATAATTTTTTTTTTTTAATCTGTGAGATTTATGCCCAATTGGCAAATTCGTCCAAAACCGGGACAAATTGACGTCCCGGATTGCATCGAAAAAAAAGTCGGGACAAATTATCAAACATGGTCGAAAACCGGGACTGTCCCGGAAAAACCGGGACATCTGGTAACCTTACTTCTTGTTGCTTTAACCACCTTCCTCAGATACCTAATTTCTGAGGTTTGGAGCTGGCTTTTGGGGGTTATAGTCATGGCCCATGACTCGCATCCATAAATCAAGACTGGAACATAGGTGGAGTGGTATACAGCTATCTTTGTCCTCTTGCCAACTTCTCTTTTGATGAGAAATCCTCAATTTATGACCTGAAAAAATCTTCCAACTGCTGCTGTTTGGGTACCCAACTCTTTTTTGATGCCTCTTTCCAGTCTGTGATGCTCTGGGGTATTTAAAGTGGTTGACCTTCTACAGGACCTGTTCTCCCAACATAATCTGATGCCTTCTTTCCTCTCATGATATTACCATGGATTTTTTTTTCAATTGAATAATAAAAACTGCAATAATTTCCTCATGTATTAGAAATAGGTCGGTGTCTGTGGCCTAATGGATATGAACACAGTTTCATAATCAAGATATACCAGGTTCGAAACCTGCTGCAGGCGGTTTGGTAGCAGATCACTTTGTGTGGATTTTTAACAATGGTATAAGCGCCGTACCATTCAGAAAGCAATGGCAAACTACTGAATGAAAAAAAATTGCCTAGAAAAATCACAAACAGCCAATAAAAGCTGGGGTTGATTGCCACGTCCTGTAAGGATAAGCAACTAACATCAGAAATAGAAAACCATGAACATGCCTAGAGTTTTCTTATTTTAAAAAAAACTTAATAGACTTAAAAATGTGTGAAGAACATTTCTATATACTGTGCTCCATTTTTCTTTCAAATTTATTAGCATTGAAATGGAACTTAACTGAAATCCTGTGTTATTCAGTAATGGACACAGAATAAAGATAGTGCTTCTGATTTTCTTTCTCTTACTTACCAATGCTAGGGCTGGGTTCGATTTTAATAATCTTAATAGATTAATCAAATTAATTTAATTGAAGGTTAATTGATCAATTACAAACAATTTGATCAATATAAAAAGATTATAAATACATTTATTTTTTTTTTTCACTAAGGACTTTATTTATTTTACCTGATACAAGATAACATTGTCCTGAAAATATAATGAAAATACTGAAAAGTTACAACCATATAATTTATTATTATTGACCATAGTTGCCAAATTCCATATCACAAACCTCTAACATAGCAAATGCTCTATCATTAAAAAAAACATAAACATTGCTTAAAATGGAATAATTTATTAAAATTTGTTTTATCAATTATTTGTTTTAAATATTGTAATCAATTAATTAATCAGCCATAACCAATGCACAATCCTGTATTAGTCATTGGTTGTAAGAATCTTGCAGTGATTACAAGCACATATATTTCTGAGGAGCATTTTCACTTATGATGGCCAACACAAGTGTGCACACATCAAGACTGAGAGCTAAACATTGTCATATGTACGAAAACATGAATCCACACTTTAACAACACCATGACATTGACAAACATGTTTCATGAAAAAAAAAAAATAAGACGTCAGCCCTCTGGCAAAATTAAATTAAGGTCTTTTATACCCTTTTGGCACAGTATTTATTTTTATTAGATTTTAAAACGTTATTGAATATTTTCTTTCATGGGGAAAAAAATTTATGTATGAAATGCAGTTTAATAGTTCCAATCAGTCCAATTCCACAGTGCAAAATCTTATCACAGTGAACAAATATTAGCAAAAAAGAGTACTGAAGTAATACATAAAAATAACATAAAAGAGTTATAAAGAAGTAACTAAAAATTGTTTTATTTTCTGACAATTTAACGTAATATTTAAATTAACTTTATGTAATTATTATGGAAAAATGATCCGTAAGTAACAATTGTGTAGTGTGCACAAGCAATAAAATGTTACGGCTGTGGGCTCCTAAGCTGTACCTTCTTTCTTATGCTAAACTCCCCATAAATAGAGTTTGATATACCTGCTCTGCATACTCACCATTATTTGGGTCTGTGTTTACCTGCTCTGCATACTCACCATTATTTGGGTCTGTGTTCACCTGCTCTGCATACTCACCATTTTTAGCTACTGTGTGTCTGTGTTCATGCTAAATTAGCATTTAAAAAATGCTGTGATATAGCATTTAGTAATAAATTAAGTTTACAGCCACAGATTTATTAGTCCAGTATAATTATCTTCTGTTGTAGGAGCTGTTTAAAAAGTGTCACCCAGTTCACTTTCTCAACTCTCAGTTTCAAGGAGTTGGTGTGGCACTTTCAATGCCAGGGCTCAGAACTCCTTCAATGTCAAGGTTAGTGTATTTCATTTATGTGTCACGGTAGCACAAAATTTCATTCTCATACAGAGAGGAAACAAAATATGCAAACATTTTATCCACATTTTCGTTTTTGCTCCTTACGGAGCAAACAACCACTTCTGCAGCTGGTCCTCTTGCAGGAAGCACATGATCTTGCAGCATTGGCTTCTGTACCAGTTTGGTTTACGTGATGAGGTTGCCAACCCCCATGTACAGCTTCGTTTTAATCACCCTGTACGACATGCCTGAGGATGCAGAAGTCATGTTCTGTCTTAGTCTCTTCAATCACAAACAGGAAACTAAATACACAGAATTTCATTTACGTTAAAAAGAGAGCAAACAGAATACACAGAATTTCATTTACTTACAAAAAAGAGAGGAAACAGAATACACAGAATTTCATTTACTTACAAAAAAGAGAGGAAACAGAATACGCAGAATTTCATTTACGTAAAAAAAAAAGAGGAAACAAAATACACAGAATTTCATTGATCTAAAAAAAGAGGAAACAAAATACACAGAATTTTATTGAGATACAAAGAGTGGATAAAAAATACACAGAATTTCATTCACAAAGAGGAAAAAAATTAAGGAAGAAAATGGATGGAAGAGAAATTAGCTATTGCCAAAGATAAAGACTATGGTTATAGTAATGTTTTGATGCCTTTGTTAGCTTTAATCATCCTGAATTGATTCTCACCTCCGAAAGTAACTTATGTTTGAGATGATGATGATGATTTGGTTGGTTCTTTTCTGTGTTTTTTTTCTTGTCAAGTTTTTTTTTATAAAGTATCCCATTCAACCCTTGATGGGTTATAATTAGGACATGTACTAATTCACGTAAATAAAGTCAGGTTTCCAGTACCCAAATACAGTACCTTCTTCCCCCTCCACTCAGTCCAAATAGAGTATATTCAAGTTAGGAAATAAGAAAACAAAATATATAAATGGCTAGTAGCTAGTTGCCATGTGATGATATATGAGGGGGATATTAACACAGTTTTGGAAATGCTGAGGAGTTTATGAAAAGAACATAAAGAGTGTATGTGTAAGTATGCATGTGTGTATGATTGTCTATTTATATCTATGTCCAAGAGACAGAGAACAGCACTGGAGTGTAAAAAGATATAGTTTTTCTAATGCAAGACAATTCCTAGTTATTTATATACTCAGTTTGTGGCCATCTATGTAAGATAAATTGGTCAGTGTCAAGGTATAGTGATAGACATATCAATTTATGTGTCATTCTTTAGAATGCTTATAGTGCCAATATTCATAATAATCAAGTATCCAAGGGAAAAGCGGGCTGCTAGAAATGAGAAACTTGCTTTTTTTTTTATTGTAATGATGAAAAATATCCAGTTTAGCCTCTGATGGGTTATAATTAGGAGATACATTGTTTTCAATTCCAAATAAGATGAGTAACTGCTGATAGTGGCATCACATCTGTCAAATCATTGTAAATATGGCAAATGAAAATTACCAAATTTGCTTGTATGTTTTAAAAAAAAAACCCAAACAAAAACGAGATAAAACCAAGCAAAAACCTTCACCTTACCAGTTACTATATTTAAACTTTTGTTCTTGTTAAATACTGTTTGACTGAATTATGCAGTTCCCTAGAAACTTACTGTGCTATTAATCATTACAATGAAAGTAAGAAAACTGTTCTCAGCTGCTACTCTGGTCCAGTTGTATTTTATGGAAGTGAAGCATGGACAGTGAAATAAACAAATTTAGAGCTTATTAGAAGCCATTGAGATGTGGTTTCTTAGAAATATGATGAAAATACTATGGACTGCTAATAAATCTCATGAGGAAATCATGAGAGATGCTTGAGATAAGAGACAAATAATTGCTAACATAAGGGAGTGTCAAAATGTATGGGGTATGTTCTCTGATTTAAAAAAAAAATTAGAACACCTTACAACAAAAGGAAGGATCAAGGGAATAAAGGACATGGGAAGACAGAGACAAAAAATATTAGATGAACTGACAGCATGGTGTGGGAGACAGTTTCTATCAGAACTAATAATTAAACAACGTAGAGTGTTGTGGAGAGTAAAGATCACCCATACCACACCATGAGATGGGGTGCAGTAATGGACTGATGGTTCTCCCAGATAGTCTGCTTAGCCGAAAACTGTGGAATGAGCACAGATTCATGGAGACTTAAGAGAATTTCTTTTGAGTTTTTTAGTAAAAATAGAGGAAGGCAAAGAAAATCCTGGGCTGATAACATCAAAGAATGGGCAGGGCACGGTTTTTCCACACTTGTACGCATTGCTGAGGATAGAGAGCAGTGGAGGACCCTGTCTGCTGATGCTTCCACCATGGCACCGCTATGACCCATGACGGGTTATGGGTTGAGATGATGATGATGAGTAAAAATTCATTTAGAAGACCACGAACTTTAATTTTTCATTTTTAATTTTAAAATTGTTTAAAATCTTTAAAAAATAGACCTGCAAATATATTATGTTTCAATGTCTAAATGAAGCATTCAGTGATAGATTTTATTGTAGGCAAGGGTGGTGTTGTAGGCACACAGCAAACATTCTTGTGTGAACACAAACAAACGTTAACAGTTGATGTAGTTTGCTTGTTGTGTGAATTGTGTGACTTCTAAAAATAGCTAACACAACTATTACTTAAAACTAGAATAAATGAGGCTAGTGCAATAGTGAATGAAATTTGAAAAAAAAAATGTGGCCTTTAAATTAAGACCATTATACTCAAACAAAATGCCCTTAAATCTTATTCATTTAGACAAAATCTGAGGTTAACTGAAATTTGCCGAAGTCTTAAATATGAAAATTTATCAAAATCAATCTAGCCGTTCTTGCAATGTTTTTTTTCATGCAACAAGTGGATGGATGGACAGAAAAAGCAAACTTAACAGGGTTTATTGCAAACTTAAATTGCCAATGTGCTGAAAGGCACATGGAAGGGATGAAGCATAGATATTTTCAGAGAATCTAAATCACATTCTTCAGACCTTCATCAATACCTGCTTATGACAGATTGAAATTATTGAGTCAGAATCACATCTCCAATTAAATAATTATAACAAGAGTAAAGCACGTCCCACAAATCAAATTTATCAAAAAAAAATACAAAGGAAGATAGTTAAGGTGCATCCTGCATACAGAGAATAACCACACACTCACTGGACTAGAAATCCCAGGGAAAATAGCAAAGAGGAATGTATTCACACCATAGCAGTAAATTGAAATATCCACCATAAATTGAACTGAGAAAAGCCCAAACCTGGCTGAAAGCTACAGTAAATGACATGTGCTCCATAGGGAGGTAAGAAGAAGATAGAAAGAGGGCTAAATTTTGAGAAAGAGTTGTCAATAATTATTAAATATAACAAGAAGTTTATGAAAGATTTCTGAATAGTATAATATTAAGAATTAATAATAAACTTAGTACTTACTGCAGTGCTTTTGGTAGCATCAGACACCATGAGGTAGAAAAACTGTAAGTCCTAGTCAGTGTTCATTACCCATCAGCTCCCCAAGGAGCATAGGCCTTGCCATCAACTCAGGATCTTTTTTATGTCTTTTTCATCTCCTTCATATCTGCCTCCAGTTCTCTTCTCCATGTCTTCCTCTACCTATCTAAACCCGGGGGCTTCCAGAACAAGGACTGCCTGGTTTTGCTATCAACAGGTTTCCTCAGTATGTGTCCTATCCATTTCCTGCATCTTCTTCTCATCTCTTGGTCCAGCAGCGTTGGTCTGGTTCTTGTCTGGTTCTTGTCATCAGTTTCACATTAGTGATCTTGTCATACCACTTCAATCCTATTCTACACAAGCATATGACAGTATGTAGCTAGTCAGTGTGCTATATCAAATAGAATTCTATTACGTGTATTAATGTGTTTCAGGAAATCAGATGCTAACCAAGGTCCAAAGAGAGGCCTGTTTGTGGGTGACCCTGCCATTGATTCCTATGTTGTTCACATGATTAATCACGCACAAGAGCTGGCTCATTGGGTCTCTGCAGAGATCTTAAGCTGTGGCTCAAACAAGGTGAGTAAAAATATCAGTAGTCTCTTTAACTCATTCACTTCTCTCTTTCACCCTTCAGATGTATAACTGTCTTGAAATGTCTGCTAACTATCTAGAGAGAGGCAGTTATAGTTAAGAGTTTAAAAAAACTTCATGCAAACTGAAATGCTTGGGGGGGTTAATGGTTAGAATGCTTGCCTTCCAAGCAAATGTTCTGTGTTCATTTACTGGCAGGGTTACAGCTTTTTTTAAATGCTGTCATCTGTCTATAGTGTTATAAGTGTGTTTTTGTTAATTATAATTTCCAAGTATCTGCGTCGTATGTTGACGAGCTTACATCCTCACTGAAAGGTAAAAGATGGACAGAAATGGAAAAGAAGAAATAGAATACAAGAGAAAAATGTTCCTTTCTTCAGGACATGAGCCAGAAATCACACATCATGATTCTTTGCAGTCATTTCTTGATGGGTTATTTGTTAGTATGTTAAGGTTTTCTCTTTTTATCCCATTTCACAGCATTCTATTCTACACTTTATCCTGTACATTGTACAAAAAGTCACGTCTTGTAAACAAAGAAAATTAAAATAGTGCTAAGGAGTTATTTTAAGAGAACATGTCCTGAAGTAAACTGAATTTTATTTTAGATAAGTTCACATCACTGAATTTTTTTCATTTGAACACTGGAGTTGATGTAAATAAATTATGGGATGCAAAAATGTGAGGAGGAAATACTTAGCAGAACAGTGTTAAATCTGAACAGAAACAGTCAGTGTCGTGACTTTGTATATTATAATAAACAGATAACTGAATGCCTGTTTTTAATACCCTTTGTTCCTTCAATTCCGTCATCCATTATCTTTTAGCTCCTTGTGGAGCACAGGGTATAAACCTGTTCATGCCAAGCCTTCCTGACCTGTGTTATCTGTTCAAGGTCTTTTCATGTCTTCTTTACCCCCTTCATGTCAGTGTCTAATTCCCTCCCTTATCTGTGTGTGTGCGTGTTTTTTTGGTCTCATTATTTCTCTTACTACACTCAGGATTTCAGAACAAGGGCTTCCTTGTAATGCTATCAGCTGGTTTTCTCAATCTGTTCTAACACTGGTGTCTTGTCCTCAAATCTTGTACCACTGGTGTCTTGTCCTCACATCTTGTACCACTGGTGTCATGTCCTCACATCTTGTACCACTGGTGTCTTGTCCTCACATCTTGTACCACTGGTGTCTTGTTCCCACATCTTGTACCACTGGTGTCTTGTCCTCACATCTTGTACCACTGGTGCCTTGCCCTCGCATCTTGTACCACTGGTGTCTTGTCCTCACATCTTGTACCACTGGTGCCTTGTCCTCACATCTTGTACCACTGGTGTCTTGTCCTCACATCTTGTACCACTGGTGTCATGTCCTCACATCTTGTACCACTAGTGTCTTGTCCTCACATCTTGTACCCCTGATGTCTTGTCCTCACATCTTGTACCACAGGTGTCTTGTCCTCACATCTTGTACCACAGGTGTCTTGTCCTCACATCTTGTACCACTGGTGTCTTGTCCTCACATCTTGTACCACTGGTGTCTTGTCCTCACATCTTGTACCACTGGGGTCTTGTCCTCACATCTTGTACCACTGGTGTCTTGTCCTCACATCTTGTACCACTGGTGTCTTGTCCTCACATCTTGTACCACTGGTGTCTTGTCCTCACATCTTGTACCACTGGTGTCTTGTCCTCACATCTTGTACCACTGGTGTCATGTCCTCACATCTTGTACCACTGGGGTCTTGTCCTCACATCTTGTACCACTGGTGTCTTGTCCTCACATCTTGTACCACTGGTGTCTTGTCCTCACATCTTGTACCACTGGTGTCTTGTCCTCACATCTTGTACCACTGGTGTCTTGTCCTCACATCTTGTACCACTGGTGTCTTGTCCTCACATCTTGTACCACTGGTGTCTTGTTCTCACATCTTGTACCACTGGTGTCTTGTCCTCACATCTTGTACCACTGGTGTCTTGTCCTCACATCTTGTACCACTGGTGTCTTGTCCTCACATCTTGTACCACTGGTGTCTTGTCCTCACATCTTGTACCACAGGTGTCTTGTCCTCACATCTTGTACCACTGGTGTCTTGTCCTCACATCTTGTACCACTGGTGTCTTGTCCTCACATCTTGTACCACTGGTGTCTTGTTCTCACATCTTGTACCACTGGTGTCTTGTCCTCACATCTTGTACCACTGGTGTCTTGTCCTCACATCTTGTACCACTGGTGTCTTGTCCTCACATCTTGTACCACTGGTGTCATGTCCTCACATCTTGTACCACTGGTGTCTTGTCCTCACATCTTGTACCACTGGTGTCATGTTCTTACATCTTGTACCACTGGTGGTCTTGTCCTCACATCTTGTACCACTGGTGTGTTATCCTCACATCTTGTACCACTGGTGTCATGTCCTCACATCTTGTACCACTGGGGTCTTGTCCTCACATCTTGTACCACTGATGTCTTGTCCTCACATCTTGTACCACTGGTGTTTTGTCCTCACATCTTGTACCACTGATGTCTTGTCCTCACATCTTGTACCACTGATGTCTTGTCCTCACATCTTGTACCACTGGTGTCATGTTCTCACATCTTGTACCACTGGTGTCTTGTCCTCACATCTTGTACCACTGGTGTCTTGTCCTCACATTTTGTACCACTACCATTTCCACATTGATGATCTTGTTACACCATTTCAATCTTTCTTTTCTGCACAAGTACCTATTTATGAAAGTTTGGATGTTGTTTTTATTGTTCTCCTCTTTTCAGAGCCATATAATAGGACATGCCTTAGCATTTACGAGGAAGATTCTTATGTTTGTGCTGGACATGTGTGATTTATTTTTATTTCAATGTATTTCCTGATGCAGTGGAAACTCTTCTTGCATTTTATATATATATTTTTTTTTAAATATCATTATCTGTTCCTCCTACTTATCTACATTGCTGCCACGATATATGCATGACTCCACATCTTGTAAGGGTGTATCTTGCAGTGCAATCTGGCAATGGTTGGTTGCATCTATTCTCAAAATTGTTGTCTTTTTTCTATACATTTTCAGAGGTAATAGCTGCCAGCTGTCATCTAATATTTTCACGTTATCTTGCATCTGGTTACGGTTACGGGACAGAAGAGCCAGGTCAATTACAAATTCTAGGTCATCAAGCTGTTTAGCCATTTATGTTGGTTATTATTTTCATCATCCAATCAGTCTTCAGATCTTAGACTGTTCTAATTGTGATTCCACAAGCACAGACAAAAAAGAAAACAAGAAAAAAAAAATGTAACCGCAAAGAAATCTAAAATAGTTGTTAGATGCAGATTTTCTGCTTCTTCTTCTTTACGTATTATGCCCGCTGATATAAGTGATCATTTTTCCATCTCCTGTGTTATTTATCAATTCTGTCGTTTGTTTTTTTCAATGTTATGATGTTAAAGTGTTCAGGATCTTCTCTCTCTGTCTCTTTTTTTCCTTCAATTATTCCGCTTGTTTTACCTGGTGAGTAGGGATGGACTCTTCAAAATCCTCCTGAAAATAGGCTGCCCTGCTAAACTGCTGGAAATCATAAAGTCATTCCATGAAGACATGAAGGGAACAGTCCAATATGCTGGAAGCACATCACAGCTCTTTGACATAAGTAGTGGTGTTAAACAAGACTGCGTTCTGGCTCCAACCCTCTTAGGGATCTTCTTTGCCTTCCTTACTCTTGAAACAAGCATTCAGAGATGCAACTGAAGGAATATGCCTTCACACTAGGTCAGATGGCCATCTGTTCAATCTCGCAAGGCTGAAGGGAAAAACAAAAATCAGAAGGGTCACTATAAGAGATTTGTTATTCACTGATGATGCTGCAGTCTCACTCAAAGCCAACAGAAGCTTCAGAGCTTGATGAATCACTTCACTCAAGCATGCAAGGACTTTGGCCTCACAATAAGTGAACCACTTCACATAACTGGGGTCTAGCTTCAATGACAAACTCTCGCTGGACACAGAAATTGACAGCCGCATTGGCAAAGCTGCAGCTACCTTTGCCCGCCTCACATCGCCTGTTTGGGGAAACTCCAAACTCACAACGAAGTCCAAAGCTGCGGAATATAATGCCTGCATTACCAGCACACTTCTATATGGCAGCGAGACCTGGACGACCTATGCTAAGCAAGAAAGAAGGCTCAATACCTTTCATCTACGGTGTCTATGCCACATCCTCGGCATTTTGTGGAAAGATAAAGTGACAAATGCCAAGGTGTTGTCATGTGCTGGCCTTCAAAGCATGTATACACTGCTTAGACAGTGCAGGCAATGACTACAACCCACAAAAGCCAGATCCAAACCTCAGAAATGAGGTATCTGAGGAAGGTGGTTGAAGTAACAAGAAAAGACATGGTCCGCAACCAGACGATACATCAAGGCCTAAAATCCCACCCCCTGCAGACCCAAGTAGAACAGTCCCAACTAAGATGGTTTGGCCATGTCTGCAGAATGGGAGAAGATTGGCTACCATGACAAGCATGGGAAACAAAGAGCCAGGGATCCAGACCCCCAGGACGACCCAGAGTCCGCTGGGAGGACAACATTAGACAATCTTTGAAGGACCGAGGACTAGAATGGAACCAGGCCAGGAGGAAGACAGCCGATAGGATAGTCTGGTGCTCTCTCTTCCAAACCTCTATACCTCACGGTAGAAGGGGAACGACTAAGTAAGTAAGACAGCGCAGGCTACGCTGGCTTGGCCATGTCTGCCACATGGAAGATGGTCGCATCCCGAAAAATATCCAGTTCAGACAACTGGCAGATGGCAAAAGAACTGTTGGATGACCGCTGCTGAGATACAAAGATGTGTGCAAGAGAGACATGAGAGCACTGGATATAAATCCAGCAACCTGGGAGGATGAAGCTGCCAATTGCACCAAGTGGCGATGCTATCTACGGCACCACCTCAGACTGGGTGAAAGGAAGCTCACACAACAAGCAGAAGAGAGGAGAAAACGTCAAAAGGAACACCAGGAAAATAAGCAACCGAGGGCTGTCACCTCAGTGGCGCATTCCCATAGTCAGTTATGACTGAAGGGGCTATTATTATTATTCCTCTTGTCCCAACATATTCCAGTGTTCCTATTCTCAGAACATGCCCAAAGAAAGTGCATTGCTTCTTCTAAAACAGTTAATAAGTTTTCTTTGCATACTGGCTTACTTCAGAACATCCTGATTACTCTTTTTAGCTGTCCATGTTAAGCCTATCAATATTTTGTAAAACCAGATCTCTGTGGCCTCTAGAGATTTTCCTGCTTGTTTACCCATTGTCCGTGGCACTTCAGTATGACAGGGTTGGCTATATAAAACACATCATAACCCCCCAGTCAGATCTTTCGCTTTTTTCATTACCAATATTTGCAGTGAAGTCTCCAGGTGCTACAGTTGTCTCATGAGTTTTGCACTGTGCCATAGCCATGGCAATTTAATTGTACAGGGTGGTTTAAAAGTCACTTCTTATTTTTAAAATGTTACATCCTCACTTGTATCCACTTGTATCCACTGGATGTTAATAAAACAAATGTCAAAACAATGAGTAATAACTATCATTTGACAAAGAAAGTTTTATTTTTTTTTTTTTTACTTCCAAAACCAAATAAAATCTAAAATGGGCAATAAACTGACTTTACAAGCAAAAATTGCTGCCCACAATGAAAACTTGTGTGAAATAAACCAGATCTCATACATAGTTTTAATGTGATATTGCATTTTATATAATAAAATGACATTTAATTATCTTCATTGTGATGTTTGTTTCATATTCATTCATTGGATAAGAGTGAAGAAATGACAATTTAAAAATAAGATGTGACTTTTCAATCACCCGACAGAATGTGTCAGTTTCTTCTGAACTGTCCATTGTTGGTGCATGTACTTGGCATGTACTTGTATACAGTTAAAATCTAGTAGTCTGTCACTCAAAACAGATTACGGTGAAGATAAACATAATTTAAAATTATTTTTTTAGAATGAACAGAACTACATTATGCATTGTTAGAACAGTTCTGAGAAAATTTGAGTAATCTTTCTTGGTAGTCTGTCACTGAGAAAATTTGAGTAATCTTCCTTGGTAGTCTGTCACTGAGAAAATTTGAGTAATCTTTCTTGGTAGTCTTTCACTGAGAAAATGTGAGTAATCTTTCTTGGTAGTCTGTCACTGAGAAAATTAACTTAGTCACTCTTCTTCTACCTTGGGATGTAGAAGTTTGCCAGAGTGAACGCCTTACAGTCTTATCAGCTGTCTTTCTCCTGGCCTAGCTCCAATCTAGTCCTCGGTCCTTCAGGGATTGTCTAATGTTGACCTTCCAGCGGACTCTAGGTCATCCTGGAGGTCTAGATCCCTGGCTCTTGGTTTCCCATACTTGTCATGGTGGCCGATCTTCTACCATTTTGCAGACATGGCCAAACCACTGTACTTGGAACTGTTCCACTTCATTCTGCAGGGGCTGAGTTTTGAGGCAATTACATATCATCTGGTTGTGGACCATGTCTCTTCTTGTTAATTCAATCACCTTCCTCAGATACCTCATTTCTGAGGTTTGTAGATGGATTTTGTGGGTTGTAGTCATTGCCCATGACTCGCAGTGGTCCTATACTAGGAACCACATATATATATAAATCATCACTGAGAAAATAGGACACATAACTGTAATAGTAGTGAGGATGATGATAGTGAGTATGACACACAGTTGGTGATGGCAGTTAATATGTAACTCCATTCATGTGAGCAGCGGTAGCACAGTGGTTAGTGCACTGACTTTCAAACTCCGTGGTCCATTGATACGGTGGTCTTTTTCTTTAGACTGAAGACCTTCCAACGCTTTTGAGAGTAGGGGTTATGGCTCAGCATGATCAATTATGGAACATTCAAGTTCAACAGCAACCGAACGATTTAATCTCAAAACGTGGCGTATCATTCGTTTCGTATCAATTTATTACGAAGACATACAATTAATCCTTCATCAGTATTTCATGGGTTCCACATATTTGTAATATACATTTCATATCCACAATGCTGTATGACTTTCATCAGGTCCAGACAGCAAATATTTATTAGTAATAAATTTGAATCATATATTCATATGTTTCTTGCATATCAATTCATTCCACTTTGAAAATCATATAACTTCTATCGTAGGTCCGATCAGACATAATATTCAAATACACTCTCCAAACTGTATACAGCCGTCCACTAGACCTATATCAACACAAAGAATCCAGTTGCTACTCAAAACATTCGCATGTCACTTTGGTTGTCGCACATAAAATTCGAATTCAATCGTGTCTTTATGTGCATCATATGGTCTCAAAGATATCGACCCATATGATGCGCAAAAAGATCCTTAACATCCATGGTTTGATCCCCAGTTGAGGTAGGATTTTTTTAGACCGCAAATGGCCCCCGGGGTCGACCCAGCCTCATGAGTTGGATACCAGAGCAACTCTGGGAAGGTTAAGGCAGCCGGTGTGATGCTGACCACATCTCCCCCCGCCCCGAGTTTGCCGATGATCAAGAAAATATGAGCCTAACACCATATTCCCAATTTGCCTCAATGGGCATGTAACGGGATCCTTTACCTTTTTTTTTTTTTTTTAACCATTCATGTTTTTTTTCTCCTTTGTTTCTCTGTAACCTTACAATTTAACTGGGTAGTCATTTAGTTCACAACACAAATTAATAGATAATATTTTGTAACATCTACACAACTTCAGACTCAGACAAATGTGATCACAAAGTTCCTGACTGCTGCTCACTTGTGTCTTGATATCCGAAACTATGCAACTGCCCTCTCAATACTGGATGGACTGGAGAACTTGGTGGTCAGACAGTTGCCAGTGTGGAAAAATTTTCCGGCCAAGCCACTGACCTACATGGATGAGCTTACGAATGTGAAAGTAAGAGCACAAAGAAGTTGATTAGTTGTTACATTCATCACAAAACAGTATTATAAACAAAATAATTTTTAATATTTAACCTTTATTTGTTAGGACTACATATATTTAATGATTACTCGTATGAAAGGTACATATCATAAATATCTGCAGTAAATGTAATAATGGTTTATAGTAAGGAAATAGTAGCAGTTTTTTTGCACTTACAAAGATATTTATAGAATGTGTGATTCCTATACACACACACAATGGGATTCTCAACGGTGCTACAGAGTTCGTGCACTGTGCCAAGATCCTTCTTGTGTGATCTAAGGGAGGAGATCTGAGCACTCATGGAGTTGTCCGTGTGCAATGAAGATAGTCCTTAAAACCAAACCAAATCAAACCAAACCAAACCAAACTACTGTTCCCTCAGGCATGTCGTAAGAATTTATTAATATTAGGCTGTACACATGGCTGGCAACCTCATCATATAAAACAAATTGCAACAGAAACCATCACTGCATGAGCATATACATGCTTGGTGCAGGCTTCCTGCAAGGGACCCAGATGCAGTGATGGCTTCATACTTATAGGGAGCTAACAGGAACATTAATTAAATGAATGAACCTTTCTTTTTTTTCAGATCAGGGAAGAAAATTTCAATTAAATTTCTCATATTAAAAAAATATATATAAGTTAGAAAATAAAATGAAACACAAACATAACTTTAAATTATTCTCTGTTAATTAGCCCTGTTCTGTGAAATTTGTAAGCTTGTGTTCATTATTTTCCATTGTCATGTTTAATAGATGAAGCTCAAAAGTGAAGCACTATGGTTGATGTCAGAGAAAGACTGCTATATTTATCCTACAATCCCATGCGCACTTTTTGTTGCTCTGCACATTCAGCAAGTTGAAATAGGAAGTTTTACCCTGGCCAGTGGAATGTACAAGTGGGACAAAATGAGGTTGGAATTCAAAGTAGTTCATCAGTTAATATATTTCATGATTACTCGTATGAAAGTAATTACACTGGACAACAAATTTTGACTTTGTGTGTGTAACTGAGATTAAACCAAGTTACCTTTATGTTGTTTGGGCTGCTGAATATGAAAATGGCCGTTAAAACACCAGATTAGCTCTAGTTTTTTAAATATCTATAAAACAAGTTTTACACATTTGCATATATATACCATATGATAATAATGCTCATAGCGGAAATGATTCACAGCGACGCCTTTTTGCCTGTTGCTTGTAATGAGTTTCTGGAGCATCTCTCACAAAGGTCCAACAATAGTCTGCTAGCATTGCTGCATTCCATTTCCCTTGGTACCTTTTTTCATTGGTAGTAATGTCCTGATGAAATCGTTCCCCATGCTCGTCACTGACAGCACCGCAGTTAGCAGGGAAGAAATCCAGATGAGAGTGTACAAAGTGTAATTTCAAAGACATGTTGCACCCTAGTCTCTCGTAGCGCTGCAATAGGGTTTATACAAGCTCCTGGTAATTGTCAGCCTTATTGTTTCCTAGAAAGTTTGTGGCCACTTGCTGGAAAGCATTCCAAGCTAACTTTTCATCACCTGTGAGGACATCATCAAAATGCTGATCTCGGAAGAGCTAACGTATCTGTGGACCGACAAATACATCTTCCTTGATTTTGGCCTCATTAAGTCTTGGAAATTTATCACGAAAGTATAAAAATCCTGCCCCATTTCGATCCATGGCCTTTACAAAATTCTTCATTAGTCCAAGTTTGATGTAGAGAGGAGGGAGCAAGATCTTGTGGGATTCTACAAATGGTTCATTAAGTACATTCTTTTTCCCCATTTCAAGTGATTGTTGTTGGGACCTTTTTCTTGTAGTGAGAAGTCCTGGCATGGCTGTTCCACAGACAGAGGAAACAGCAAAACTTTGTGTAACCCTGCTGTAGCCCCATCAAGATGGCAATGACCTTCAGGTCACCACAAATCTACCACTTATACTTGTCATAGTTGATGGTGTGTAACAGTTGTTTCATGTTGTTGTACGTTTCTTTCATGTGCACTGCATACCCGAGTGGAACAGATGGTAAAACATTACCATTATGGAGCAGCACAGCTTTTAAGCTCAACTTGGACGAATCAATGAACAGCCTCCAATCGTCGTCTTAGTAGTTGATGTGTAGTGCTGCCATCAGACCCACTATATCAACGCAAGCAATGAGGTTATCTGTCATTTTGAAATATGGAAGCAGATCTTTTTGCCGAGCACGAAACACAGAAACATGCACATTCTCTTCTAGACGATTCCATTACTGCAGTCTGGACCCCAACAGCTCTGCTTTATTTTTTGGCAATTCCAGATCTTTCACTAGATCATTCAATTCACTCTGGGTAATTGTATGTGGCTGTGCAGACTCTTCAATAGGCACGAAATCAGGATCTCTTGATGCTTTCACAGGTGACGGATGTCCACTGGCCTTATTATCTTCTTCATCATCCAGAGTATAAGATTCTGGTGGGTCTGGAACAGGAAGTCCTTCCCCGTGAGGCACTGGCCGCATAGCAGAGGGAATATTTGGATAGGTCACAGACCGCTTTTTCTTCTTAGAAATACCATTTCCAATTGGAGGAGTCATGCAAAAGTAACAATCATTAAGATGGTTTGTCGGTTCCCTCCACACCATTGGAACTGCAAAACGCATCGATCGTCCTTTTTGGTTCAACCAGCTAGCGCAGATTCATTGCACAGGATTGACAACATTTTTGTGGGGCCCAATACCGGTCCTGGTCACCGATCTCACAACCAAAATAAAGGCTGTAAGCGTTCTTTATCATCGGTGTAATGGGTCGCCTTTGTGATAGCTAAGTAATTTGTCCGCAAATATAGCAAAAATAATCCGCACTGTTCACACATTCACGAGGCATCTTGAACGACACGTCTGCACTCACAGAATCCACAACACAAATGATAATAATAATAATAAATTCTTTAAGCGCCAAACACGGCGCATAAGGCAGAAACCAGTGCTCTCCAGGTTGTTCGTTGTGACGCCACTCCTCTTAGCTCTTGCACATTATTTAGGCCCAACGTTCTTCCTTCTCTTATTATTGTTCTTCTGAGTGTTTCTTTTGGTCTTCCTTTTTTTCCGCTTACCCTCAGGAACCCAAGTGAGCGCCTGTAGTGGTATTCTGTTGTTTTGCATTCGTAGGACATGACCGATATATGACCATCGTCTTTTCCTTATATAGTCGGAGACATATTTCTGCCTAGAGTCTTCTCTTATTTGTCGATTAGTCTTGAATTCTTTCCAACTGATGTTCATGAGTTTTCTAAGACATTTGTTCTCGAATGTATTCAGCTTGTTCTCCAATGATTTTGTTATTTTCCAACTCTCACAGCCGTATGTTAACACTGAGATAACATTTGAATTAAACAGACGAAGCTTGGTATGTATATTCAATGATCGTAATTTCCAAATGTTAGATAATCTATTGAAGGCGCTAGCTGCCAAAGCAATTCTAGTATGGATTTCTCTTGTTGTGTCACCATCCTGAGTCATTTTACTGCCTAAATAATTGAAACTTTCAACTTTCTGTAGTTTTTTCCCCCGTTCAAGATGATATCAAAGGTCTCGTTAGAAAAGTTCATAGCTTTAGTTTTAGAGGCATTTATTTGGAGACCAATTTTAACCGAGAGATGACACAAATTATTTATTGCTTCTTGGGATTGTCTTGGTGTTGAACTTAAGAATGCTACATCATCTGCGAAATCCAGGTCCCCCAGGAATTTTCCATTTGTCCATTTTATACCCAATTGTTCATTGTGGGTATAGTTTTTCATAACCCAATCAATAGCTATTCCAAAAAAGTAGTGGTGACATAATACAGCCTTGTTTCACCCCTGTTTCTACTGTAAACCATTCTGTATTCCCTTTATTTGTTCTAACACAACATCTTGCATTGTCATATAGCGCTTTGATTATATTCACATATTTTGTTGGAAAACCATAGATTGTAAGTATCTTCCACAATGATGGGCGGTGTAGACTATCAAAGGCTTTTTTGAAAATCGACGAAGGTGATAATAAGTGGCGATTGCCTTTCCACTGATTCTTCTATAATTGTTCTTAGTGTGAATATTTGATCAATACATGATCGTTTCGGCCTGAAACCCGCTTGTTCTTCTCTGATCTTTTCGTCAGCATGCAATTTAAGTCTTTCTAACATCATGCAACATAATAATTTTCCAGGTACTGATAATAGAGATATACCACGCCAGTTATTACAGTCTGATAGATCACCTTTCTTCGGTAACTTTACAATAATACTGTCTTTCCATTGTTGTGGTGGTTGTTCTTCTCTCCATACTTCATTTATAATATCTAAAATTCTCAAGAGGTTGTTGTCATTAACTGCTTTAATCATTTCCCCTGAAATTTCGTCAACTCCAGCAGCTTTAAAATTTTATACGAGTTATCTACCCTTCCAAGATGGAGGTGAAATTCGTTTCTCACCTTAGACGCCGAAAGAAAAACATCAGGAATGTGTATATTTCGATGGATATCACCATGTTATGTTAAATTATAGAATAAGAGATACACCAGAGTATCTAGTGGTGTAGATATTTTCCTATAACTGACCTCGAAACCCTTGAATCGGTCGGTTGGATCGGAGGGTTGATCAGTGAGTTAACAATTCACTATCGTAAAACAAGCTATTGTTACCGAAACAGAACCAGGCTCGACAGTAAACATGACTCACTCTAATATCTTGGGGGCTAAGGAGATTTCTAAAATTGGATACTGGAATGTAAGAACTATGTATCAAGACGGAAAATTGGAAGAAGTAATTAAAGAAATGGATAATTATAAGTTGGACTTATTGGGTGTCAGCGAGTGTAGATGGACGGGGAAGGGCATAAAATATATTTCAGAAGAAAAAAAGCAAATTATATACTCTGGTAGTAATGATAATCGTCACACAGAGGGAGTAGCCATCCTAATGACACAGAAAGCAGCAGCATCGCTTATCAGCTGGGTACCTATCAATGAGAGGCTAATATTAGCTAGATTTCAGACACGATTTTTCAAGCTCTCAATTGTACAATGTTATGCACCAACTAACGACGCTCTTGATACCACAAAAGATGACTTCTATGAAGCACTTCTAAGTACCATCAACACAATACCCAAGCATGACATAATAGCAGTCATGGGTGATTTTAACGCCAAAGTAGGTGACAACAACGATGGAGTACAAAGATATCTCGGTACTCATGGCATAGGCTGTATGAATCAAAATGGCGAAAGACTTCTAGAACTTTGTGAAATATCAAACCTCGTTGTGGCAGACACCATCTTTCCACATAAGAATATCCACAAGATAACATGGAATTCACCTGATGGCAGAACTAAGAACCAGATAGATCACTTCTGCATAAGCGCTAAATTTCGCTCATCAGTTCAAGACGTCAGAGCATACAGAGGTGCAGAGATCGGAAGCGATCATAACCTCTGCATAGCTAAAATGAGAATTAAACTGAAGAAGTTATACCAACCGAATAAAAATAGAAGAATAGATGTACACAGACTGCAATCAAATGATATAAAGAAGGAATATAATGTCAAAATGAACAACTATTTCGATGCTTTAGGCAAAATTGACAACGATATCACCACCAAGACAATCGATACTAAATGGGAACAACTGAGAACAGCAATGACAGAAGCAGCTGTAGCGACCACCGGATACCTAGTACATAAAAAGAAAAAATGGATGAGAGAAGATACTTGGGATAAAAATACAAGAAAGGAAAACAGCAAAACTTAAACTACTAGCGGCAAGTACACATAATGCAGTTGAATCTTGCAAACTAACTTATAACTTGTTAAATAAAGAAGTGAAGACAAAAACTCGAAGAGATAAAAGACATTTCATCAATGAACTGGCCGTAGAAGCTGAAAATGCTGCAAGAACTGGTAATAGTAGGTGCCTTTATCAAATTACAAAACAACTATGTCACCAGCCTACTGCTATGGAAACACCTGTTAAAGGTAAATTAGGGAATTCAATACCAACAGAAAAAGAACAAATGAAGAGATGGGCTGAGCACTTCATGGAGGTGCTAAACAGACCACCACCAACAGTAACACCTGATTTTAATAATGAAACATCCACAACCACTTTGCCAATAACTTGCGATGAATTCACGCTGGACGAGATCAAACAAGCCGTTAAAAGACACAAATGATGACAAGGAGGAAATGTGGTTGCAATGACATATCTCCCCCCCCCCCCCCCCCCCCCCCCCCCCCCCCCCCCCCCCCCGATCTTGAAAACTAGAGCTAATTTGCAATTTTTAAGTTCATATTCGTGATGAGCATGTCCAAATTAGTTAAAAATAGCTACTTTTGTCTCGGATACATTTTGACTGCTGTCCAGTGTTATCAAAGATATCTACAGTAGCTGTAATAATGGTTAAAGTAAGGAAATAGTAGCAGTTTTATGCAAAGATAAGAATAAGACATCATACAGCAGACAAGTTTTTGTTCAACCACCTTCCTCAGACACTTCATTTCTGAGGTTTGGGGATGGATTTTCTGGGTTGTGTCCAGTTTTATACAGAGATAAGAACAAGACATCATAGAGCAAACAAGTTTTTGTTCAGGACTGTTAGAACCTACAACCATCATCCTCCATTTACTCTCCTTAAAGAATAGGTTGTAGGTTCCACTGTAGTTGGGCCTCTAGCAGGAAGCATGTACACTTCATGTGCTCTTTCAGTGGTGGTTTGGGTAGCAGTCTATTCTACATGATGAGCTAAGAAAAACCTCACATCAGTCATTTCTTGTGACATGCCTGGTAACGCAGAAATGATATGGAATAAAACCTTATGAACAAACTTTCCAAGACAAGTTATTTTTCTAAAATGTATATCATTATTCATTTTTTTTTTGGCCCCTATGAAGGCTTCTTTGTTAATACATCTGCTATCTTGTTCTTGCAGTTTTAAAAAGTATTCCTTTTCCTTCTTTGTCATGTCACACTCAAAAAAGATCCAATGACTGAAAAAGAGTATGTAGATTCTGAAGCTTTCATGTGTTTCTGTATGGCATTTGTAATATTCAATTCACCATCATAGTAAATGGAACAGTTTTGAAAAGTTAATAGAATAAAATACACTGACATGTTAAGGAACTCCGCCTAGGCCGGTCCCAAGCCTGGCTGAAAAAGGAGGAGGGCAGCCTGCATGGAGCCCGTAAAGAGGCAGCACCTCCACCATGCAAAGGCACAACAGGCCAATCACCTGCTTCTTTAAACTTTTGATTACAAGAACTACAAGAGAGAAAACCGGACTGATTCTAAAGGCGACGAACTGGAATGGACTATGGACTACGACTTATGGAACTTGGAACACAAGAAGTATAAATGGGAAAGAAGAGGAGCTGGTGGAAGAGATGAGGAAAGCAAAACTAGAAATCCTGGCTATAACGGAAACAAAGAAAAAAGGACAAGGAGTTATCGATCTCGATGGCAACACGTTGCTGTACAGTGGTGTACCCACATCTGAAAGAACTAAAGGGGACGTGGGTTGCAATGTGGCCAAAAATCAAAGAGATAGTGTCAAGGGATGGAACTTTGTCTCGGAGCTCATTATGGTTGCAGAACTAAAAGAAGGAGAAACCATAGTCAACCTGGTCATAGTGTGTGGGTCAAATGAGGATGAGAGAGCAGAGGTCAAGGAGGAATTCTTCGAGCTGCTTCAAAGGACAGTGGATGACTGCCTAGATGAAATTATCATGCTCGGAGATTTCAATGCCAGAGTTGGAAAGGACCATGCTAGATGGGGTGGAGTTATCGGAAGATATGGAGAAGATACTCTCAATGACAATGGAAAGCGACTCCTTAGATTCTGCAGTGAGCAGAATCTGATCATTACAAACACAAAGTTCCCCCATAAGGGCATACATGCATACACTAGATGTGAACCAACAAAGAATGAGAAGTCAGTAATCGACTATGCCATTGTTAGGAGGAGCTCATTCAAATATGTCCGGGATGCTAGAGTCTGGAGGGGGCCAGAGATTGGAAGTGATCACTACCTGCTTACAATCAAAAGAACAACTGTCAGAGTTGCTCAGCCTAGGAACTGCCCAACATCACGCAAGAAACTAAGTAAACGAACGGGAGAAATAAGCATTAAGACCTACAAGCTGAGAGAGCCAGAAATTAAGACCAGATATCAGGGGCTTATTGCTGCAGCGGTGAGCAACACAGAAGAACAACCTGATGACTTGAAACCCTCTGGCTTAAATTCAAGGACATCATAAAGACAGCTGCTGCAGAAGCATGTGGTGAAGCCCGACTTGGGAACAAGAGAAAGAGGACACCTTGGTGGACAGAGGAAGCAAAAAATAAAATAAGAGAGAAAAAAATGGCATGGAAACAATACTTAGGAGCTAAAAACACAACAGGACAAATGGAGAAATATAGAGAATATGTGACACTCAGAACAGAAGCAAAGAACAAGGGGCTAGCAGCAAAACAGAAGTCCTGGGAAGAATTTGGAGAAAAGCTGGAAAAGATGCGCAAGAAAACCAGAAATTGTTCTATAAGACCCTAAAGAACATGAGGAAGGAAAAACAATGCCCTCTCAAATTTATAAAGGACAAGCAAGGTGAATTGCTTACTGCCCCGAAGGAAGTAATGGAACGATGGAAAGAATATTTCTAAGAACTCCTGGATGGTGAGCATGGTGAAGCATCAGAAATGATAACCACTAGCACAGAAGAGAAAACTAATGATGGTGAAGATGACATAAAGATGGAAGAACTGAAGGCAGCACTGGAGAAAATCAAGATGGGCAAAGCAGCAGGGCATGATGGTATAACACCAGAAATGGTTAAGTACATGGGAGCATCAGGTGACCTATTACTCTTAAGGGTCCTACAGGCAGCGTGGTACAACAAGACCATACCAAAGGATTGGGAGATTGCCATCATAACACCAATTTTCAAAAAGGGTGACATTTGACAATGTGGAAACCATAGAGGCATATCCCTTCTCAGTGTTCCTGGTAAAATCTATTCTAGAATCCTAGAGCAGAGACTCCGACGCCTAGATGAGCCACAATTGGATGAAGTCCAGTGCCGATTCCGAACAAACCGAAGTACTCAAGACCTAATCTTCACACTCAGATAGCTGAGTGAAAAGGCCCTTGACTATAAGAGTGAGATCATAGATTTGGAAAAGGCATTTGACAGGGTCCCCTGGAGTAAACTTTGGGACTGTTTGGCAAGGAAGAACATTCCAGCACCTCTGATTCATGCTATACAGAGCTTCTTCAAGTCTTGCAGAAATTATGTGAAGACAGCAAACGTCAGAAGAGTTCAGGACCACCTCTGGTGTAAGACAAGGTGATATCCTGTCACCTTATCTTTTCATACTCCTCAAGGACGATGTCATCAAGGCATGTAAGGAGAGAACAAGAAAGTATTCAGTGGGGTACTGGAAGATAAGACAGACATGTATTTCAGAGCTGGCATTTGCTGATGATGTTGCCCTGATTGCTAAATCAGAGGCACATTTCCAATCCAACCTGCAAGTCTGGAAGGAAGAGCTGGAGAAGAGAAGAGAAGGATGGTCATAAGCAACTCTAAAACAAAATCCATGGTGATATCACGAGAAGAAAGAAGACATCAGATTAAGCTGGGAGAACAGGTGCTGGAGCAGGTCGACCACTTTAAATACCTCAGAGCTATTATAGACTGACAAGGAGGCATCAAAGAAGAGTTGGCCACTCGAAAAGCAGCAGCTGGGAGACTTTTCAGGCCATAAATCAAGGATTCCTCAGCAAGAGAGAGGTTGGTAAGAAAATGAAGAAGGCTGTATACCGCTCCACCTACGTCCCAGTCTTGACATATGGATGCGAGTCATGGGCAATGACTACAACCCACAAAAGCCAGATCCAAACCTCAGAAATGAGGTATCTGAGGAAGGTGGTTGAAGTAACAAGAAGAGACATGGTCCACAACCAGATGATATGTCAAGGCCTAAAATCCCACCCCCTGCAGACCCAAGTAGAACAGTCCCAACTAAGATTGTTTGGCCATGTCTGCAGAATGGGAGAAGATCAGCTACAACAACAAGCATGGGAAACAAAGAACTAGGGATCCAGACCCCAGGACGACCCAGGGTCCGCTGGGAGGACAACATTAGACAATCTTTGAAGGACCGAGGACTAGAATGGAACCAGGCCAGGAGGAAGACAGCCGATAGGATAGTCTGGCGCTCTCTCTCTTCCAAACCTCTACACCTCACAGTTGAAGGGGAACGACTAAGTAAGTAAGACATGTTAAGGACATCAGATGGAAGATTCATCTCAGAGTTGAACTGGCGTAAACAGCATTTCATAAAATGAAACAAATTTTATGCAACAAATCATTGTCAATGTACACAAGATAGAGAGTTCATCAGTGTTACATAGAGCCAAGCCAGTCATATAGAAATAAGTTATGGACAGTTTGTAAACAAACAAGAAAATTCATAGAGGTCACAGAGACATGGTTTGACAGAAGAGTGTTAAAAGTAATTATGACATCATCAAAGAAGCCAGTGCAATAAGGATACCTATTAATCATGTGGCAAACCATTTTCTTTGGGCAATATTATGAGAAGAGGTAAGTTAGAATCTATTGTGAAAACAGGAAAAATTAAAGTAAACTAACTGGAGGCAAAGTTAGAGTTGTTGTTGTTTCAGATCCATGGGGTTTCAAGTTATTCTCTCTTTTAACCTTTGCGACAATTTGGGGGTGCCATTTTGGGCTTTCTTACAACCCCAGAGAACTTCCCCAACTCAGCATGTGCAGCTGGTGGAGATCACACCAGACCCTCTAATTGGCATGTGTAAATTCCAGGCAAAGGTACAGAAGATACTGGACAATTTAACATTGTGGCATGGAAAGAAATAAACAGCAGAATTTATAAACAACACTGAAGACCAAATGTGATGGCGAGACTTGATCATTCATGCAGTTGGCAGTTTGCTTGAAGAAGAATAGACAATTGTTCTTTAATATGACTACTTTTTCCACTTCTTCAGGTCCATCAGTGAAATTGTTGATCAGCTCAGGATCTTCCGTGACCATGACTATGGGTTTCAACCTGACTATGAAATACAGCGCTCCTTGCACCGATGCCTCAGTGAATTTAGTGAACAAGATCTGCACTCTGTTGCCTCTACCCAGGACAATAACTTCCGTAGGCATCCTTCATCAACATCATTGTCTGGTACACTGAAGAAGGTCATGGATGTATTAAAGAAGAAAACTTAATTATGGAAAATATATAGATAGTACAGCTGACTTCTTTGACGCTTCTTTCACAAGATTTGAAAGAATTAGATACAATGATATTGTGAATGCACATAAATCATATTGAAGATGGAAAAATATACCTTAACTGAATTGCCAAAATCTAAATTTGTTCATTGTTGTGTTTCATCTTCCATAAAAGCATAAGCCTTTAACCAGATCTGTCCACAATTTTTTGTCCAAGGCATTATGCTGCATGTTTGTCCATATCTTTGTAATTTCTGTCACCATTTTACATGTTTTGTAGTCTTCCTCAACTGATTCTACCCAAGGAGTTTCAAAGCAAGGATATCTTATTGCAAAATCCTCAGCTTTTATAAGAAGGCAGTTCTTTTCCTGCCACCCCCTGCAGACCCAAGTAGAACAGTCCCAACTAAGATGGTTTGGCCATGTCTGCAGAATGGGAGAAGATCGGCTACCACGACAAGCATGGGAAACAAAGAGCCAGGGATCCAGACCCCCAGGACGATGCAGAGTCTGCTGGGAGGACAACATGTCAATCTTTGAAGGACCGAGGACTAGAATGGAACCAGGCCAGGAGGAAGACAGCCGATGGGATAATCTGGCGCTCTCTCTTCCAAACCTCTACACCTCACGGTAGAAGGGGAACGACTAAGTAAGTTCTTTTCCTGAAACATCAAGGTAAAGGAAGTAGAATAACCCCTAAAGATATGAAGAAACGAATGAGATACGTAAGTCAAGAAAATGCGCAGAAAAAAAAAGTAAACTGCCAAGTGCAGGAAGACCATCAGAGACTTGGTTGAAATCCTGTTCTTCAAAGGAGATTGAAAGACACATATTATATAAAGACAGTGAAGATGAAGACAATAGGTTATCAATGCATATATTCTTAAATGCATCTACAACAAAAATATGACGTGAAAATCGATACTGAAGGAGAATATAAATATTGGCAATAATAAAATATAGCGGGTCGTTGAGCTCTCCTGTTTATTGTCTTCATACAGGATAGAACTGGTTAGAGAAACTTGGGCAAGACAACAAAGGGTTAATGTTATAAGCTGCTAGTTAAGAATTTTAATGTTCTTAGATGCCCCAATATTTCACCAATAGCTTCTTCAAGTACTATGCCTGGTGCATAGGTGATTATATCTCTCCACAACTTCCTATTTCTAGTACTGTTTATTAATTCTTCCCATGCCATGATGTCAAACTGTCAAGCATCTTCTTTCTTTGTCACCCTCTATCTCTTTTTTCGTTCAATTTCTCCTATTGTCTCAGTATATTCCATCTTTCTTCTTCTCATAACATTCTCCTATTGTCTCAGTATATTCCATCTTTCTTCTTCTCATAACATGCCTGAAGAAAGTCAATTACTACCTTCTGATGTGATAAATGAGCACATTTTTATTTCTCGTTTTAACTGTCCACGGTATTTTTAACATTGTTCTGTAAAACCACATCTCTGTAGCCTCTAGTGCTTTTCCTATTTGTTTACTAATTGTCCATACTCACTTCCATATGTCAGGATTGGTTCTATATAATGCTAAAGAGCTCTTTTTGACTTCCCCTGACAAAGAATTATTGCATAAAATACGTTTCATTATATAGAATGCTGCTTTTGCCTGGGCTATTCACTTTTCACTTCTGAGATGTGTCTTCCATCCAATGTTATGTAACATGCCCAGGTATTTGAATTTATTAACTTGTATTAAAACTGTTCCAGTTAGTGCATTCTGGAGAAGTCATTTTCTTTGAGGTAATCACCAATAGCAGAGCAGCACATGATACTGTTACCTTGACACCAGACCTGTATAATCATAATCAGACCCAAACCCAAAGTCACAGAATACAAAACTCTGTACAGAGCATTTCAAGGGGAGGCAATCTGATGATAAGAGAATCTGCACAGACAACTGATATCTAATATTTTGCAGCATGTTAACATGGACAGTTGGAAGGACAGTATTTAGCTACAAAGTACTGTAGTTTAATTTCTGAGCAGCAAAGCATTGATTAGGTGCTTTGTAATATTTATTAACTTGCTATCTTCAAGTCTTCTTCTGGTTGTGAATTTTACATGATCTGCAATGATTCAACAAAACATTTCATGGAAGATACCCTAAAAAACATGCCTTAATGTCTATTGTGTCATTTCATATTATCTTATACTGCTGGTTGCTCATTCTCTTTTATGAGAGGATTTATAATTTGACCTATTTGTAAATCATCCAGATAGAGAGAGAAATTTAATCTGTGATTTTACAGTAATTATTATGTAGTTGCATAATCATTCTATAAATATACGTGATAATAAAATACATATATGACATAATAAACACGTAACATTTGTTTTGTTTTTTTGCATGGAAGTTACTGTTTGTTTGAAATGTATACTAAAGCAGCACTTGAAAAAAAAAATCTGTCATATTTCGTATCTTAACTTATTTTTATTAAGTTCAATGTTAATAAAAGTTTATTATTATCGCTATCTTACCAGATCAAGTTTTTGTTCCAGTGTTAATTTTCTGAATTAGCTAAAGGATTGTCATTGGGGGAACATTTTAGGACCTTCATGATATAATAAAAGTCACTTTAAATCACTTAAATGCACACAAGGGCTGGAATTTCCATGGGCCTGTGGTAGGAAATTCTCTACTCAGAGAGGCATGAAAATCCACAGAACAAAAAAGGGGCATGGGAGCTCATCAGTGGTAGATCAACAGCTCTCTGTTATGATGGGTAAGACATTAGAAGACCTCAGCCAGGAGTCAATCCACAGCGTGGAGAATATTTGAGGTGATCTGCCTGATGATGATCTCACACACTTCTTGGACGGAAAAAGAGATGCAATCAAGTTTCCACCTGCCAGTGCAAAAGGGCTTTGGGAACAGCTGGACGAAGCCTTGTCAAAAGAGCTAGATAACAACCTGAAGCAGATAACCTTGGAGACAAAGCTGGAAATCTTCGGCGACATAATATATCTTCACTGTCGCAAAGTGTTTGGAGTCAGAAAGGCAATGGATAGTAACCCACCACAGAAAAGTAGAAGACAAATCAGAATAGAAGAGATCAGGAAACAGAAGAAGCATGCCTGAAAAAAGTTCAAGAACACAGTGGACACAGAGACGGAAGGATTGCAACAGGTTTGGGAGCACCTGAAAGGCCAAAACAATGCTCTTTGTAGAGCACAAAGGTTGTGCAGGAAAATACGGAGGGATAGGGAGAGATTCTTCAGGGAGCCCTTCAAGTTTGCCAAAGAACTGTTTGAACAGCCACAGTCGGGAACACTAAACATTGGGAAAGAAGATCTGGAAAAACACCTTGGAATGACCTATTCAGATGATCACAAAGATGAGCTGCTCAGCAGCATGGAAGGCCTTATATAGCCTAGTAAACCAGGAGCTGAATTCAACTCCAACCCCCCAACAATACAAGAAATAGAAAGCATTATCCAGAAAGCACAGTGCAAGTCAGCTCCAGGTCCTAATGGTGTCCTATGTGTTGTGTATAACAGATGTCCTGAAGTTCTGAAACGGCTGCTCAGTTTGCTGAAAAATGCTTGGAAAAACCAGCTTGTAAGCAAAGAATGGAGAAAGGCAAATGGAGTCTACATCCCAAAGGAACAAAATTCCACAGACTTCAGTCAGTTCAGGCCAATTTCACTACTTAATGTGGAAGGTAAGATATTCTTCTCAGTGATGGTTAAAAGGCTCACCACATACCTTCTGGAGATTGGATACATTGACACTACCATCCAGAAAGGAGGTATCCCAGGTACACCAGGGTGTCTAGAGCATGCCACAATGATCTGGGAAGCAATTCAAAAAGCAAAGTCTGACAATGAATCTCCATGTAATCTGGTTGGATCTAGCAAATGCATGTGGATCATATTAGTTCCACACCAGATGTTATGGCTGGCACTGGAAATGTACCATGTTCCGCAAGAAATTGCAGCAATGGTGAAGCTGTATTTCTCAGGGTTCTTTACCAGATTTTCAACCAGAGAGTACACAACGATGTGGATTGACCTACAAGTTGAAATTGCGATGGGATGTACCATCTCTCAGATACTATTCGTGTTGGCTATGCAGGTAATCCTCAAAGCGGCTGAAGGATTTGCAACAGGTCCGAAGCTCAATGGAAGGTGTCACATGCCACCACTTAAAGCATTCATGGATGACATAACAATTCTGACATCAGATGAACACCAGGCCCAGAGAATGTTAGCACGGCTGGATGAACTAGTCAGCTGGTGCAGAATGAGCTTCAAACCTAAGAAGTCTAGAAGCCTATCAGTCAGGAAAGGGAAGATATCTGAGGTCACATTCATGGTTTCAAACCAAAGAATCCCTACTGTCATTGAGGAACCAGGGAAAACTCTTGGCAGGGTGTATGATGTCTCATTAAAAGACTCAAACGCAATTCAACAGACAATAGAAATGGCAGACATAGGACTACAGATGATAGACCAAAGCAGACTCCTAGGAAAGTTCAAACTGTGATGCCTTCAGTTGATGTTGATACCTTAATTGATATGGCCACTGCTTATATATGAAACAAGCACCAGTACAGTACCACCAGGTCTGTCAGACATAGCACTGTACTGCAAGAAGGCAAAGCTTGTGCTTCCCTTCAAGTCAGTTGTTGAAGAATACAAAGCAGGAAAGGCATGGCTCGCAATGATGCTGTGTGAGTCAGCAGATGACGTAGTTAAATCCATTCAGCCCACACTGAAAACTGGAAGGAAGTGGATAGTGGATAAAGCTGTTGGTGCTGCCCAAGTGTCGCTCAAGCTGAGGGAGGTAAACGGATACACACAGACGAATAGACGGGGATGGGCCATGGTGACATCCGCTGGTGATCCAATGCACCAAACAGGGAATGCAGAGATATGGTAATTCAGGAGATACGAGGAGC
Source organism: Oreohelix idahoensis (assembly GCA_024509875.1). NCBI lineage: Eukaryota > Metazoa > Mollusca > Gastropoda > Stylommatophora > Oreohelicidae > Oreohelix > Oreohelix idahoensis. The sequence continues at coordinate 235,110 of JAMPIV010005870.1, read as the reverse complement.
TGAGAATGATAAGAGGATGCTAAAAGCGGTGCAGCAGGCCAAACAAGGCCAATGAACAACATGGGAAGGAGCCCTGCATAGGTCCTTGACATGGAATGATATATGGCACCTCTTAGACTCAGCTTCATTATCAGATCAATGTATGACATCCTGGCATCATCCACAATCCTTGTAAGATGGGGAAAGTCTGATGATGCTCAGTGTTCCATGTGCCATGAGAGGCAGACACATGAACATGTGCTCTTAACTTGCAAGGTGTCATTAGGGCAAGGGCGATACACATGGCGCCACAACAAAGTACTAAATGAGCTTGCTGCTGCAGTAGACCTGGCAAGGGTGAAGGCGAACAGCAGAGCCAGACCGAGCACTGAATATACATACTTTCTGGGAGCATGAAAATCAGCACATCCTAAATCAAGTAGCAGTTTACCATCTCTTCTTGACTGTACAAATGACTGGGAGATGGCAGTAGACCTACCTGGGCTAGGGGCATATCCAGAGAGTATCAGAAGATCTCGAAGATGGCCAGATATAGAATGCATTCCTCATCATCGCAACAGATTCTAATGATTGAGCTAACCGTGCCATTTGAATCCAGATTGGATGAGCAACACTCGTTCAAAGTAGCCAAGCATAATGATCTAGCAGCGGAGAAGAACCTTACTGTGCAGGATGTCTTCAAGACAATAATATAGAACATTTCTTGTTAAAATGTAAGAGGTATGAACAAATGAGAATACCAATATGTTGAGTTGGGTTTTTATATGTTTGAATGAGTTGACGATGGTAGGTGATACTGCCAGTTCATGCCAATAACGCGAATTCTAAAATGAACTTCAAGTATGTCAATAGAACTTTGATCAACTGAAGTATTCAGCAAAAAGGCTTGTCTTTAAAGTTCAATGTATTTATTCACGGATACAAAAACGATATGAAATAGTAGACGATACGTTTGATGCATGGACGATCAATAAGAAAAACAGGATGGTGAAAATCTGGCGTAATGTTTCTAATGGCAATATACGTCTTTCCAGTCAGTTCCATTATCAATATTCTTCCTCGCTAAACTAAAGTTCATACAATTAATCTGTCTCTATGATAGTTTCTAAGGCATCGGCCGTTGACCTTCTACAAGGACATCGGGCTTAATATACATCTTTATAATACTTGATAAGGCATCCAAAATATACTGTCTTGCTCAATTAACTTCTTCCATAGACTGCTCAGACAGTTGATTAAACATTAGATCCACACGTTTCTACATCAAGATAAAATACCTGTTAGCGACTATCCTTGGCTAACCTCTCCAATACGTGCCATGACCGAGATGTCGGCACTTCGTAATACAATTTTGCAATATATTAAATAATATTTCCTCTCGTAGGATTACCACTACGTTTTACAAGTGAAGCTATCAGCTCATCTGATCCATTCTTGAAATCCTGCCATGAGGACTCCAGCTAGATGCCAGTAATGAGTGGAGACATCACTTAAAATCATCAATAAGATTATTTATCAACACATGGGTGCAAGACTTACATATACATCTTGACATTGGCTTCTGATAAGAAAACCAGTTGTCCTCCATAGAAATAATTCCCATTCATCAGGGACACAATACAATATACTACGGACGATCAGTCCGGCTTGACCCTTCAACATCACTCTCTGACGTCATTCTCCAGATCTTAGAAACCCGTGCGCTAAGAGTCTCTCATACACTACATAGTGCACACACGTGCGTGATAAATCATACGCACAAATAATATTCCTATCATAAGAATGGTGCGTAACCTTTTAACACAGGCAGGACCTAAGACTGCCATCTATGTAAAAGTACGCAACACAATATTAGATTATTTGCAAGTATCAAACTTACCTATAAGTATAGAAGAGGTGTTAAGAATAGACAGACCTAGGGAACTGCATAATATAGTCAAACAATATATAGTGGTTGGGAATGTGAAGGTCTGATACTGTTCTTACAATGCATATGACTTTTAACAGATGAAAGTCAATTAAATGTCTGTTAGTTATATAACTGGAACCACCAGGCCTTTGCACCCCTCCACTTTAATATTATTCTTGTTCGAGTTTCTTGTCGATTTTGTTCGTTTTTTTAGCTTTTTTTAATTAATTAATTTTTTTTATTTAACGTATACGCATAATTGTGTTTTTCCCTATTTACAATGATTTGACAAATGTGATGCCACTTTCTCATATCGGCAGTTGTTCATATTATTTGGAATTGAAAACAATATATATCCTAATTATAACCCATCAGAGGTTGAAAGGGATATTTGTCTTCATTAATTTAAAAAAAAATATATATATATATATATATATATATATATATATATATATATATATATATATATATATATATATATATATATATATATATATATATATATATATATATATATATATATATATATATATGAATGAATGCATGCATGCATGCATACATACATACATCCATACATACATGCTCACACACATACATACATACATACACACATACTTACATATATACATACACACATACATACATGCGCTCATACATACACATACATACATACATACATACACACATACACACACACATACATACATACACACATACACACACATTCACACACACACATACACATACATATACATACATATATATATATATATATCATCATGTGACGTATTCTTTCCAGAACGTTGTCTCCATTACAGCTGCTCTGAACGCATCACGATTCTGGGCAAGTCGACCTGCATCAGCCAAAGACAAGTTCAGACTCTCTGTGATGTCCTGGGTCCACCGTCGTCTAGGTCGACCCCTTCCCCTTTTTCCAGGGACCATGCCTTCCATCACTGTTTTTTTCCAGGCTATTATGTCTTTTTATATGACCGAAAAATTTCAGCTTCCTTATTGCGATGGTATTTAGGAGCCAATGTTCCTGTACGTTTAGTGAGTGCAGTACTTCTCTGTTGGTCTTTTTTTCTGTCCAGGGTATTCTCAACATCCTTCTGTAGCATTTCATTTCAAATGATGTAATCTTTTTTGCAACTGTTTTATTGAGTGTCCAAGTCTCGCAGCCGTATGTTGCCACTGGGAATATACATGCTCTGATCAGCTGTAACTTTGTTTCTTTGCTTGTGCCTTGCCATAGGTTTTTCATCTGTATTAGTTTATGTGAAGCAATTGCAAGTCTTCTTTTAATTTCTACTGCACAGTCGCCAGAGCTGTTGATGATTGATCCTAAGTATTCGAATTCATTAACACTTTCCAGTTCTTCGTTATCTATTTCAATTTCTGGTTTGGTCTTTACTTTGTCTGTTGTTAATACTTTAGTCTTCTTGGTGTTTAGGTATAGATTCTGGGCCTCGCTGTAATTTTTGGTGGACAGAAGTAATTGTTCAAGTCCTTCTGGGTCGATAGGAGGACTGTGTCGTCAGCATATCTGATTTCCGGGATCTGGTACCCGCCGATGTTAAATGAGTCAAACTCTGTGTGTTCTTGGTCATCTCTTACGTTTCTCATGATATTCTCGGCATAAATGTTAAACAGGTAAGGGGAAAGGGTACAGCCTTGTCTTACTCCTTTCTGTACTTCAAACCATTCTGATGTTTCCCCCTCTATTCTTACGGCTGCCTGTTGTTCTTGGTACAGCAGTGCGATGAATTGTATAAGGTGGTTTGGAAATCCCATATTTTTCATAATAGCCCATAACTGCTGATGTTGTACACAATCGAAAGCCTTGGTGTAATCAATGAAACAAGTATGTAGGTCAACGTTGAATTCTCTACACTTTTCTATGATGATCCTCATGTTGAATATATGATCTCTAGTGCCTCTACCTGGTCGAAAACCCGCCTGTACTTCGTTTATTTCTGTTTCTAGCTTTTGTTGCATCCTTTTCATTATGATTTGTAATAGTATTTTGCTGGCATGGCTTATAAGAGCTATAGTTCTGTAGTTTGTGCACAGTTTCAGGTTGCCCTTTTTTGGCAAGGGTATGTAAATTGATCTTTTCCATTCCTTGGGCCAAATTCCGCTTTGCCAGATCTTGCAGCATAATGCATGGTATATACGCATTCTGCCTTCTCCTCCTGCCTGTATCATTTCAGCTGTTATGTCATCACAACCAGGAGATTTTCCACTTTTTAAGTGTTTGATTGCGTTCCGGACTTCCTCTATGGTAGGTTCTGGTTCACGTTCCGCTTCATTCATGACGTTGTTATCTGCCGCTTTGTTTATTTCCGTATACATTTCTTGACAGTACTCCTTCCATCTGTTCAGAATATCTTTACGTTCTGTTAGAGTGTCGCCTTTCTTGTCGTTTATTGCTCGAGGTGATGATTTAAAGTTGCTGTTCTTCAATGTTCTTACTTCAGAAAACATATTCTTACTCAATCCCTGTTCGCGCATTTCCTCTATTTTCCTGCAGGTGTCGTTTATGTATTGTTGTTTGTCTTGTCTGACTCGTTTTTTAATCTGCTTTGTGTATTCCTTGTACAACTCCTGATTTTCTGTATCTTTTTTGGACTTCATTTTTCTTATCTCTACCACCAATTTCAGTGTTTCGTCTGAGATGTATTCTCGTCTCTTTATACTTCTTTTAGGAATTAACCTCTGTGCATTTGTAATATAAACATCTTTGATGTTATTGGCAAGTTCATCCATCTGGTGTCATTTCCTCCTGTACTGCCATAAGAATGTCAAATTTGTTCTGAATATCGACACTGTAATCTTCTGGTATGGCGCTTGTGTCATAACGTATTACTTTGTCGCTTGTAACGACTTTTTTCAATTTGATCTTGAAGTTTGCAGCAAGAAGTTCATGGTCGGAGTCACAGTCTGCTCCTGGGAGCGTCTTGATGGATGAGATACAAGATCGCCACCTTTGTTGTATTAAGATGTAATCTATTTGGTTCTTGCTTTTTCCGTCCGGTGACGTCCATGTATATAGTCTTCTAGGGTGTTGCATGAAAAGAGTATTTGTGATGACTAGGTTGTTTTCTAGGCAGAATGTTGTCAAGCGTTCTCCTCTCTCATTTCTCTGACCCAATCCATAACTTCCTTTCACTCTTTTTTTCATGTTCTAATCTTTCTTTTCCAACTTTGGCATTAAAATCTCCCATTATTATCCTAATATCTTGCTTATTTGCTTTCTCTAATGCGTGTTGCAGTTCATTGTAAAAATCTTCAATTTCCTGTTCTTCAGCAGCTGCTGTTGGCGCATATGTTTGTATAATTGTGATGTTCTTTCTTTTTCCTTTCAGTCTGATTGTGACAATGCGGTCATTTATGGGATTATATCCTAATAGGGAGGCAGCTGTCCTTTTAGACAGGTAGAAGCCGACGCCACTCTGACCTCCTCTCTCTTTGCCTGAGTATATGAATGTTCCTCCTGATGGAATCGAAAAGTGTCCCTGGCCCGACCATCTGTGCTCTGAGATGCCCAGGATATCGATGTTTAGTCTTTCCATCTCGTTCTTCACTATGTACTGTTTTCCTTGGTATAAGCTTCTGACGTTCCATGTTCCTATTTTGATTATTTTTCTAAGACCGATGGCATGGTTTTCCGTGGTAACACAGTCAGGCTTTTGGCCGTCATCACGATTACCTGTACTGACGCTGCCAACGATCTCTTCCCCAGTTAAATATGATCTGCCTGACCTGGGGGCCTCACCACCAGATCTTTGTGTAGTATTCAGATTAGCCATTATGGATTTCTTGGCATTGTACATCCAGTAGTTTGCCATTGCTTTCTGGATGGTTCTGGCCGCTTACCATTACAGTCCATGGTGCGCCCTTAGCCCGATACCAGGCCTTTCCAACTCCTGCCCTAGAAGCCGTTGTCAAAATATTATTGATCATCCGCCTGTTCGGCCAGCAGTTGTGTATACTGTTTAAGGGGGACCTCCCTTTTTCAATTTACTCATGTAGTTCAGCCGGCTAGTCAAAGCCGTTGCCCGGGGGGTGGCGCTGCCGTACACAAGCAGACTCGAGGAGCCATATATATATATATATATATATATATATATATATATATATATATATATATATATATATATATATATATATATATATATATATATATATATATATATATATATATATATATATATATATATATATAGTTTATCTCAGCTGAGGTGGAATTTTTAGTCCGCAAACATTTCTGGGGTCGACCCCACATCATGAATTGGGTACCAGAGCAACTCGGGGAAGGTTAAAGGCGGACAGCGTGATGCTGTGCACATCATCCCCAGTGTGCCGTATGGTCAAGAAGATATGGCCTAACATCATATTCCCAATATGCCTCATTGGGTATGTAACAGGATCCTGAACTTTATATATATATATATCACCATTTAGTAGTAGCAAAACTGAAAGTGAAACTAAGAAGGGTTGGACCAATTGTAACACAGAAAAGGTTTGACATCAGCAAATTGAAGGACCCCCTTACCAGAAAAGCTTTTGCGGCTGACATAAAGAAACGATATCAATTTGCCAAAAGTCAGGAAAAGACATTAACTGATGATATAGACCAGAAATTCAACACCATTTCAACAATATATAAGGAAAGCAGCAAATCATGCTTGGGATTCCAGGAAAGGAAGAAGCAAGACTGGATAACACCAGAAACATTAAACACCATAACACTGAGAAAGGAAATGAAAAGAAAGAAAACAGAAGCGAAGTCCCCCAGGTTAAAGCAACTATATAGCGAACAGTACAGTCAGCTGGACAAGAAAGTTAAACGCCAAACCCGAGCCAACAAAAGGAATTTCCTAGACGATCTTGCAAGACAGGCAGAAGAGGCAGCTGTAACGAGTGATCCTATGAGAGGGGCAGTAATTCGGAATCTGTTTTTGATCAAAGTAGATTATGAGTTACAATACTTGTATACCTGATTAAGCTGAGGTTTGTTTAACGTTATAATAGAAACATATCCTTTTATTTTGAGTGACAGAGTACAGGAAAGCGTGCGAACGCTTTTATCTCAAATGCTGAGATGTATTTATTCTGTACTGTTTTTGAGCTGTGTTCAAAAACAGCGGAGTCTCGTTATTGGGTTTTTTGGCGGGACTAGAGTGTGTGATCCCGGAGAGGAGAGTAGGGATTCGGAGCGTTGGACCGGGGAGTGGTCAACGCTGTCTGTGTGTGTTTTTCGAGGATGTATGCCTACGTAGTGCTTTGAATAATGTCGACTTAATGTTTTTGCTGTGTGGACAGGCCATATTATGTATTTGTGAAGCTGTGATAAAGCTATTATGAGTCCAGGATTGGGACAGGCCATATTATGTATTTGTGAAGCTGTGATGAAGCTATTATGAGTCCAGGATTGGGACAGGCCATATTATGTATTTATGAAGCTGTGATGAAGCTATTATGAGTCCAGGATTGGGACAGGCCATATTAAGTATTTATGAAGCTGTGGTGAAAGCTATTATGAGTCCAGGATTGGGACAGGCCATATTATGTATTTATGAGGCCATATTAAGTATTTATGAAGCTGTGGTGAAAGCTATTATGAGTCCAGGATTGGGACAGGCCATATTAAGTATTTATGAAGCTGTGGTGAAGCTGGTATTATAGGCCAAGATATTATTAACTGCCAGGAGTGCAGTCTGTTGAGCGCTGGGGATAGCGTGTATTTTTCACTGTGAACTTTATGGTATTATAGGCCAAGATATTATTAACTGCCAGGAGTGCAGTCTGTTGAGCGCTGGGGATAGCGTGTATATTTCACTGTGAACTTTATGGTATTATAGGCCAAGATATTATTAACTGCCAGGAGTGCAGTCTGTTGAGCGCTGGGGATAGCGTGTATTTTTCACTGTGAACTTTATATTAATGCCTACGTGTTCGTGTTGTAATTCAAACTGTATATTGATGTGATCGTGCTGTGACTTAATAAACAATAATTAAATATCACCAGTCGTTCCATACTCGATGACTCCCGTGTGCTCACCTGTTGTGTGAACGACTTTGCCAGCACACAATCACAATCACTCCACTTTGATATACACACCGAGGAATAACTTTATCAGTGGTGGCCAGTATGGGGAATACGACGATTCCAGAGAAGATTAATGAGCTTGATAATACCAATGATTATATTAAGATTCAGTCTCTACAACTAGAGTTAACTCAGTTGAGAGCAAATAAAGAACAGGGCGAGAAAGAGGCATTGGTAGAGTTAACGGCTGAGAAAGAGAAGGTGGCTAGGTTTGAGAATTTAAATAAGAAACTTAATGAACAGATCTCACATAGAAATGTTGAGGTTGCTCAGGTCAGGAAACGAGTGGATGGTTTACTTGACATCGTCTTGGATAAAAAAATGTGGTCTTCTGCCTATGTTGACAGTAATAGACATAAAGTTGCGAAAAGCCAGCACCATACACTTTTTGCTCATAAAGAGACCATACATGGTAAACATATATCTTTTCGAGGGAAATACAACTTTAACAGTAATAGTGGTATTAATAACTCTATTGATAGTTCTTGGCGTCAGTCTAATAAAGATTTTGGTATAGCAGCAAGTTCTGTTAATTACGAGAACAAATGTGAGAAAAAGCAGGTTAGAGCTCCTAAGATCAACCAGGTGGTTGCTGATGCAGATTCTGATAAACTTGTAAAAGGGAATAAGCGTAGTACTATTTTTTCCAGGAATGAAACCCACTATGTCCAGGAAAATAAGCATTCTAGGGATTGGTAAACACATTCCTAAAGATGGAAAGGATAACAGTTGTGGTAAGAGATATAATCACAAGATTAGTCAGTACCAAGGTAGTTTATCAAGGGGTAATTTTGATTCTCCAAGGAATTGTAAACAATTTAGCGGATTTCAACATTTTGATCCGAAGAATTCTATAAGTTATGGTAGAAATAACTGTAAGGAAAACTATCAATCTAGTAATGATTTTGCTACTAGAAAGCAAGTGCTGTCTAGTGGACATTTTTGTCAAAGAAGATATGTTAATAACAACAATGCTAACTTGGGTTATAGACATAATATTTGTCATAATAGAGGAATTGACAAGAATATAAAGAGAGATAATAGCTCTTCACATGTTTCTCTACATAACTTGACTCAGCAAAAGTCTAGAGTCATTGTTTGTAAACAAAGCAACTGTAGTAATAAATATTTTCATCATGTAACAAATAATAAGCGCAAGTATGCTAACTTTGCTCAACATGAGCCCATAGTCAGTTGTAATAGAGATAAATAAGGTAACAATAACAGTGGTGTTTCAAATTCTATTGTTGATGGTGTTATTGATTACGAGATGATGTCTCGGTGTTGTAAATATAACACTTTGTTTCAGCCTCCGGCAGTAATGTCTTCTGTGATGTCTAGAGATTGTAAAAGAAGAGCTGAGGGCATTTTGAAAAGACCATTACTTTACAAGGACCAAAATAATGGGTAATTGTAATTTGACTTCTACGTTTTTCTCCTTAGATTGTACCATTCATTAAAATGGAAATTTTCATTCATATATTTTGACAGAAGCGACTTTGCGATAACAGTCAAGGCTCCTGTGTCATATTAGTAGTGAGAAAAGTGGGTCAACTCGGCATCCGTATGTGCGTTCAAGCGTAACTTGTTCTGCGTCCCACTAAACATCTGATGTTTTGCTTGCTCAGGGTCAGGACATATTGACAAGAAAGCGAGAAATTTCCATCTGATTTTTTTTTTACTTATGTAAACAGTAAATATTTTATTTTGTATTTGTTAGTATAATAAATGATATGTTCTTGATTTGCAATAACATGTAATTTCGTTTGAAATATTTAATGCATCATTTGATTGCCATGATTTTTTGTTTTTATTGTTAGCTATATTCCATTGTTGAACTTGCAGTGGTTTGTTTTGGTTTGTTGTTTTTGTAGCAGTTTTGTTAGGATAACTTTATGTACATGTTGAGTTTGCAAGCCCTATGCACAAAACTCATTAGTTGTAATAGTGCAATAATTACTTCTAGATAAGTCATGAGCACTTGCATTTTTTCTCATATGTTTTATGTGATGTATATTTTTTGAAAAAAAAAAAAAACTTACATTTGTTAATGTGTCTGTTTAGAAATAGATTGTTTATATGTCCTTCATTTTCTTAGAGTCGATTTCATTGTTAGTTTATTTATTATAGCTTTGAATTGGTTGTAAATGAAATAATTTTTTATGCAACTTAGTGCTACGAAATTTTTTTGTATTTTTTTTTGAAAATGTATTTTTTAAACGGTGTAATATTTTTTCTGTGCCAATGTTAATCTGTATATTATGGTTAGTAATGTGTAGTGTCATTAGTTCCTTGCAATTGTTTTTAATGTTTGATGTATTTTCTGTATTTAGCGCGTGACTAAGTCAGTGCAAATCTTTTTGATAGCGTTTTATTTTTTGTTTGTGCGATATCTTGTATAATTTATTATTAGTTATGCATAAGTTTTATAATTTGGTTAAATTACTTACTATTCTTTTTGTCATAAGTTTTTTTCACTTGTGTTGTTAGTATAGATATACTTTGTCATTTTGTGTTATAATTTTTTATCGTAGTTGTATTAACTTATATTATATGATGTGTGATTTAAATAGTTATTGTAAGATATTGTTACAACTTTTTCTACATGTGCATCTTTACTTTTCATCTGTCTTTGTTGACTATTCATCATTCCTTTACATCGTTTCTGTTGTCTTTTCAGCATAATCTGATATGTTGTTTATACTTCCGTGTTTCATCTTTGTCTCACTTTATGCTTCGTGTATACTTTTTTCTGTTACGCTACTTAGACTTTCATTCTTTGTATTGTTCAAGTATTGAGGTAACTTTAGATCAGGGATAGTTGTATTTGCTTTACATGATTTGACATTGTGATATTATTTGTTGTTTTTCATATGATGATTTCACATTTTACTTCTTTTCGAATTATACTTTGTTTACTTGATATTATCATTTCTATTACTATTGTTTGTTGCTTGTTTGAGCATTATTGTATATGCTTAACTTAGTTCTGTAATAGATTAATTTTGAGATACTTAGCTTGGTTTTCTAATAGATTAATTTTAATAATCATACGTTGGATGATTGTTATTTACTTTACATTTACTGCTAATATTTTGTAGATATACTATTTCTGACCTATCATAAGATGAATTTTGTAAAACATATGTTAGAATTTCATTATCTTTTAAATTTTTTCGTTTTGGGAGTTAATCTTCAAAAAATGATAGAATCATTTTTTTCCCCCGGGTGTGTGGGAAACTGTAACGAGTGATCCTATGAGAGGGGCAGTAATTCGGAATCTGTTTTTGATCAAAGTAGATTATGAGTTACAATACTTGTATACCTGATTAAGCTGAGGTTTGTTTAACGTTATAATAGAAACATATCCTTTTATTTTGAGTGACAGAGTACAGGAAAGCGTGCGAACGCTTTTATCTCAAATGCTGAGATGTATTTATTCTGTACTGTTTTTTGAGCTGTGTTCAAAAACAGCGGAGTCTCGTTATTGGGTTTTTTTGGCGGGACTAGAGTGTGTGATCCCGGAGAGGAGAGTAGGGATTCGGAGCGTTGGACCGGGGAGTGGTCAACGCTGTCTGTGTGTGTTTTTCGAGGATGTATGCCTACGTAGTGCTTTGAATAATGTCGACTTAATGTTTTTGCTGTGTGGACAGGCCATATTATGTATTTGTGAAGCTGTGATAAAGCTATTATGAGTCCAGGATTGGGACAGGCCATATTATGTATTTGTGAAGCTGTGATGAAGCTATTATGAGTCCAGGATTGGGACAGGCCATATTATGTATTTATGAAGTTGTGATGAAGCTATTATGAGTCCAGGATTGGGACAGGCCATATTAAGTATTTATGAAGCTGTGGTGAAAGCTATTATGAGTCCAGGATTGGGACAGGCCATATTATGTATTTATGAGGCCATATTAAGTATTTATGAAGCTGTGGTGAAAGCTATTATGAGTCCAGGATTGGGACAGGCCATATTAAGTATTTATGAAGCTGTGGTGAAGCTGGTATTATAGGCCAAGATATTATTAACTGCCAGGAGTGCAGTCTGTTGAGCGCTGGGGATAGCGTGTATTTTTCACTGTGAACTTTATGGTATTATAGGCCAAGATATTATTAACTGCCAGGAGTGCAGTCTGTTGAGCGCTGGGGATAGCGTGTATATTTCACTGTGAACTTTATGGTATTATAGGCCAAGATATTATTAACTGCCAGGAGTGCAGTCTGTTGAGCGCTGGGGATAGCGTGTATTTTTCACTGTGAACTTTATATTAATGCCTACGTGTTCGTGTTGTAATTCAAACTGTATATTGATGTGATCGTGCTGTGACTTAATAAACAATAATTAAATATCACCAGTCGTTCCATACTCGATGACTCCCGTGTGCTCACCTGTTGTGTGAACGACTTTGCCAGCACACAATCACAATCACTCCACTTTGATATACACACCGAGGAATAACTTTATCAGCAGCACTGAGAAATGAACAAAGCACAGTATACAAAATAACTAAATTCATCAGCGGAAAACGAGGTGCAAACAATATTACATAAGTAAGTGTTAAAGTCAGTTTTTTAAGCAAGGGGATTTAAACATTAATATTTTTGCATGTCAGGTCAGATTTTGTTGTTATCTCCCTTGATTTATTACTTGCGCGTTAAAAATTATTTGATCGAGATTTTTTCTCGAATATCGTTCGAGATCTTTCCAGAAGGTTCTCGTATGAGCTCAACTCACGTCTCGCGGTTATCCGCGCATGCGTGATTGTTGAGCGGGACTCAGTTACGGCAAATCCCGTGTCAGTCGTCCCTGGGTTTTGGCTGGGAAGGAGCTCCGCCATGTTTTTCTGACTGTGTGTACGGGGAAAATAGTTTTGTGAGATTAAAATGTTGGAGGTTCCCCCCTGATATATATTTCTAAAGCCGAGGATTGATGGCTTATATTTATGTGGCTTATTCCTATTGTTATCAAAGAAGGTAAAGAGAATGAGATACTATTATACTGCGATACCTGCAGTTTGCTTAGAGAAGCCACTGAGATATTATTAGCACTGCGATGCCTGCAGTTTGCTTAGAGGAGCCATTGAGATATTATTAACACTGCGATACCTGCAGTTTGCTTAGAGGAGCCATTGAGATATTATTAGCACTGCGATGCCTGCAGTTTGCGTAGAGGAGCCATTGAGATATTATTAGCACTGCGATACCTGCAGTTTGCTTAGAGGAGCCATTTAGATATTATTATACTGCGTTCCTGCAGTTTGCTTAGAGGAGCCATTGAGATATTATTATACTTCGATACCTGCAGTTTGCTTAGAGAAGCCATTGAGATATTATTAGCACTGCGATGCCGGCAGTTTGCTTAGAAAAGTCATTGACCTATTGGATGTATTGAACTATTGTGATTTACATGATGTGCTTAAACCGTGTCCTATTGACAGTGTATCAACAATGTCCTTGTTACTGTGGAGTAATACATCGTAAACAACTGTACCACAGCCGTTTCAACATTTCCTGAATATTAGATGTATTTTTGGTGTGTGTGATCATTATTATAATATATTACGACTACACGCATTCGCGTCCATTGACTTGTCTATACACCCACACACCATGTGGGCGACCTGTAAGCCCGACTATGCTGTTCGCCTCTAACAGCGCACATAATATAGCCCATCTACATCCATCCTGATGATGTCCAACGGTTGCTGATGTCATCAAGAATACAACATTAACAATTGTCATCTGACACCACTTATCGCAACTATATAGTATATTCACTTCTACACTGACCTCTAAACAGTGCCTTCTACAGTAAGAGATAAGCAAGGAAATCTCATCACGACAGCAGAGGGACAGGAAACAAGATGGGCAGAGCACTTCAGAGAAACTCTGAACAGGGAACCACCAGAGACACAATTGAATGTTCATGAGGCTGAAAACGATCTAGATGTAAATACAGACATTCCACGAAAAGAAGAAATCATCACAGCAATCAAAGGGTTAAAGAACGGAAAAGCTCCTGGCCATGATAACTTAAATGCAGAGCTATTTAAGACAGACCATGAGCTAGCAGCAGACCTATTAGAACCACTATTTTCACAAGTGTGGAAAACGGGGGCAACACCATCAGAGTGGAACAAAGGAATAATTGTCAAATTGTCCAAGAAGGGAGATCTTGCAGACTGCAATAATTGGAGAGGAATCACTCTTCTCTCAGCAAAATACTAGGCAGGATAATTATACAGAGAATTTCAAAGGCAGTAGATCACAAACTGAGGAAAGAACAAGCAGGATTTAGAAAGAACAGGAGATGTGTAGATCATATATTCACTCTCAGGAACATTATAGAGCAGTGTTCAGAATGGCAAAGACAGCTTTACATTAATTTTGTTGATTTTGAAAAGGCTTTCGACAGCATACATAGGGACAGTTTATGGAAAATACTGAGGGCTTATGGAATTCCAAGCTGCATAGTGTCAATCATAAAAAGCCTCTATGCCAACTTTACGTGTAGTGTTGGGCAGAGCAACCTAACCTTTGAGGTGAAGACAGGAGTACGACAGGGATGCCCCTTATCAACCACTCTATTTTTAACAGTCATAGACTGGGTGATGCGCCAGACAACAGAGGGCAGTCCAAGAGGAATAAGATGGACTACATTTTCTACATTGGAAGATCTGGAATATGCAGATGACATTGCACTACTAGCACATTCACATCAACACATCCAGGAAAAAACGGATAGACTCAATAAGTTTAGCCAGCAGGTGGGCTTGAATATCAATTTAAAGAAGTCAGAGGTCATGAGACTCAATGTGAGCAACCCTGAGCCCATATCAGTAAGGAATCAGCAACTGGTACAGACGGACACCTTCACATACCTAGGATGCATAGTAACACCAGACGGCGGGGCAGGCAAAGACATCAACATCAGAATGAATAAGGCAAGAACAGCCTGTTTTAGCCTAAACAACATCTGGAAGTCCTCTCAATACAGCACAAGCACAAAATTAAGATTATATCAGAGCTGTGTGCTTTCTGTGCTTCTCTATGGTGCAGAATGCTGGAGAGTTACAGAGAAAGAAATGTCGAAATTGTCCTCTTTTCATACAACATGCCTAAGAAATATTCACCGAATCTTTTGGCCGAATACCATCACCAACCAAGATCTGCTTGCTCGGAGCAAGCAAGAGGACATGCACACCATCATAGCTGGCAAACGCTGGAGCTGGGTTGGCCATGTCCTCAGAAGAGACCCCGATGCCATCACAAGAACAGCGATGCTTTGGACCCCTGAAGGAAAACGAAAGAGAGGCCGATCAAAAACAACCTAGCGGAGGACTGTGGAGGCTGAGATCCAAAGAATGAACCAGAGTTGGGGCACTGTACGAAGGATGGCCGCCGACCGAGCAAAGTGGAATCAATTTGTTGTTGCCCTACAAGACGCCACTAGGCGTGATGTCCACTGACTGCTTTGACGGTCGGCGGCTAAGGATCAAAGAAGAAGAAGATATATATGTGTGTGTGTGTGTGTGTGTGTGCGTGCGTGCGTGCGTGTGTTTGTGTGTGTGTGTGTGTGTGTGTGTGTGTGTGTGTGTGTGTGTGTGTGTGTGTGTGTGTGTGTGTGTGTGTGTGTGTGTGTGTGTGTGTGTGTGTGTGTGTGTGTGTGTGTGTGTCGTAGATATTTAGACGGCTTAGTATTCCTAAGTAGAAACGAAAAGCTCCTTGGTTGCCGACTCTTGATCTAAAGAGTAGACACGTTGAACGAAACCTGAAATGAAGAAAACAAATACTGAAGATTAAAATTAGAACACAATAGTTAAACAACAAAAGAAAGAAAACGTATATTAAGTTTCTGACTACCTCAGTCTATATAGGCTTAAATATCTCCATGTATGTGTGTGTGTGTGTGTGTGTGTGTGTGTTTTCTTCAAATTTCGTTTCATTAAAAAAATAAAAATGTTAACTGACTCCTTCTCAGCAATCCAACATCTTAAATATAGGCTTGTGGCGAGATGTTAAATTTAGATGAGTGATGATAGTATCAAGTAGTACTTGATCTAAAAGACAGTATCCGAGACTCAGAAAAGAGAACTGGTGAAGGGATGGCACAGGATGAAGTCGGGCTGTTAAGCTCACCGTCCAGATGTTATAGAAGTAGTGAAAAGGTGACTAAGTCGCCCTCTCGCTGAACCTATCCTATGCTTCTAGGGAAAACTTCGTAAATGGCTCTACGATCTCCCTTCAAATTACAAGTACATTAACACAAGAAACATTGAAAATAGTTTAATAACTTCAGATGTAAAGAAATCAATTATTTTAATGCATACTTGATTATTGTTAAACAATGAAATTTGTGTAAAGAAAAACACAGTATAAATGTGAATATAGAAATCAGTTTCAGTTTTGAAGATATATCTGGCACAATGAAACTATTTACACACAAAAAAAATGTCTCTAGTCCTTTTGTCTATCTTCATCATGAGACCATCATACATTTCGTTTATTTTTTTGTGGTATCTTTGGTTTTTAGCACTTAGCTGAGGAGTTGCTCCTGATCCTTGAAGCAGCAAAGATTAGGTCAGCTAGCAGTCGTAGTCCACTAACACACACATTTGAAATCTGGCTACTGTAATATGAATACATTAAAGTACGAACCACACATTGTAATATAATGCGAATCTTGACATGTACGATATTTCTGTAAATAAACATGGCTACGAACTGAACATGCTTATACTGAGTGCTTTCTGAAACATGTGTGTGCTTGTGTAGATGACGAGGTAATGCTTATATACATACATCATAACATTACATGGTGGCAGCGGTCGATACCGGACTGACGCAAAACAGCTACACGATAACACGTGAGTACAGTATTCGGCTAATTTTCGTCATCGAAGTCAGCCATGGCGGCGAAACAATATCGCAACGCACCGCAAATGAGATTCGCCGGTCAAGACGATAAGAGTGAAGCTTTCTTGTTATGGCGCCAACGCATAGATCTATATTCCAAGACCACTGGTCTGGAAGGACAAACCCTAACTCCATATATCCTAGAAGCATTGGACGATGAAGGTTTGAAAATTTACAACAGTTTTGCTACCGCCATGCCTGTTGAGTCAGCGACCGACCCCGTAGCCATATTGGACGAATTTGAAAAAACGTCTGATAATAAAGCACACGAACTTTAGAGCGGCAAGATTAGAACTTCACCACCTGCGACAGAAACCTGATGAAAGTTTAGATGATTTCTTCACCCGCATCAAGGAGAAAACAAGTGTATGTAAATTTAACAAAGAAGAAGAAAAAGAGCGAATTATCGAACAGATCCTTCTCAGCACACCAATGCCAGAGTTCCAGAAATGGATACTGAGCCAGAGTGATACACTAAATTTACAACAACTTCTGGATGAAGGCAGGAAACACGAGGCACAAGCACTAAACATTAAACAAATTCAGCAAGGTACAGTAACAGCCCAGGTGGATGCAGTAAAAAGCTATAAACCCAAACAAAACAAAGCAACTGGTTCGAAGCAACAAGAAAAACACAACACAAGCAGATGTGCTATGTGTAAATGTTGTGGCCTAAACCACATACAAAACCACTGTCCAGCTAAAGACTCTACATGTCATTACTGCAGAAAGAGGGGCCACTGGATAAAATTATGTTTCAAGAGGAAACAAGACAGTGCTCAACACAACTTTCACAGCAGAGAGTCATCAAAACAAACACACTTTATGATGACTGAGGACCTTGACTCCAGTGAAGAAAGTGATCCTTCCACATTTGATACTGTGAAGATACTAACTTTCAGTAATGAACCAAAGAGAACGCAGGCTTTCTGCAAAGTACAATTCCGAATACCAGGAATTAAAAGGCACAAAGAAAGATATATTCGGTTCAAGATAGACACAGGTGCCCAAGGTAACACTCTACCCTTAAGAATATTCAGACAGATCATGCCTGACAAGGTGGATAAGCAAGGATTTCCCACAAGGGATGTAAAAAGTAGGAGTGGCAGGACAAAGCTAAGAGCTTACAATGGAACAAGTATAGACTGTTTCGGAGCAGTAACACTTGAATGTTTATACAGAGACTCTGAATGGACATCGTCAACATTTTACTTGGTAGATGTTGAAGGACCTGCAATTTTGGGTTTACCAATGTGCGAAAAGCTGAGTGTGGTAACTATTAACAACATTAAAGCTGACAAAAAAGAACATCTTACTCTACACGTCACTGGAGTAGATGACCTTAAACAGCGATTCCCAGAACAGTTCGACAGAATAGGCAAACTTCCAGGAAAGGCAAGATTCTTTTTAAAAGACAACGCTGAGCCAAAGATAGACCCACCTAGAAAGTATCCTTATACATGTTAAACAGAAACTTGCCACAGAACTAGAAAAGATGGTGCAGAATGATGTTATTAGAAAGGTTGAAGAGCATTCTGATTGGTGTAGTAGTATCACAACCGTTCTGAAGCAGGATGGTTCTCTTCGGGTTTGCCTTGACCCAAAACACTTAAACAACAGTCTAAAGCGCTGTCCACACAAAATGCATACAGTGGAAGAGATAACTCACAGATTCTTACTTACTTAGTCGTTCCCCTTCTACCGTGAAGTGTAGAGGTTTGGAAGAGAGAGCGCCAGACCATTCTATCAGCTGTCTTCTTCCTGGCCTGGTTCCATTCTAGTCCTCGGTCCTTCAAAGATTGTCTAATGTTGTCCTCCCAGCGAACTCTGGGTCGTCCTGGAGGTCTGGATCCCTGGCTCTTTGTTTCCCATGCTTGTCGTGGTAGCCGATCTTCTCCCATTCTGCAGACATGGCCAAACCATCTTAGTTGGGACTGTTCTATTTGGGTCTGCAGCGGATGGGATTTCAGGCCTTGACGTATCGTCTGGTTGCGGACCATGTCTCTTCTTGTTACTTCAACCACTTTCCTCAGATACCTCATTTCTGAGGTTTGGATCTGGCTTTTGTGGGTTGTAGTCATTGCCCACGACTCGCATCCATATGTCAAAACTGGGACATAGGTGGAGCGGTATACAGCCATCTTCAATGCCAAATATTTTTCTAAACTAGATGCTGTACACGGATACTGGAGTGTTGAGATAGCAGAGGAAAGTCAACTCCTTACAACTTTTCGAACACCATTCGGCAGATATTGTTTCAAGAGACTCCCATTTGGTTTGAATGTATCACAAGACATCTTCCAACAGAAGATTGACAACATTGTTGAGCAATGTTCTGGCACAGTGGCTATTGCGGATGACATTGTAGTCTGCGGCAGGTCAGAACAAGAACACGACCGTAACTTGATTAACTTGATGCATGTAGCACAGGCCAATGGGCTAACATTCAACAGCAAAAAGTGTACAATTAAGGCAACGGAGATACAATTTTTTGGATTGCTGTACACCCAGAATGGTGTAAAACCAGACCCTAAAAAGGTTGAAGATATTCATGACATGCCAACACCAGCTACAAAGAAGGAACTGCAACAATTCTTAGGTGCTGTCAATTTCCTAGCACAATTCATACCAAATTTGTCAGCTGCTGCAGAACCTTTGCGATCTCTACTACAGAATGAAACTCCGTATGAATGGTCAGAAGACTACCAACACATATTCAACCACTTGAAGACCCTCATATCATCTGATGCATGCTTGAAATACTATGACATGCAAGCACCCACTTTTCTCATGGTTGATTCCAGTCTGAAAGGCCTAGGAGCAGCACTTTTGCAACCAGACAAAAATCCTGAAGGACACTATGCCAAAGAACTTCGTCCTGTAGCTTACGCAAGCAAATCATTAAGTTCTGGCGAAAAGAAACTTGCAAACATTGAAAGAGAAATGCTAGCTGTACGTTTTGGAATCAAACGCTTCCACACATTTCTTTTCAACCGCCCATTTACAATTCTCTCAGATCATAAGCCACTTGAGATGATTCATAAAAAACCAATAGCTTCAGCACCACCACGACTACAAGCTCTGTTATTGGAAACACAAGGTTATGATTTTAATATTCAGTATATCCCAGGAGAGGATATAGGTCTTGCAGATGCTCTCAGCAGATTACCAAACCCCAACAAGACAGCAGATCTTACCCCAAACATCAAAGTTGATTTTGTCAAGTTTAGCGATAATCGGCTTGAACACATCAGAGAAGACACAATGAGAGATCCTATCCTTAACTCTCTCAAAGAACTGATATACCATGGATGGCCAAGCTCTATCAGGGAAGTTCCAACACACATCCGTCCATACTACTCGATGAGGGACGAGTTAAGCATCGAAGATGGTCTGATCCTTAAAGGAGATCGCATTGTTGTACCAGAAACACAACGCGATATCATCCTTAAACAGCTCCATAATAGTCACCTTGGTATTGTGAAGACACAACTGAGAGCAAAGAAAGATGTTTACTGGCCACAGATAAACAAGGACATAGAAACACTATGTAAAAAAAAACTGTTCAATTTGCCAAGAACATGCAAATAGGCAGTGCAGAGAACCTCTCATACCATCAGACATACCATTGAGCCCTTGGAGCATTATAGGAACTGATATTTTCTCAATCGACAATAATGACTATCTTATTATTGCTGATTACTACAGCAAATTTCCCATCATTGAGAAACTTCCACAACCCTCACCATCAGCTGTTATTGCAGACATTACAAAGAAGTATTGCAGCATGTTTGGCATCCCAGATGAAATTAGATCAGACAACGGTCCACATTTCTCAGGTCAAGCATACAGAAACTTCACTAAGGACTGGAAGATCAAACACACAACATCATCACCTAGATACCCTAAATCTAATGGTTTCATTGAGAGACAGATACAAACTATCAAGTCAATCATGAAGAAAACAAGAACAGAGGATGTACACCTAGCACTCTTGAGATGGAGAACAACACCGGTAGACAGTAAGATCGACAGTCCAGCAGAACTTATGTTTGATAGAAGAATTAAAGACCTCCTACCATCTAAGGTCCACTTCCGTCCACAACATAGAGACAGCACATATGATCAATTTCAGCATCGTCAGCAAGTTCAGAAATCCAACTATGACAAATGTGCTAAAGACTTACCACCATTATATCCTGGTCAGCATGTGACTACCTACAACCACAACAATGACACATGGTCAAAAGCAACAATCATTTCCAGAAACCCTGAACCCAGGAGCTATACTTTAAGACCAGACAGCAGCAGCAACCTCCTGAGGCGAAACAGAGTGGACATAAGAGAAATCCCACAGAATACAACAGAACAGAGAATTCCCATGCTTTCAACAGACAATGCAGTAACTCCAGACTTTGGTGCCCCACAAAACCAACAAGCGCCAAGGCCAAAATCACAACCAACTCAAGCTAAACCAGGGACTTCCGCAGAACCACCAGCACTTTACACCACTCGTTCTGGCCGTACAGTGACACCTCCCAGCCGATACAGACAGTGACATATATATACTCACACTGAGCATTACACATACTTATCCTTTCTCACATGAAACATTTCGTTGGAAATGTTTGCACACATTTTTTTTTTTTCAAAAAAGGGGGGATGTAATATGAATACATTAAAGTACGAACCACACATTGTAATATAATGCGAATCTTGACATGTACGATATTTCTGTAAATAAACATGGCTACGAACTGAACATGCTTATACTGAGTGCTTTCTGAAACATGTGTGTGCTTGTGTAGATGACGAGGTAATGCTTATATACATACATCATAACATTACAGCTACCAGTCTAATCAGCACAATGAGGAGACCAGGTAGTAGTGGTGGTCTGCGGTAGTAAGGTGTTGACTGATGGTTATTGAGACTCGGTGCTTACGCCAGGTACCGATGGATCCACTTCTAGATTGAACATGTAACACGACAAGCTCAGTGTATGGTATTTGTCAGACAAATACCACGTGTCCTACTGTCTTGTCATTGTCTTCAGATGTTGGGATTGCTTGCATGTAGTCTAGGGTTCCCATTCGTCCCGTTTTTCCCGGGACAGTCCCGTTTTTTAAATAAAATGTCCCGGTGTCCCGAATTTATTCCAAATGTCCCGCTTTTTAAGGGCCCTTCCTAAAAAAAAAATCTTTGGGTAACAGATTTTATTCCGTGTTTTAGTAGTGTTACTTTATCAATTTCCGGTTACAGTGGACCCTCGGTTTGAATCTCGAACAAAAATTCGAAAGTCGACCAAAACAGTGTTCAGTGAGCATCTACCAAATGATTTAACTACAGGAAGGCAGAAAAGTTTCTTACTACTACTGTGAGAAATCCGTTGCAAGAATTAGAAAAAGGAGGACACATAACAGTTGAAAAGTTTCAAAGCTATGCAGTAGATTTCTATGACACCTGCATTGAATATATTCAGGAGTGGTGTACACCATTTCTTACGTCTTTGGATTGGATCAGTTTGAAGGGAAAGGAGTCTGTGACTTGGAAGAACATCCAAGAAAGCTACATATTCACGAAGACAGTGTCACCAAATTAATATGAAACAAATATAAAGGTATGTTATCAGGCACTCGCAGGAAATAAAGAAGTAGAACACCAGACAACAGAAAAACAACAGACATGACTGGTGTTCTACTTCTTTATTTCCTGCGAGTGCCTGATAACATACCTTTATATTTGTTTCATATTAATTTACTGTTTACAGGCCTCAGGTTTCCCTCCCTTATTTGTAATAAATGTTTGTACAATACCAAACCTACCCACTATCCTGTTCTCACTGTTCTAGTCTACTATCATTTACTGGACACAGTATTAAGGTCCTAAGGGTCTTGTTGGATTCGGCCTATACTGCTTGATAGAAATACAACAGAAGTGATTGCGTCATTAATAGGCTGAACTGCTCATGGAGGACTTCTGGTGTCGTGTATTGTGGTTCGCACTATTGACCTGCCATTGAAACATCATTTTTGATGATGCGTAGATGGCAGAGCGGATAGTGTGATTCGCTTGCATGGCTAGGCGGGGTTGTCGCACGGAAGGTCCAGTGTTCAAATCCTGGGTAAGCCACTCATGTCTGTTGTTTTTCTGTTGTCTGGTGTTCTACTTCTTTATTTCCTGCGAGTGCCTGATAACATACCTTTATATTTGTTTCATATTAATTTACTGTTTACAGGCCTCAGGTTTCCCTCCCTTATTTGTAATAAATGTTTGTACAATACCAAACCTACCCACTATCCTGTTCTCACTGTTCTAGTCTACTATCATTTACTGGACACAGTATTAAGGTCCTAAGGGTCTTGTTGGATTCGGCCTATACTGCTTGATAGAAATACAACAGAAGTGATTGCGTCATTAATAGGCTGAACTGCCCATGGAGGACTTCTGGTGTCGTGTATTGTGGTTCGCACTATTGACCTGCCATTGAAACATCATTTTTGATGATGCGTAGATGGCAGAGCGGATAGTGTGATTCGCTTGCATGGCTAGGCGGGGTTGTCGCACGGAAGGTCCAGTGTTCAAATCCTGGGTAAGCCACTCATGTATGTTGTTTTTCTGTTGTCTGGTGTTCTACTTCTTTATTTCCTGCGAGTGCCTGATAACATACCTTTATATTTGTTTCATATTAATTTACTGTTTACAGGCCTCAGGTTTCCTTCCCTTATTTGTAATAAATGTTTGTACAATACCAAACCTACCCACTATCCTGTTCTCACTGTTCTAGTCTACTATCATTTACTGGACACAGTATTAAGGTCCTAAGGGTCTTGTTGGATTCGGCCTATACTGCTTGATAGAAATACAACAGAAGTGATTGCGTCATTAATAGGCTGAACTGCCCATGGAGGACTTCTGGTGTCGTGTATCGTGGTTCGCACTATTGACCTGCCATTGAAACATCATTTTTGATGATGCGTAGATGGCAGAGCGGATAGTGTGATTCGCTTGCATGGCTAGGCGGGGTTGTCGCACGGAAGGTCCAGTGTTCAAATCCTGGGTAAGCCACTCATGTCTGTTGTTTTTCTGTTGTCTGGTGTTCTACTTCTTTATTTCCTGCGAGTGCCTGATAACATACCTTTATATTTGTTTCATATTAATTTACTGTTTACAGGCCTCAGGTTTCCCTCCCTTATTTGTAATCAGTGTCACCAAATTTTACTGTGAATGAAGAGGACTTATTTGATGAGTTTGCATGTGTGAAAAAATATTGTGAAAGCAAATTTGATGTGTGGAGTGAACTGAAGGATCAAAGTGTCAGTGAAAAATGGTGTGAGATGTTCGCTCATTTTACAAAGCAGGATATAAATGCTGAGAACCTGAAATGCCTAGTTAGTTTTTGTTTGCCACTGCCAGGATCCAATGCAGCTGTTGAACGTATTTTTTCATTAATAAATGCGCTTTGGACAGACGAAAAAAAAAACAGACTTAAAATTAAGACAGTGAAAGCTTGCCATTATAAAGACCAATTTTAAGGATTTCTCTTGTGCTGAGTTCTATGTCCAAATATCAGAAGAAAAAAAACTTCTTGAACAGGCCCATAAATCTGATAAATATTCTGATGAATCTGAAATATAAACTTGACTATTGTGTATTTTTTAAAGGTGCGATTTTTCTAATTAAGTATGTTTGTAATTTAGAATTCTTTTTGTAAGGGGAAGTTGTGTTAGTTAATGTGTGTATTTTTATACCAGTATCTTATTTTAAGTGCAACATATAATATATAATAGTTTATTTGTGCTTTACCTTAATTTTTAACATGTCCCGTTTTTTTACAAAATGTCCCGGGTTTTTTAGGTAAAAATTTCGAAATGTCCCGGTTTTTTAACAAAACATTATGGGCACCCTAATGTAGTCATATGTCTGTGTCATCGATTTGTTTACATACAATGTCATACGGTCGTCATATAGACAAAAATAGGAGCGCCCTATTATACAGAAAGATGAACTCGTTATGCTCAGCCTTACAAGCTAGCTCTGAAAAGGGCCGATTGCTTCATTAGCAGTCGTAAGAAGGACTATCGCTTCACCAAGGCTGGATTAGGATTGTGGTTTTATCAAGGTGACCAATCTTCCAACCGGAACTAGCAGGAATAGCGATAAAAGAATCATGCACAAAATACACATCAACCAACATTATATACATAATAATCTAGTGCAAATTATTTTACGACTCGTAGTTTGCAAACCGTAAATGTAATCTACATACCCTCAGGCTCATACTACGTCACTGAAAAAGGTATCTGTCTCACAACAGCAGTTTCTTTTCGTTCTTGTATATTGAGGCTTTAATGCAGTTCAACTCTCATACAGACTGTACAAGAAAAAAGGGATACTCACGTAAAAATCAGTCTTAGGCTAGACATACTAACTAACTAACCTGAGATTTCGCCTCGAGCAATAGCGGGCGTAAGAAAAAAAAATACAGACTGTCAGCTCGTAGAGTGATGTGTTAGTGCTTTGAATTTCCTGGGCTTTTTAATATATGGAAATCTCCCTATATTTTCCGATGCAGTGAAAGCTACTCTATCCATCTGTATTTTTATTTTGATATTATTGTCTGTTCCTCCAACTGTCTATATTGTCTATGATTCTACATCTTGTAGTGATGTTTCTTCAAGTTCAATATTGTTATCGCATTTATTCTTATTATCTTTGTTTTGTCTCTGTTTATTTTCAGACCCACTAGCTGTTTGGTTTTGTTTTGTTTTTTAACCCCGCACTTGAAAACTGGTGTTTTTTGTGTGCAAGGGATAATGGGCTCAACCCCATGTGGGTTATAATTTGGGTACATAGTGTTCATCTTTCCATATAGTGTATTACTTTGATGTTTTTCGTGTGTTGGCTCTTCCAGGCTGTAATTTTTCTGCCGTTTGTTGTGGCAATGTTTAATGTCTATGGTGTTTGTTGTGTCAATGTTTAATGTCTATGGTGTTTGTTGTGGCAATGTT
Organism: Oreohelix idahoensis; assembly: GCA_024509875.1. Classification (NCBI taxonomy): domain Eukaryota; kingdom Metazoa; phylum Mollusca; class Gastropoda; order Stylommatophora; family Oreohelicidae; genus Oreohelix; species Oreohelix idahoensis. The sequence goes on along the minus strand of JAMPIV010005870.1, from coordinate 209,156 downwards.
TAATGTCTATGGTGTTTGTAATGTATCTTCTTCTATGATACCATATTTCTCTCTCTCACCATTGACATCTTTTTATCTGCTTTTTTTTTAATTAATGAAGAAAAATATCCCGTTCAACCTCTGATGGGTTATATTTAGGATATATATGTTTTCAATTCCAAATATTATGAACAACTGCCGATATGAGAAAGTGGCATCACATTTGTCAGATCATTGTAAATAGGGACAATCACAATTATGCTTATTCCGGTACGTTAAAAAAAAAAGAAGAAACAAAAAACAAACAAGCAAACAAAAAACAAAAAAAATCAAGAAGAAACTCTGAACAAGAATATTATTAAAGTGGAGGGCTGTAAAGGCCTGGTGGTTCCAGGTATATAAATGGCTTTAACAGATATTTAATTGGCTTTCATCTGTTAATAGTCATTGGCATTGTAAGAATAGCATCAGACCTTCATATTCCCAGCCACTATATATTAACATTTGTTCGTGTTAAATATTGTTTGACTATATTATGCAGTTCCCTCGGTCTGTCTATTCTTAACACCTCTTCTATATTTATAGGTAAGTTTGATACTTGCAAATAATCCAATATTGGTATTCTCATTTGTTCGTACCTCTTACATTTTAACAAGAAATGTTCTATATTATTGTCTTGAACACATCCTGCACAGTAAGGTTCATCTGTTCTGAAATAGCCTTTTCCCAGCTGTAGTCTGAGAAGTTTCTTATTACTGGGAATTTTCAATTCCCTAGATATCTGTCATTTTCTTGTTGGAGCCTTTTATCTGCTGGGCTTTTGTTGATTTTAGATTGGTGGTTTTTGTTTGTTTTTGTATTTATTTTTTTTTATAATTCTTCTACTGATATTGAATGGACTTTTTGGTATGATTGTTTGTTTTGTTTTTCCTTGTCATTCTAATTTGTTCTAGTTGTTATATGTTGGTTCTTGTTTTGGTAATTCAAAATTCTATGTTGTGTAGCTCCCTGGGTAGGTCAACTTTCAGTACCTTTTCCAGTGACAGTGATGTCGAGTTTTGGGTTATCAACCTCGCATCAAGTATTAGCATTTTTGTCTTGCATCTGATTACAATGATGTATAGAAGAGCAAGTTCGTCGACAAAATTGTTAACTGTACGTTAACTAATGCAAACAAACTAATCTTGTAAGCAAAATTGTTAACTGTACGTTAACTAATGCAAACAAACTAATCTTCTAAGCAAAATAGTACTTAATTAATCAGATTTTTACAAAGATTTTCTCTTTCAAGTGCTACACACACGCGCGCACAATTTGTAAACTTGGTTGAACTAGTCAGTGGATCCTACTAAGGATTGGGGGGGGGGGGGGTGCGAGGGAGGCGGTCCTCCCCGGGTGACAGCCAGGAAAGGGGTACGGTCGGACACCATTATGATAGTACTTATTGTTAAAAACATATTTGCAAGCGTGTTTCTTAATAGGTGTAGGGTGTCAAAGGTAAGATCCGCCCTGGTATTAAATACTTTTGGGACGCCTCTGCAACTAGATAAATGTGTCTTTGGCCTCATCGGGCTATTGTCGCGATAGTGCTAACTTGTTACTATGTTGTTTTTTTTTTAAATCTAATTTTATCAGTACAGTTTATTTAGTCTGCTTTTTGTTGTCTTATGCATGCATTCATCATCTCATCTCAACCCGTAACCCGTCATGGGTCGTAGGGGTGCCATGGTCGAAGAATCAGCACACAGGGTCCTCCACTGCTCTCTATCCTTAGCAATGCGTACAAGTGTGGAAAAACCGTGTCCTGTCCATTCTTTAATGTTATCAGCCCAGGATTTTCTTTGCCTTCCTCTTCTCCGTTTACCTTTGACTGTTCCCTGGAGGATCGTTTTCGAAAAGGAGTCATGACGAGTTACATGCCCAAACCAGGCAAGCTTTCGACGTTTCACTACTGACAAAAGTGGTTCTTGGTGGCCTGCATAGGTGTTTGTTTTCTCTCTAACATAGACATTTGTTTTGTGCTCTTTATAGCAAATGCGCAAAATTCTTCTATAACATTTATACTCGAAAGCCTGAATCGTTCGCTCCGTATCTGCAGTGAATGGCCAGCCCTCACACCCATACAAGAGAATAGATAATACAAGTGGTTTGTATAATTTGATCTTCACAGGAAAACTGATATTACTTTTCCAGATCACATTCAGCCTTGTCATGGCAGCTGAGGCCATCTCAAGTCTTGTCTTGATTTCTTTACTTGATCTTCCATCACTATATATAGTGGACCCCAGATATTTAAAGGTGCTAACTTCTTCTAACGTTTGCCCATTTAACGTAATGTTGGTAGGAACATGTTTCTTATGGCTATTCACCAATATCTTGCTTTTTTCTATATTAATTTCCATCCCATACGTTCTTGTTACTTTCTCCAGTCTAGAGGTAAGATCTTGAAGTTCTGATTCTGTTCCAGCTATAAGATCGATATCATCATCAAAACGTAGATTGCAAAGAGGTCGGCCTCCAATCGATATGGTTGTTTTATAATCGTAGAGAGCCTCCTGCATAATATGTTCTAGATATATATTAAAGAGCACTGGGGACAGGATACATCCCTGGCGAACTCCTACAGTTGTTTTGAAAAATTCTCCAATGTCATTGCTTGCAAAAACAGCACTGCTTGCGTCCTTGTATAGTGCTTCAATGATATCTATGATGTTGGTATCAAAATTGAATTGTCTCATTATTTGCCATAAGCCTTCATAATGCATGCATTACATTATTTTTAAAAAGAAATGTAAAATTAAAAAACAATTTAAACGAGTTAAAGGTTATAACAATTATCCGATATTTCAGCTTAGATTATAATATTAAAATAAGTCGGCCACAAGGGAGTTGTTAACTATTGCGGATAAAAAAGTTAATTATTGCGGATAAATGTTAACTATTGCGGATACAAGTTAACAACTGCGGATACAAGTTAACTATTGCGGGTAAATGTTAACTATTGTGGATACAAGTTAACTATTGCGGATAAAAGTAAAAACATCAGTAATGAAAGAAGCAAGTTTGACTCGTATAATTTTGTGTGACGTCACATTTTTCTAATTTCCCCCTCCGCATATCGTCACACAACGTAACAAAATGTAGACTTCCATCCCCCTCACTGCATGACGTCGTATGTGGACGACCCCCTAGTCGCCTCTTACGGCATACGTGGTAGGTTGCATTGGTACCGGTACAATTCTTTGCTCCACCTCTGGGCTCCGGTAACACATGGACGTTTGATGTCTTATATTTGTGAAAATATTGCTTCTTTGCTGCTTCACGAGTCAAACATTCCAAATATAATTACCGCTTGCAATCAGAAAAGAAAGATACGTTCTCTAAAAAATGACCATGAAATCACAGGAAATTCATAGCAATTCTGCTAGATTCCTTAAAATACAAAGCATATTCATTTCTAGTATTTAAATTGAAACTAATCTGAAAAAAGGTTAACCGTATATAACAAGAACTAAAATTAATGTATAAGGATCAATGATGGTGTGAGGATAAGGGGTAGTCTGATGGGGTGCTTGTATGGCTGATGGCAGATAATTGGTGGATTTGATGTAATCTCGGACACCGTCGGGCTTTTTCACCCCTTTTCACCTTGTTAACAACAGGGCAGTTATGAGAGACTTAATTTTAGTTTTTGTTTGTTTGTTTTTTTAATAGGTTTGTTTTTTTATTTTTACTGTTTGTTTGTTTCTTGGAGAGGGGAAGTCACACACAAAAACATTCACACAAATTTGGTTTTGATTTAATCTATTTAGACTGAGTGGAGAGTGGGGAAGAAAGTACTATATTTGGGTATTGGAAATCTGACTTTATGTTCTTGAATTAGTACACCATATGTCCTAATTATACCCCATCAAGGGTTGAACGGGATACTTTATTAAATAAACAAAACGGTTAACCGTTGCGCGGACTGCCCACATTCACAAAATAATTAGATCAGCGCCCAGCTTTCACTATTTATTCATGTCCAAAACATCGACCAACTACCTACATAAATGAACAATAGCAATTATGTCTGCTTTCATTTCTGAAAAAAAAAACTAGTCCACAAAAAGCTATTCGTTGTGTTTCATTTGTTTAAGAATCACATAGGTAAAAAGCTCCGTGATTTTGAATTTTATAAGTCCAAATTTTTTTATCTTTTAAATCCTTTTACTACCACCCACTTCCCCCCTCCCCCAATTACCTGAATCCAATGACACACTCAAAGTAGGGAGACGCTATATTATGTTTACTTAAAATGTGTAAAATATATATCTTTTGTTTTCTTTTAACAATTGACTGTCAACAAATTCCACGTCGAGGCTAAACTAAATAAAGGCTACAGATGGTAGTTGTCACTCAAAATCAACAAACACTGAAGTAAATGTTTTTGTTATCGATTTATATTTATACCCAGCAGGGTATATTATGGCATAGGCCAGATTATACCAGGGGGAGGATATTTATATTCTGGTGGGGGGGGGGGGGGGTTAATCTGGCCTGTTACACCGCCACTGCACATATCGATTACTCACACGGTAGTCAGTTAAACTATTGATTCCAGTTTGAATGTTCTTTAATGATAATAGATCATTATGTTGTGTACATGCTTTCACATGATGTGTACGCCAGCGGTTTTAAAAGTATCTGCAGCTCAAGAAAATAAGAAGATTGGATGGGGTGGGAGCTCGGCTCTATTATCTTCTTCTTTTTTTTCTTTTTCGTACACTCTCAGACATATACTGTATGGCACAAACAGCCGTGAGACGTCTACTTGAATGTTGTGAAATAAAGCAGTAGTCAGTTTGAGGCTAATTGCATCTCCGTAGAGCTTTTCCACGAATGGTACTGGTGTCGGTCATATGCGCTTTCTCTGTTTCGCATATGTTGAGCAACTTTGAAGCAGATTTTTGGTAGTCATTTTATCGGTGCCACAGTTACACTGATCGGTAGTTCCCATCTTTAGCTTGTTGAATAGATGGTATCTCAATCTGTTGTGGCCAGTGCGGAGTCTGAAGATTACAGATAATAATCCGACAAGAGGTCTGCATTTGCAAAAGCGGAAATGTGATATTTTCAGCTAAACTTTTTATTATGATAAATAGTAAGTAAATTAAGAAGTAAACAACTGAGGTTTGGCAAATTTAAGAACATCAGATGGTAATTTTTTTTTAAACAAGGTCACTACACTACCACATTCCATAACAATTCTTGATGCAATCGCGTTGCCGTTGGCTCACACAGTGCGCCTTCACAAATTGGGTCATCGGGGACATTATCATCAACATCCGTGCCTGAATCCGATGTTTCAGGCTACCACACATCATCCTCTGAAGATGGAGAATTTCTTTTCCAAATAATTTACTATATCCCCAAGTTGGTTTTTTGCCTGCGGCACTCAATGGCAGAAAGTGAAAATATCTTTCAATAACCAATCATAAACATTCTCCCCCCTCTCAAAAAAAAAATTGTAAGCAACGCACTAACAACATGGCATTTTTTTTACATTTTACTACGTTTATTAGTTGAACCGAAAGCCTTTTTTTCCCGAGGGACAAAAAAAAAAGGATATTTTTTTTAAAACTCCTACTTAGCAATAGTTGGTACCCCTACTTCGCATCATCACTGCTTGGTTTCACCTGTACAGGTAATTCAGTTGGTGACTTAAATATTAGTACGCAACTCTGTTTCTTAAAAGTAAGCGCTCATCGGTCTTTTAAAAAAAGCATGCTAGTGTTTCTGTCAGAAAAAATAAAATTCTACTACTCCATGAACCGTCTTTATTGCTTAAATTTTGAAATAACTATTATGTTTCTTTCAGACCTACTTTATAGGGCGGAGTCGTGTTTCCACTGTGAATTGTTATCTGTGATATTCGGCCAACAAAACATGGTGGTGGAATAATGTGTATCTGTCACTAATCGTTTTTACCACATTCGGAGAGAACAAAATGGAAGGATTTATTCCTTTACTAGTGATTGTATGTTGTATTTGCCTGTCATACGCAGAAAGACGTAAGTATAATATATAGTTATAATCTGTAGGTTACAATGTTCATACCTGTTGTGACCTATTTAGCGTCTTCAATTTATATTCATTGTCACTTCCTGAAACTTCTGTTTCATGTTAGTTCACACCGTTTGAAAGTTTTAGGTCGCAAATTTCATGCAGTCAGCGGCAGTTATTCTACATACTATTTTTCACGTTGCTGTATTAGATTAAAATAGGAGTTTACGCGGAAAAAAGCAATTGGTATTTGATTTTAAATGTTAGTGATACAGGCTTTACTGTGAAGGACATGCATGGAGGCATATCTGGAGTCATCCTTATATGACCACTAGCTAGGGCCTATGCACAATGCTACAGTATATGTTAGTGGAAGTAAACCTATGTCTGTGAGGTTAATTACATCCTCATTGACTCTCGAAATCATCCACACAGTTCCAGGGATTCCCCCTGTGGTGAAACTTGTTGAAAACCCAGCATTGCACACTAAGCTTGGAGAAGTCACTTGAACCCCAGGCGTAATTCTTTGACTCGGTTGCTGCATGCAGAAGGATCTCTTTATAAACCCAGTGATAGGCAGGGGAAGCTGGGAAGTGGCTCTATGCGGGACGTGACAATTCCTTGGGAGAGCCCAGAACCAGAGTACAGTATTTTAGCTCTGCATAGTTAGAGCCCCCTTGCATGGCGTGGAATGCACAGTATGCCACACTTCTTACTCCTAGCTTGGGACCAGATGTGACGATCCTCTAAATGCAAGCCAAGCTGGAGAAACTAGAGCTGATGACCTCAACTCAATACATTTCAGAGGAGCCATATGAAAAGCCTAGATGTACAGTGTAGATAATGTCAAGGAGTCTTCAACTTGGCATTGGCTGCTAAAGAGAGAGAAGCTAAGCAGCCCTAGTTAAACAATAACAACTGTGATTGACACAGTACAGTAGGCTAACCCGCAATAGTCTACGAAACTTAATCATTATTTTTAAAACTAAAAGGTTTACTGAAGGAAAAGTAGACTGGAGGAATTTTGACCAGATATGGCATTTCACTTCGAGTTAGAAAGTTAAATTTTATTATTATATTTTATTTTTTTTAACTATTAATTCGGCCTCAACGTTTGTTAAACGTTATTGTTGACAAAGCTCAGAACAGGATTGGGTTTAGGTTAAAGCTAGCTGTTTGACAAAGCTTGATACAGGATTGGGATTAGGTTAAGGCTTGCTGTTTGACAAATCTCAAAACAGGATTGGGATTAGGTAAAGGCTAGCTGTTTGACAAAGCTCGAAATATGACTGGAATTAGGTTAAGGCTAGCTATTTGACAAAGCTTGAAATAGGATTGGGATTAGGTTATGGCTAGCTGTTTGACAAAGCTCAAAACAGGATTGGGATTAGGTTAAGGCTAGCTATTGGACAAAGCTTGAAACAGGATTGGGATTAGGTTAAGGTTAACTGTTTGACAAAGCTCAAAACAGGATTGGGATTAGGTTAAGGCTAGCTATTGGACAAAGCTTGAAACAAGATTGGGATTAGGTTAAGTCTAGCTGTTTGACAAAAAGCTTGAAACATGACTGGGATTAGGTTACGGCTAGCTGTTTGACAAATCTCAAAACAGGATTGGGATTAGGTTAAGGCTAGCTGCATCACAAATCTCAAAACAGGATTGGGATTAGGTTAAGGATAGCTGTTGGACAAAGCTTGAAACATGTTGAGTTTAGGTTAAGGGTAGCTATAGCATACTTATGGAAAGCCACTCTGACAACATGGTGGACACAGTCTAGTGTGCCCAACTTGTATAAAAAAATAAGGATATAGACATAAGTCATTACAAATTGTTTGTGTATGTCATATATCATTATCATGCCCCTCTCCACCATGAGTTCAGTAAACTGTTACCATTCTCTTGCATTTCTGATGCTCATTTTTTGGTGCTATTTTTTTACCTTTTACAGCCACAAGATGGTGCGTGATTACTGAAGCCGAGGAGATTAAGTGCAAGCAGCTCAAATCTGAACTGGATAGTGCTAAAGTGGCAAATATAACACTCAGAAATCTTCTTCCAGAGACCTTTCAGTGTGTTCCTACTGATGACCTGTAAGTTTAAATACATCATATAGCCGTGAGAATACATTCTGATCTAACACATCCATATTAAATGAAATGTGCAGTATTTTAACTTCATGATCATCACTTTTTTTTCACTCCCTGGTAGCGCACAACTGCAACAGTATTACTCACATTAGTAGGAAGCAGTCCCCATTCTTTGAGCATGTTATAAGAAGAAAAAAGCTGGAATACATTGTGACAACACGAAAGATTGAAGGAAAAGATATAGAGGATGTCTTGGCCAGTTTAATATCATAGCAACAGAGGTTATAATGACAGAGGACAGCACAAACAAGTTGCTTTCTTTGGCGATGCACAGTCAGTAATTGCAATATTGAAAAGCCAGAATTATACAGACCTGGATGACCTCAGAATAGTCCTCCACAAACTATGTCAACGATTCAAAAGTGTTGTGATCCAATGGATCCTATCTCATTGTAACATCACCGGCAATGAAGAGGCTGACACATTGGCAAAGGAAGGTGGAAATCTACCTCAGCCTGATGCAAGTGCAACTTTCGAGGAGGCAAAGAGTTTTATCAGAATCAAATACGGAAACAAATGGGATGTAGAGGATCCAAGTCATGCACAAAATGATGCATACTACCAGCTCAACAGAAGAGAACAAGTGGTAATCTTCAGACTCCGCACAGGCCACAACAGATTGGGATACCATCTGTTCAACAAGCTATAGATAGGAACTACAGATCAGTGTAACTGTGGCACTGATAAATGACTGCTGAACATCTGCTTCAAAGTTGCCCAACATATGCGGAACAGAGAAAGCGCATATGACCGACACTAGTACCATTCGTGGAAAAGTTCTACGGAGATTCGAATAGCCTCAAACTGACTACTGCTTTCTTTGAAAACATTCAAGTAGACATCTGAGAGTGTACGAAGAAGAAAATATAGCTTGTAAAGAAGTCAACAACAGAGTTGATAAGCAGTACTTTAAGACAGGAAGTTGAGGAGAGACATGATCACCTATGCCACCGGGCGTGGTACTTGAAGAATGTCCTGTCCGTCTTCATATTCTCCAGCTGTAATAGTAGTTTTCTGGTTCTCTACATTGGTAGACAATTGAGTCTTAGCTTTAACATCTGGCCATTTGATACAGAGATGATGAATGCACTGCAGTTTGGATGTTATATTCTCCGTGTGATGTCACCTTACTGAAACATTGAGTAGAAAAAATTTACGTTTGTTTTGAATATTATTCTGTTTTCTTGGAAGAAAGCTTTTTTTTTTTAACTTCCAAAATAGGTAAAGCTTTGACTGTTTTCATCTGACCCAGGGGTTCTCAGTGCGGTGCCCATGGGCACATTTGCCCGCCAAGGCTTATCTGTGTACCTGCAGAAGATTTGCAGATGAAATAGTGTTATCCACTACTAAACTTCTCAAGTTTTGGCGGTTAATGGTCCCAGGAATGTTTACAAAACATTTGCCGATAGACACAGAAAGTTATGTTATATTCCATGGCTGCTACTCCAACAGTCTAAGCATTAATGAAAAATACCCATTCTTAAAAAGTGCAGTATATGAGATACACTTATAATTTGGCTCCACACATCTTCGCGAATCATTATTTTTAAAAATGAACATTGTCAAATACGATTACATGTCGTGGCTCACTGGTGCTCATGTGTATGATTGTTTACGTGCTGAAACATACACCTCTATCTATAAAAGTTGGCCAGTGACATGCAGTGCCTAATGATTTGAAGATCAATTTTTTTTCTTAAATCCTGAATATTTCTTATTTCATTAAATGTGGTTACTCAGCCTTATATAAGAATTATGTATATTTCATTGTAAACGTGAACCTTATTTTTTAATAAGTAAGTCGATATATGTTGTTGGTGCCTGCCACCCTCTTTATAAATCTAAAATATGCCCACGGTGCAAAAATAGGTTGAGAACCCCAGGTCTGACCATTCTGTGTCATCATCACCTGCCCTTCAACTCCCCCAAGGAGCTTAGTCTATCAACATATGCATGCCAACTCCTCCTGTTGTGTGCCATCAACTCAAGCTCTTTCCGTGTCCTTATTGTTTGTAGAAGTTTTTTGTTGTGTAAAGTTTATACATGATTGGGCTGCCAGTGTGATACCCAACACTCCTTAGTAGCTTTTATGGTAGGTAATGGTGTTAATATTCTTTGCTCTCCTCTCAAGCCCTATATTACACGGGTGATCACATCTGTTTACTTATTGTTTATTCTCAGTTTCCTACATTTGGTTAATATTGATATTATTTGGGGCTTTTGTTCTTTGTCTGTTTTTTTCCAGTACATCTTATTGTTTATGTAATAGAAGACACAGGTCATTGCAGAACTCTTGGCAGACATTTTAAAACCTGGCAGTACAGTACATACTGATATGACCATGAGTTACCTTTACTTAAATGTTTAACGAAAATATGACAGTTAAAGAGAACCTCTTGGGGAAAAAAGAGAGGCCGACCAAAAAACAACTTGGCGGAGAACTGTGGAGGTTGAGATGCAAAGATTGAACCAGAGTTGGGACACTGTACGAAGGATGACTGTCGAATGAACAAAGTGGAAGCAATTTGTTGCTGCCCTACAAGACGCCACCAGGTGTGATGGCCACTGACTGTTTTGACAGTCTGAGGCTAAGGATCACAGAAGAAGAAGATGTGAAACGTAATGCAAACATTTCTTATTCCTGGGTTGGTTTTTAAGTTGATCAGTGGGTTTCGGCCAAATAAACATATTGAAAGTGCCTTCCTTGCTTCTGGTGACATCATAAACGAAACCTGCTCTGTGAGTGCATGATTTTTATTCTGAATAGATATAATGTTATGACATGTCTTGCTCCCTTCCATCTCATCTTCTTAGTTCCAGTAGTTTTGTTTTATAACATCTCATTTCATTGGCCACTTTTTTAGTTTCATAGTGTTCTCACATTTCATACACCCTTAATGGATTTTATCTTTTTTTAATTTGTCGGCAGCATAAGTTCAGATAGCTTTTTTATTAGCTAGGTTTTTGGCTGTAACCTCATAACCTGGAGGACTTGCTGTACTCTCTTGATCTGGCCTTTCCTCCATGACTTGTTCTACCTTGTTGAGCCTGCCAGGATCTGAGTGCTTGCTCTGGCAGTAGATATCAGTAAGGCATGCAACCCTCTGCCACTTAAGTGGAGGTCTCATGTGATGAATCTTAGTGATAATTGTTTGGCTGATATTTAAAATTGCAGCAACACTGGGTTCATTTAATAAAAATATCTTAATTTTTTAAAGTATATTAACCATCTTCTTCTTGGATCCTTAGCCCATGACTGACAAAGCAGTCAGTGGCCATCACGCCTAGTGGCGTCTTGTAGGGCAGCAACAGACTGTCCCCATTTTGCTCAGTCAGCAGCTATCCTTCATACTGTACCCCAGCTCTAGTTCATTCTTTGCAGCTCTGTGGTTAATTTGTTATATTCAGTGCTATTTTTAATTTAATGTACTTTATTTAGATATCATTAGCCTGTTATGGATACTGCTCTTCATATTAAACATATGGTGAACCGTATATAATTATTTGTAAAAAAAAAAGGATAAAGGATCCCCGTATATGCCCATTGAGGCATATTAGGAATATGGTGTTAGGGTCATATGTTCTTGACCATATGACACATCAGGGGTGATGTGGTCAGCATCAAGCCGGCCACCTTTAACCTTCCCAGAATTGCCCTGGGTCAACCCCGGAGCCGTTTGCGGTCTAAAAAAATTCCACCTCAACTGGGGATTGAACCAGGGACCACTGAGCTCAGAGCCATATATAATATAATTATGTACTAGACCCCAAATCAAGTATTTGAAGAGTTTATAAAAAAGAAACAATGCAGTATTTACTTCTTACTTGTACAGATTTACATGTATGGACTTAATAGAGAAAGATGAAGCTGATCTAATCACCCTGGATTCAGGATTGGGTTACTTTGCTGGACGACAGCACAACATGATGCCAATAATGGCAGAAGACTATGGCTATGGCAAGAAATTTTTCCTTCTATATTTCACAGTATAACGTCATTATTTTTTTTTTTTTTTTTTTTTAAATTAAAGTGTTTGCTACTTTTCTTTGTAGCACGCCCCTTTCAACCATCTACCATGTACATGGAGTTGTTGGTTATATCAGGACGTGTTTCCTTTATTGTAATATGTTTTTGTTTGTATTTATTTTATACTATATTATCTCTAGTCGGTATTTTTCCTTTTGTAGTTATAGTTCAACATGGTTTTTAAAAGAAATTCCAAAATATGCTATTTTCTAAGTTAGTATGTTTTTAATTTTCACTGGATGGTTTCTTTGGTTAATTTGTATGTATCTGGGGCGAGTCTTTCACGAGTTTGGACTACTGACTCAAATCCTTATTTGTTTTTTATATGTTAGCTTTAGTTTTTGTAATATAGTGTTTTATTAACTTTTGCATTTCTGAAGGGGTCTTTGTGCCTATGAGATTTTCTACCCTCATTTCTACATTGTGGTTACTACAGTATGTCTTAATGTTTTGCCTCTGTTGGTCATATTTCTTGCAGTCCAATAGAAAGTGTCTAATTGTGTTTGGTTCTTGACACTCTTCACATGTCGGTTCCTCAATCATGAAATATCCAGTTCCAAGCTTCTTCTTCTACTTCTTCTTCGATTCTTAACCACCGACCGTCAAAGCAGTCAGTGGCCATCACGCCTAGTGGCGTCTTGTAGGGCAACAACAAATTGATTCCACTTTGCACGGTCGGTGGCCATCCTTCGTACAGTGCCCCAACTCTGGTTCATTCTTTGCATCTCAGCCTCCACAGTCCTCCGCCAAGTTGTTTTTGGTCAGCCTCTCTTTCGCTTTCCTTCAGGGGTCCAAAGCATAGCTGTTCTTGTGATGGCATCGGGGTCTCTTCTGAGGACATGACCAACCCAGCTCCAGCGTCTGCCAGCTATGATGGTATGCATGTCCTCTTGCTTGCTACGAGTAAGCAGATCTTGGTTGGTGATGGTATTCGGCCAAAAGATTCGGTGAATTTTTCTTAGGCATGTTGTGTGAAAAGAGGACAATTTTGACATTTCCTTCTCTGTGACTCTCCAGCATTCCGCACCATAGAGAAGCACAGAAAGCACGCAACTCTGGTATAATCTTAATTTTGTGCTTGTGCTGTATTGGGAGGACTTCCAGATGTTATTTAGGCTAAAGAAGGCTGTTCTTGCCTTATTCATTCTGATGTTGATGTCTTTGCCTGCCCCACCGTCTGGTGTTACTATGCTTCCTAGGTATGTGAAGGTATCTGTCTGTACCAGTTGCTGATTCCTTACTGATATGGGCTCAGGGTTGCTCACATTGAGCGTCATGACCTCAGACTTCTTTAAATTGATGTTCAAGCCCACCTGCTGGCTAAATTTATTAAGTCTATCCGTTTTTTTTCCTGGATGTGTTGATGTGAATGTGCCAGCAGTGCAATGTCATCTGCATATTCCAGATCTTCCAATGTTGAAAATGTAGTCCATCATATTCCTCTTGGACTGCCCTCTGTTGTCTGGCGCATCACCCAGTCTATGACTGTTAAAAATAGAGTGGTTGATAAGGGGCATCCCTGTCGTACTCCTGTCTTCACCTCGAAGGTTAGGTTGCTCTGCCCAACACTACACGTAAAGTTGGCATAGAGGCTTTTTATGATTGACACTATGCAGCTTGGAATTCCATAAGCCCTCAGTATTTTCCATAAACTGTCCCTATGTATGCTGTCAAAAGCCTTTTCAAAATCAACAAAATTTATGTAAAGCTGTCTTTGCCATTCTGAGCACTGCTCTATAATGTTCCTGAGAGTGAATATATGGTCTACACATCTTCTGTTCTTTCTAAATCCTGCTTGTTCTTTCCTCAGTTTGTAGTCTACTGCCTTTGAAATTCTCTGTATAATTATCCTGCCTAGTATTTTGCTGGGAACTGAGAGAAGAGTGATTCCTCTCCAATTATTGCAGTCTGAAAGATCTCCCTTCTTGGGCAATTTGACAATTATTCCTTTGTTCCACTCTGATGGTGTTGTCCCCGTTTTCCACACTGTGCAAATAGTGGTTCTAATAGTTCTGCTGCTAGCTCAGGGTCTGTCTTAAATAGCTCTGCATTTAAGTTATCATGGCCCGGAGCTTTACCGTTCTTTAACCCTTTGATTGCTGTGATGATTTCTTCTTTTCGTGGAATGTCTGTATTTACATCTAGATCGTTTTCAGCCTCAGGAACATTCAATTGTGTCTCTGGTATTTCCTTGTTCAGAGTTTCTCTGAAGTGCTCTGCCCATCTTGTTTCCTGTCCCTCTGCTGTCTTGATGAGATTTCCTTGCTTATCTCTTACTAATGTAATATTGTTTGCACCTTGTTTTCCGCTGATGAATTTAGTTATTTTGTATACTGTGCTTTGTTCATTTCTCAGTGCTGCCTCTTCTGCCTGTTTTGCAAGATCGTCTAGGAAATTCCTTTTGTTGGCTCGGGTTTGGCGTTTAACTTCCCTGTCCAGTTGACTGTACTGTTCGCTATATAGTTGCTTTAACCTGGGGGACTTCGCTTCTGTTTTCTTTCTTTTCATTTCCTTTCTCATCTTTATGGTGTTTAGTGTTTCTGGTGTTATCCAGTCTTGCTTCTTCCTTTCCTGGAATCCTAAGCATGATTTGCTACTTTCCTTATATATTGTTGAAATGGTGTTGAAAATTCTGGTCTATATCATCAGTCAATGTCTTTTCCTGGCTTTTGGCAAATTGATATCGTTTCTTAATGTCGGCCGCAAAAGCTTTTCTGGTAAGGGGGTCCTTCAATTTGCTGATGTCAAACCTTTTCTGTGTAGTTACAGTTGGTCCAGCCCTTCTTAGTTTCACTTTCAGTTTTGCTACTACTAAATGGTGATCGCTTCCCACATCTGCACCTCTTCTTACCTTCACATCTTGTAATGCATGTCTCCATCTACCGTTAACCATGATGTGGTCTATCTGGTTTCTGTCCCGACCATTTGGTGATCCCCATTTTCGTTTGCTATTCCGCTGCCGCATTTCCCCATTGTTCTTTCATTATATGTATTGTGTGTACCAACTTTCGCATTGAGGTCTCCCATTACTATAACAAGATCATATCTAGGTGTGTCCTCCATTTCTTTCTGCAGTTGTTGATAGAATTCATCCTTGACCTCCTCATCGCTATCATTCGTTGGTGCGTAGCATTGTATTATTGTAGTGTTGGTGAATCTCCCTCTCAATCTCAATCGTATCAGTCTGTTGTTGATGGGTTTCCATTCCAGTAATGTCCTTTCTATCCCTTTCTGTAGAATAATGGCTACGCCTTCACTGTGCTGTCCATCCTCTCTTCCAGAGTAAAGTACTGTTTCTCCTGTTGCTGTTTTAACTTTTCCTGCCCCTGTCCATCTGCTCTCGCTTATCCCCAGGATGTGTAACCTATAGTTTCTCATTTCTGCCGTGACCTGTCTTAGTTTACCTGTCTCGTACATTGTCCTGACATTCCAAAATCCTATTCTTGTATCCTGTTTTGCGGTCAGGACATCCGTTTTCATGTCAGTGGCTTCCTTTCGGCTTTCACCACTGACAGTCATACGAGCCACAGACTCCGAATGTCCATCCCGCAGCAAAGTTTGTTCATTTGATGTTGTTTCCGTAACTTCATTATTTTTTTTTTACATAGACAGGGGTGTCAGCCCTATGCTAAAACCCCCAACCTGGAGGACCAGGGTACCAGCTTTTGTCTGACCCCTACCCACACAGACCAGTCCAGCTTGGTTGAACCTACCAGGAGTAAAACTCCCACTGGCATAGCTCTGGGGATTGTCAGGGTACGCAAGCTGCCATACCGCTACAAGGTATAGGTACCATTGATGGCAGAGTTCCTAGCTTGAGCCTCAGCAATTTTTTATTAATTGGTATTTTTAGTTCATCTTTTATTTGACATTTTTTGCTTGGTTTTTTAAGGATTTTATATGAGTGTCTTGCTTTTTTACTTTGGTCCCATGCTGTTATCCACTCTCTAGTTATTGCTTGAGCAATTAAGCTCTTAATTTCAAACTTCCCTAAGCCTACTTCAATTTTGTTATGGCTAGCTCTCCCCCCTTTGGCTTCTTTGTCTGCAAGCTCATTTCCTGCTATCCCCACATGTGATGGTATCCATGTTAGTGTTGCACTGCATCCTATAGTTTGTAGATATGTATTAACCTGTAGTATTTCCTCTATAATATCTGGCCTGCTACATTCATTTCTGTTTCTGATAGCTAATACTGATGATAGGGAATCTGTGAGAATGGTTACTTTTTTTGGTGGATTTTCTGCAGCTATTTCTAAAGCTTTTAGGATTGCCACTAATTCTGCTGTAAAGATCGATGTATTACCTGTTACTTTGTATCTTTTATAAATTTTTAATTTTAGTATTGCTATTCCTGCTCCTAATTGTCCTTCTTCATCTTTTGACCCATCTGTATATATATAGTTAGGCTATTATTTATATACCGTTCTATGTACTCTAGTGTTTTACTTTTTGCTGAGATTATGTCGTTAGATTTATTTATGATCTTTGTTAAGTGGGAGTCAGTTTCTGGCACTTTTAATTCCCATGGTGGGATCTTTGCTTTATACAGAGCACTACTGTTTATCGCATTAAATAGGTCTGGGTATTGATCCACTTCATCCATTGTTTTCCACCCTGATGGGTATCTATTATGGTTTAATGGAATGTGGCCTATGTACTGGTTACCCCTATCAAAGGTTTTATGTGCTGGGTGAGTTGGATCTTTTGCCACTCTTGCCCAGTAGCTCAATCTCAGTTCTTTTCTCCTTAGCTCCAGGGGTATAATGCCTAGCGCTACTTCTAATGCCTCTGCTGATGTTCCCTTTGAGGCACCTGCTATTATTGACAGTGCCTGGTTTTTGGACTGTGTCTAGTTTTTTCTTATTGCTTGGGGCGGCTGATGCATAGACAACACTGGCATAGTCAAGTTTGCCCCTAATAAATGATTTATAGAAGGTTAACATGGTCTTATTGCAGGCGCCCCAACCACTTCCTTTCATATATCTTAGCATGTTAATAAGTCCCCTACTGCTTTGCACTAATAGGTCTATGTGTTTGTTCCAGTTTAGTTGCTGGTCTAATACCATACCAAGAAATCTAGTTGATTTTGCTGTGCATACCTTTTGCTCTTTTGTTAGTTTTTATTGTACAGGTCCATATCCTTTTATCCAAAATTCTTGTGGACAACTGTGTTTCAGAAACCATACTTATTTTGGTTTCTAGATGTCGCCCAAAAAAAAAGTAGCCCAAATAGGTCAAAGTCACCCAAAATGTGTTCAAGCATCGTCAAAAGTAGTCCAAAGAAATTTTAAATTTTCGTAAAATTTTGGGTGCTCAGATATAAGGAGCCAGGGATCCAGACCTCCAGGACGACCCAGAGTTCGCTGGGAGGACAACATTAGACAATCTTTGAAGGACCGAGGACTAGAATGGAACCAGGCCAGGAAGAAGACAGCTGATAGAATGGTCTGGCGCTCTCTCTTCCAAACCTCTACACCTCACGGTAGAAGGGGAACGACTAAGTAAGTAAGTAAGATATAAGGATACAGACTTTTAGAAACAAAAATAGACCTAATGCAAATTTGAGTTGTCAAGGAAATCACCCCGTGTAGTTCATCGGATTTCTGAGGAGACAAAAAAAGAATATGACTAATGTTCCCTCATACATGTTGTAAGAGGCATCTAACATAGGGATGTGCATAGGGTTGGCTACATCAACCTGTAAAACAGATTGCTACAGAAACCACTTCTGCAGGAGCACATGAATGCTGTGGTGTAGGCTTTCTGCAAGAGGACCAGCTACAGTGGTCGCTTCATGCTCCATAAGGAGCAGAAAGAGAAATGATGATGATATAGGAAATTAAAAAAAAAACAGATGACCCTAACCTGTCAGCCAGGCTTGTCTCCTCTTATATGAAAATGTGTAAATTAAATTTGAGAGAGTGAACAGTATAAGCTAGTTTAGAAAAAATGTATTACTTGCTCACCACTAGAGGGCGTAATGCAGTAGTGAACCAGGAAATAATACTTTTAGCTATATATTTAACTATATGTAACATGCTTTGACCTAGGTAGTTATCAGGGGAGATCTTTGCATGCTAAAGTGTGCCCATGCCTGCTGTAGAGTGCCTATTACACATCTTTTCTTTTGTCTGATTTCGTCTTTCTTTCTTGCGAATGCCCACAATTTACCCATTTTCATTATTTGTTTACAACTTGCATGCCTCAGATTTCCCTCTTTATTTCTGTGTTTACACATTTTCTTCTGAAACCAACTACTTTTCTCTGTAATTCTTATTCTTCAATGGTCTACTAGACACGAGTGTAATGTCTTTTATCTTGTGTGTTATTTGGCCTGTACTTGCTAATAAGAAAGTTACGATAGTAATAGTTTGTACTAAAAATGTGTGGCTTGTTCAGGTCCAGTTTTCAATAGTTGCAAGTTGTGTACTGATAATGACTGCTTCCAGTGATGTACTTTTAAAGAATGTTTAGCTGCTTGTCTGTCATTACATGGTCTGTTTCACGCATGATGATGCCATCATGTAGATTGAATCTCAGGGATTCTGCCTATAATTTCTCTCACTTTTCTGTTGCCTTTTCCCCTCCACCTTTCATTCTGTATTTCTTTCCTTCTTGTGAGTGCTTACCAGTTACAATCCTATTTTCTGCTATTTATTCATAAATCATAATCAGCTGTTTCACTCTTTGATTTATTTCTGTGTTTCCCGTATACTAGCTGCAGTATAGAGATCATCTATAAAGCTTAGCTAAATCACCCAACAAAGGAAATAGATCATTTTTCAATAGGAATAGTGGTTCCTCAAAAAAAATTTCTTGTGCTGTCCGTACATTGTACAATTCATATTTACTGTTACCTTATTGTGTCCAGTTTATGGTTTTTATGAAATGCCTTTCATTGCCTGCTCAGCAAATATGATTCTTCATCTTCTAGTCTTAATAGTTACTTGGACTATCACAGGAGTTTTTTTAATCAAATGACTCTGTTGTAACATATTATTCAGAGACTGACATAGAATCTCCGGGAAAGGAGGGGAGTTACTTGGACTGTCTCAGGAGTTTACAATCATGTAACTGGGGTGTAAGGTGTAACATTTAATTGAGACACTGACATAGAAAAAGCCAGGGAAGGATTAGAGTTACTTGAACTGTCATGGCTGTTTATCATTGTATAACTCAAGTGTGACATTTCATTCAGATACTAACATAGAATCTCGAAGAAAGGAGGGGCGTTACGTAGACATTCCCTGAATTTGTATAAATCATATTTCATTCATTCATTCATAACCCTCCACTCCCAAAGGAGCATAGGCCTTCAACAAACACATGCCAAGTCCTCCTGTCACGTGCCATCATCTCAAGTTCTTTCCACGTTCTCATCATTTTCACCTCTGTTTCCAGCTCTCTTCTCCATGTGCTTCTTGGTCTACCTCTGCTTTTCTTGCCCTGAGGGTTCCAGAACAAGGACTGCCTTGTAATGCTATCAACAGGTTTCCTCAGTGTGTGTCCTATCCATCGCCATCGTCTTCTTCTCATCTCTTGTTCCACTGGCACTTGTCTAGTTCTTGTCATCAGTTCCACGTTGGTAACCTTGTCATACCATTTTAATCCCTCTGTTCTATGCAAGCACCCATTTATGAAAGTCTGTAGCTTTTTGGTTGTTGTCTTTGTTGTTCTCCATGTCTCAGAGCCATACAATAGGACTGACTTCACATTTGAATTGAAGATTCTTATTTTCGTGTTGGATCCAATTTCTCTTGATCTCCATATATTTCCCAGTGCAATGAAAGCTCCTCTTGCTTTTTGTATTCTTATTTTGATATCACTGTCTGTCCCTCCAACTTTGTCTATATTGCTGCCAAGATATGTGTACGATTCTACATCTTGTATTGGTTCTTCTTCAAGTTCAACTCTGTTATCATTACCTGCATTTATTCTCATTATCTTTGTCTTTTCCCTGTGTATTTTCAGACCCAATTGCTGTGACCTCTCATCAAGTGTTCTCAATTTGTCCTGCATCTGATTACGGTTATGGGACAGAAGAGCTAAGTCATCAGCAAAATCCAGATCATCCAACTGCTTAGTCAGAGTCCACTGGATTCCATTTCTGATGTGTGTTGTCGATGTTCTCGTAACCCAGTCTATTGCTAGTAAGAAAAAAAATGGAGACAAGAAGAAAATAAATCATATAACCTAGGTCAAATATTTCACTCTTATGCTGAAAACAGAAAGAGAAGATCAAGAGTGCATGGGGAAGGACCAAGAAAGGTGTGAGCGAAAGTAAAACTCACCTTGGAGAATGCAGAAAATAAATCCAAGGAGAGACTCCTGTGGCCTGTCACTAAAAGAAATATTCCAAGGAGCTTAGGAATTTTGACTGAGATATTGATTTTGTCACATTAGCTTGACTGTGCCTGAATTATATATACTTTTATACTGTTTTTCACAGTTTTTTGTGTTCTTGAAAGACTTGTTAGTCTTCTATCAGTGTTCACCATTATGAGCTAGTCTGGTTTGTATCACATTGTTTCTTCGGTTATTTATGAATACATTTGTTCTTTCAGCATTGAAGGTTAGGCCGACATACTACTCTGTGGCAATGTTTAAAGCTACTGACAAGGTGGACCTTCAGAGCTTAAATCAGATGACTGTGTGTTTCTCCTGTAAGTTACATTTATAAACTGTAAGAATAAAAAATAATATGGTATGAACTCTGTTATACATTTATAAACTATAAGAGATATGCATTACATATTTTAACAATTTAACATTAGAAATCCGCTGACAGTTTTCAGTATTTAAACAAAACTGTAAGTAAAGCAAATATTTGAGCTGCATTTGTTAACATCTGAGTAACTGTTTATGGTAAGTTACAGTTGTAGGCAGTAGACAAGCCCCTTCATGTGGATTGTTGCAGTTAACATTTAAGTAGATTAGTCTGCTAAAAGTGCTTGGCGGAGAACTGTGATGGCCGAGATGCAAAGAATGAACCAGAGCTGTGGCACTGTACGAAGGTTGGCAGCCGACCGAACAAAGTGGAAGCAGTTGCTGCCCTATAAGACGCCACCAAGCGTGATGGCCACTGACTGCTTTGACAGTCTGCAGCTAAGGATCAAAGAAGTGTGCTAAAAGACATTTAAGTCAATAGGGATGACAGAAGTTATCCTTTGATTTGTTAGATTTTTTTATAGGATCTGTCCACACTGTGTGGTGTGGTACTCGATAGTCTCTAGAAGACAAAAGAAGAGTATGACCACTCCTATCTCATGCATGTTGTGTGAGGTGACTCAGGTGAGATTGTGCACTGGACTAGCAGTCTCATTATGTCAAACATATTGCTACAGATACAATTTAGGACTATTGGAGCACACAGAGTGCTTTGTTTAGGGGGCTCTGTGCTCCTTAAGGAGTGAAAAAAAGGTATTCATTAATTTACTCATGTAAAAGATGATTCCAGCTAAATCAGTCACTTTTGAGGAGATAACTGCAAGATATTTTTAAAATAAGAATATTGATAATTACATTTGTGACAAATTGAGTTTCAATCATTCTAATATACTCATATTTTGTTAAATGCATATGTTATACATTTATTTTTGCTGTATTTGGAATAACTAACTATGCCTTTTAAAAAAAAAAAAAATGTTCCACCATTTGTCATTTTTACACACTTTGTTCTATCTATGATTTTCTCATCACATTGTTCAATTTTTCAACTACCAAATCACACATTTTTAATATGTTGTCAATGGCCCAGTATCTCAAAAACCTGACCGTGATATTTTTTGCTCGTTTGCATAATAATGTGTTTGCATCTGTAACAGTTGATTATAGATGACATACTTAAATAAAAAACATAATTTATTTGGGGTCGTTTTTTTAACTGTGTTTTCTGACATTGTTCTGTATGCTTTCTAAATTTATAAGCCATTGGTATGAGTGCTGGATGGATCTATCCAATTGGACAGTTGTTAAAAAGCAATATGATCACAGTGGATCAGTGTAATGCCATTGTGAAGGCTGTATCAACTTTCTTCAGAGGATTATGTCTACCCGGATCACTCACTTCCTTCTACAATCCCTTTGGTGAGTCTGCCAAATTTAATACATTGAATGACAAGAGATTTTTTTTCGTAAACATCAGTGCCTGTCTAGTTAGTATAGGGAACACCAGTGTTCATTTAGTATATAGTTAGTTGCTTATCCTTTACAGGACGTGGCAATCAACCCCAGCTTTTATTGGCTGTTTGTGATTTTTCTAGGCAATTTTTTTTTTCATTCAGTAGTTTGCCATTGCTTTCTGAACGGTACGGCGCTTATACCATTGTTAAAAATCCACACAACGCGATCTGCTACCAAACCGCTTGCAGCAGGTTTCGAACCTGGTATATATGGATTATGAAACTGCGTTCATATCCATTAGGCCACAGACGCCGACTTAGTATATAGAAGTGCAGGTAATTCTGGGTTGGTATATAGTATAATGCTTCACGGCATGAGAATTTATTTCACAGCATCTACCACAGAAATGAAAATAATAGAAAAGCACATCTTCCACATTTGATGGTTGAATGAGCTTCTTGTGACTTCGGAGATAAAAAAAAAAACCCTAATATTTTCACTTCTTCTTCTTTGATCCTTGGCCACCGACCGTCAAAGCAGTCAGTGGCCATCACGCCTAGTGGCGTCTTGTAGGGCAACAACAAATTGATTCAACTTTGCTCGGTCGGTGGCCATCCTTCGTACAGAGCCCCAACTCTGGTTCATTCTTTGCATCTCAGCCTCCACAGTCCTCTGCCAGGTTGTTTTTGGTCGGCCTCTCTTTCGTTTTCCTTCAGGGGTCCAAAGCATAGCTGTTCTTGTGATGGTATCGGGGTCTCTTCTGAGGACATGACCAACCCAGCTCCAGCGTCTGCCAGCTATGATGGTGTGTATGTCCTCTTGCTTGCTACGAGTAAGCAGATCTTGGTTAGTGATGGTATTTGGCCAAAAGATTCGGTAAATTTTTCTTAGGCATGTTGTGAGACAATTTTTGAGAGGACAATTTCGACATTTCCTTCTCTGTAACTCTCCAGCATTCCGCACCATAGAGAAGCACAGAAAGCACACAGCTCTGATATAATCTTAATTTTGTGCTTGTGCTGTATTGGGAGGACTTCCAGATGTTGTTTAGGCTAAAGAAGGCTGTTCTTGCCTTATTCATTCTGACATTGATGTCTCTGCCTGCCCCGCCGTCTGGTGTTACTATGCTTCCTAGGTATGTGAAGGTATCTGTCTGTACCAATTGCTGATTCCTTACTGATATGGGCTCAGGGTTGCTCACATTGAGCGTCATGACCTCAGACTTCTTTAAATTGATGTTCAAGCCCACCTGCTGGCGAAACTTATTAAGTCTATCCGTTTTTTCCTGGATGTGTTGATGGGAATGTGCTAGTAGTGCAATGTCATCTGCATATTCCAGATCTTCCATTGTAGAAAATGTTGTCCATCTTATTCCTCTTGGACTGCCCTCTGTTGTCTGGCACATCACCCAGTCTATGACTGTTAAAAATAGAGTGGTTGATAAGGGGCATCCCTGTCGTACTCCTGTCTTCTCCTCAAAGGTTAGGTTGCTCTGCCCAACACTACACGTACAGTTGGCATAGAGGCTTTTTATGATTGACACTATGCAGCTTGGAATTCCATAAGCCCTCAGTATTTTCCATAAACTGTCCCTATGTATGCTGTCGAAAGCCTTTTCAAAATCAACAAAATTAATGTAAAGCTGTCTTTGCCATTCTGAACACTGCTCTATAATGTTCCTGAGAGTGAATATATGATCTACACATCTCCTGTTCTTTCTAAATCCTGCTTGTTCTTTCCTCAGTTTGTGGTCTACTGCCTTTGAAATTCTCTGTATAATTATCCTGCCTAGTATTTTGCTGGGCACTGAGAGAAGAGTGATTCCTCTCCAATTATTGCAGTCTGCAAGATCTCCCTTCTTGGGCAATTTGACAATTATTCCTTTGTTCCGCTCTGATGGTGTTGTCCCCGAATATTTTCACACTAAAGTTTATTATGTTGTCTTCAGGAAACAACCCAACATCAGTCTGTGACCTGTGTACTGGTAAAAATGAAGAGTTCTGTGCCACCAGTGATGACTATGCTGGATATGATGGTGCATTTAAATGTGTGGCAGATGGTAATGGGCAGCTCACCTTCCTCAGGCATGATACGATTACGTTAATGACCAGCCCAGAATATAACAACAACCTAACTGGATCAACATATTCGCCAGAGGTAAATTTAGTGCATTGATAATGTTTGGTACATAAATTTAAATGCTACTGATCTCATTTAAGTGTGAGTACAACCAAAATAGTTGACTGGATGTCATGTAATTACAGCTCCTGGAAATAGTTTGATACGTTGCAGGGTATGCGCTCTGTGAATGACTTAACAAAGATTTGGGCTAAGTGTTTGACATAATCAAAATGTATGCAACATTATGTCGCCTGCTGTCATAGTTGTTTTACGGCTTTAATAGCCCAAGTCAGATATATAATGTTTGCTTTGCTTTGTTTTTAATGGCTAGTTTTTCACATAAAGAGAGCACAGACTTCAGTAGACTAGATGAGTTATTCCATCATTTTATATTTCATTGCTTCCCAAGTTGAAGAACTCAGGCCAAGGGCCGGCAACTCTGGAGCGGTCTGGATTTATTTTAGAAATACTGGGGTCTCTAAAAACTTACCTTGATAAAATTATGTCTGTTTTTATGTTTCAGAGTATCTAGACTTTGCAGCAAGTCCAGCCTATGTGTAACTTTTATCTATGCTGTAAGATCTGCTTCCTGCAATCCCATCAACAGAGTGGTCGAAAGTTAATACATAATATTTTACTGCATGTTATCTTCAAAGAAAAGATCACTTTCTGTCTTATATAGTTCACAAATAAAGTAGATTTTGGTAGGTTAGCTTGCGGGTTTTTGTTTAAAGTACCTTTAAACCTGGGGACACCGTGTTTTTAAGTGCCTTTTTGAAAGGGATAGTTTGTAATTTACCTAGGTTAACAATTATTTTTACCCCCCTCATCACTTAAAGATCTACCAAATGATGGATTGGGATATACCCTTAGATAAAGATTGGCTGGTTGCCAACCCCTGACTTAGATTGTTATTTGTTGGAAAATTAATAGACCACACAGGGTGAGAAGCAAACTTAATTCAAGCCACAGGTGGCAGTTGGAAAATTAATAGACCACACAGGGTGAGAAGAAAACAAGCAAACTTAATTCAAGCCACAGGTGGCAGTTGGAAAATTAATAGACCACACAGGGTAAGAAGAAAACAAGCAAACTTTAATTCAAGCCACCGATGGCAGTTGGAAAAAGAGGTTGCAAGCCTCATACACAACCTCAGATTAGTCACCTTGTATGACATGCCTGAGGGTTCAGTAGGCATATTCTTTCATTGTATCTTCAGAGGCCCCTGGGGGAACTACACAGCCTAAAGTTTTGTAATACTAGCTTCTATTTTCTTCTTCATTTGACTTTTTTGTTTCCAGCAGATAAAAGGGAGACAGCTGTTGCTAGTGACAATGTCATTTTAAGCCATTATCTTTAACTTTCAATTACATTTCACTCTTCTACTGTTGTTTTTCAGGTTTTCTTTGGCTTCCATAATTTTCTCTACCTCTGAGACCTTCATTCAAGGACATGCCTGGTTATGCTAGTTAGTTGTTCCTTGAGGTAAATCCTAAACATGCCGACATTCTTGCTTTAACCTCCAAATGGACTGGCTATTGTTTTGTTCTCTTCCACAGATGTCTATGTCTGTTTTTACTTTTCGCCATCTGATACAGAGACCCACAAAATACAATAATTCATGCCTAACACATGGCACTTCTAGGCTGATTTAACAATCTGTTTCAGGAACACAACCTTTTCGTTATTTGAAATGGAAATCACAAAGTATAGTTGGTATAGTACTTACTTAGTTGTTCCTCTTCTACCCTGGAGTGTAGAGGTTTGCCAGAGAGAGTGCCATACTACCCTATTTGCTGTCTTCCTCCTGACCTGGTTCCAATCTAGTCCTTATTCCTGCCGAGATTGTCTAATTATAGTCCTCCCAGTGAACTCTGGGCCGTCCTGAAAGTCTGGATTTCTGGCTCTTGGTTTCCCATATTTGTCATGGTAGTCGATCTTCTCCCATTCTGCAGACATGGCCAAACCATCGTAATTGGTACTCTTCCACTTGGTTCTGCAGGGGCTGGGTTTTTAGGCCATGAAGTAATGTTTGGTTGGTGACTATATCTCTTCGTGTTATTTCAACCACCTTCCTCAGATGCCTCATTTCTGAGGTTTGGAGCAGGCTTTTGCCCATGACTCGCATCCATAAGTCAAGACTGGATAATGGGTAGAGCAGAATATGTTGGGATAGTTACAAATTAATTTGCTCAAAATGTTTACTTTAGACATTACAAATACTGTCAACATTTTATATGTACAAACCTTGTAAACATTTTATTTAAAACATATTTTCAGCTTTCCCATAATTTCCACAGAACTACAAGTTGCTGTGTCCTGATGGGAGTAGTACTACTGTTGATGACTATGTTAACTGTAACTGGGGAGAAGTCACTTCTAATGTTATTATGACCTCAGCTGTAAGGGATCCAGAAACAGTGGCTAGCTATAAGAATTTCCTTCACCTCCTGGAGCAGATGTTTGGACCAAGTGGATTTTTAAACAATAAATTCAAGCTGTTCAAGTCAGAGACATCATATCCAGTGGATCTCTTCTTGCAGACCCTAACCAGAAAAAATCTGATGTTCTCAGACATGACCAAGAAGTTTATGGATATAGGAAGTGATACCTATTACACTTGGGTTGGTGAGTACAGCCATTTTTTGTTGGTTCTGTTGGGTGTAAATGTTTTAGTCATAACTGTTGCTATTCTGATGACAGAAATAAAATATCTACATTATGGCTACTTTGTGGAATTTTTTTCTGAAAATAACACTGTTTAGCGCATTGTTTTATTATTTATTCTATTATTATTTTGTTTCTGTGTGTTTGTTTGTTAGGCAATTTGTGTTTAGCGAATCAACTTTAGGTTCACTGGAAAATCTCTATTTAATAATACAGCGTTAATAGCATTAATAAAATTGTCTGTAAGCACATACAACATAATTGTTTTCCTTGTCACTACTAATATAGCATGGAGCCACCACTTCAGCTGGTTTCCTGTACAAGAAATTTGCACTAAAGCATTCATGTGCTGTTTTAGCAGTAGTTTCTGTTGCAGTTTGTTTCAATACCATGAGGTTGGAGCCGTGCTGGTGTAATGGTTACCACACTGCGCTGGCGATCGGGTGATCCAGGTTCAAGCCGGGGTGAGAACATTTGAATCAGTGTCATCGACCGAGGCTTGGACTGGATTAATTCCGAGCCCTGGCGAAGACATTTGAAGCAGTGTCGTCGACCAGCTCCTGAGCCGACCCAGCTGTAATGGGTACCCTCCGAGGACGGCAAGTATCTGCCTGAATGGCAAGTGGTCACCTGTCAGTGTACAGGGAAAAAAGGGATACTCATGTAAAAATCAGTCTCAGGTTAGATATACTAACCAGAGATTCTTGCCTCGAGTAATAGCGGACGTACGTTAAAAAAAAAAATATCACGAGGTTGCCAGTCCAATGTCGTCACGTCATGCTAGTCACATCTTAGGGCTTGCTGGTTTCTTTATCTAAAATCTAGTTTCCTTGTGCCATATCTTTGGACACTTTTGCATAGCTGCCTTTAAGCCCATTCTGTACTAGCAACTACATCCCATCCTTTGTATAGGTTTAAAAAAAAAAAAGATAACCATATACCTGCAACTCTTTGTATGATGCGTATATTGTAGCATTGCGCATAGCTGGTGGTCATATAAGGATGACTCCAGATATGCCTCCATGCATAGGCAAGGAGTAAAATCATAGATTTGTAGATCTTTAAACAGGAGGTAAGGAGTTGTTATTGTTTAACTAGGGCTACTGAGCTTTTCGCTCTTTTGCAACCGATACCAAGTTGAAGACTCCTTGGTATTATCTATACTCTAGATGTAGGCTTTTCTTTGCTGAGAAATGTACTAAGTTGAAGTCATGAGCTCCAGTTTCTCCAGCTTGGCTTGCATTTAAAGGATCGTCACATCTGATCCCAAGCTAGGAGTAAGAAGCGTGTGGCATACTGTGCATTCCCCACCATCAAAGGGGTCTCTCCAACTATGCAGAGTGAAAATACTGTACTCTGGTTCTGGGCTCCCCCAAGGAATCAACACGTCCTTCACAGGGCCACTTCTCAGCTCCCCCTGCCTATCACTGGGTCCAAGTGAGATCCTACTGCATGCAGTGAACCAGGTCAAAGCCAAAGAATTATGTCTGGTGCTCAAGTGACTTTTCCAAGCTTGGTGTGCAATTTTGAGTTCTCAACAAGTTTCACCACAAGGGGAATCCCTGGAAGTGTGTGGATGATTTCAAGAGTCAGTGAGAATGTACGTAATTAGCCTCCCAGACAGGTTCACTTCCACGTATGTATATTGTAGCATTGTGCGTTGCTGGTGGTCATATAAGGGTGACTCCAAATTTGCCTTCGTTCATTGGAGGTAAGGAGTAAAATAATGGGCATGTGGATTTTTTGTATTAGATGGCGAAAAGTTAAAACTGACATAGACTCCTGTGGAGAACCAAACAATAACCAGTCCATCTGAGGGTAAAGCAAGAATGTAGGGATGATACGGATGTACCTCACTGAACAACCTACTAGTATAACTAGGCATGTCTTTGGATGAAGCCCTCAGAGGTAGAGAAAATTATGGAAGCCAGAGAAAACCTGGAGAAGAACAGTAGAAGAGTGGAACCTAACTCACAGTTAAAGATGATGGCTTTAAAATGACATTGTCACTAGTAACAGCTGTCTCACTTTTCTTTGCTGGGAACAAAAAAGAGTCAAACGAAGAAGAAAATAGAAGCTAAAATTACAAAACCTACCCTGTGTAGTTCCCTCGGGGGTCTCTGAAGAGATAAAAAAAGAATATGACAACTGCACCCTCAGGCATGTCGTACAAGGTGACTACTTTGAGGTAGTGCATGGGGCTGGCAACCTCATATTGTAAAACAAATTGCCAAGGAAACCACAACTGCAAGAGCATGTGATTGCTTGATGCAGGCTTCCTGCAAGGAAACCAGCTGTAGTGGGGGCTCCATGCTTCATAAGGAACAGAAAAGAAAATGATTACAAAATCAGATTATTTTGGAGTTTCAGCTGTTTCGAAATATATAAAGTAATGTATGCATTAAAATGTATGATTTCTTTATACACTTTGTGTTTATATGTGTGTGTATTTTGTTAGTTTTTAATATGTTAAATGACTTATTCGTTTCTTTTTCTGATTTCAGGAGATGATTTCACTCCTCTTCTCAATGAGATGAACCGTTGTCCATCAGATACTATCCGCTGGTGCCTGACCTCTCTGGCTGAAAAACTCAAGTGTGAGGACATGATCATGGCATTCAAGGCTAAAGAACTGCGTCCTGAAATGGACTGTCTCTATGGGGGTAACACTACCAATTGCATGGAAATGATCTACCGAGGAGATGCTGATCTGATTAATCTTGATGCTGGAGATATCTACATTGCTGGAAGGTTGGTTTTGATTGCTGTTGTAAATAAAATTAATGTATCCTGTCTGTTCAATGCTATTTATACTGCCAAACTTGCTTGTTTGTGTCATAATATATTTCATAATTTACATTTTAGTCACATTTTTCCAGGTTAATTTCTTTTTTATTAATGAGCTAGTGAACTCCATTGGCAGATTGGAATTCAAATCTCTGAGGCTTTTGTTTTAAATTTCTCTTTTCATTTTTAAATACTTTTATTTAAGTTAACTTGCGGTCTACATATTTGTCACATTTCAAGTTTTTGATGCTCAAAATGGTATCACTAAAGTAAATAATTTAACAGTGAATTTAGATTGTGTTTCTTGTTTGAATGAGGTGGTTGTTGGATGGTGATGTGCTGCTTTAATCCAGGTGCTTCTTCAAACAGTTAGGTCATTTGTGAGGCCAAGTCTTTTCTTTAAATATAGCTCTAGTATTGACCACTTTTTCATGAGCTTTATATTAAGTTCTTAAACTTAAAGCTGTTTATTTTATTCAGATATGAATTTCACTCGATGAAGGTAACGACGGTTCTGAAAACTTAATATTCACTTATGACCTAAGATCTTAAAACAAAAGGGAAAAAATAAGATTTACGGATCCACTGTTATTGTTGTTACCATTATTTCATTCAAGTACCATGCCTAGTGGGGTAGGTGGTCATGTCTTTCCACAACTTCCTGTCTTTCCATGCCACGATGTCAAACTGTCCGGTATTTGCTCTCTTTGTCTTCCTCTCTTTGTCTTTCCTACCTCTTTTTCCTTCAGTCTTACCTGTTATGATATATTCCAGCTTTCCATGTGTACTTAACTCTTAGTATATGTCACGAAGTGGTTTTAAGTTTATAGAGTTTGCCTGAATGAAAGCAAGACCCTAGTATGAGAAAGTCTGAGAAGATAGAATTTAGATGAAAATTGACATGCCTGTGGACAGATGAGGCTATTGGCTCAAGGGATAGAACCAGGATTTGCCTCTCCCCTTGCCGCTTCATGACTTCAAATGGCTATAATCTCACCCTCCTCTAACTCCCTTTAAACACAAGGAGATAAGGTGTATAAAACGACCACAGACACCACTATACAAACAACATAGAGTAAGTATAGAGTGTAGAAGCTGATCCAGTAAATATATTATAGATAAATTTATTTACACACAGAAATCATTAAAAGTTCATCATACATCAATTACAAAAAAATTAGCGTGCACTGTTGCACAGCCTGAAAAAAACCCGTAACAATGAAATTAGATAGACACTAGAAAAAAAAACCCAAATCACATTCACTCTTTCTGTCACCCTGCTGAGGAACAATAAAATGATTAGTGATTATAAACAACTCTACTTTGAGGGGGGGGGGGGGGGCTGTCAACTTTAGCCTCCACTCTCAAATACACTTAAGATTCTACTGTCTCAGTCCTGTTGACTCTTCATCAACGAAACTTCTACACAGCTTCCAACTTGGTAGGCGATATGCGCCGCTATCTAACACCACTGGAGATGCTAAAATAATAGACTTGGAGTAACACAATGGCTCAGTGTCTATCCTTCAATGGATAATGAACAGACCCTACCGGTCCTGTCTATTTTCTCCCTCCTTTCCTCTCTCTTTCTCCCTCTCTCTCTTGGTCTCAGTGTCTCTCTAACACTCGACGACTGATGATGCGGCGTCTCCGTTACGCTCTTCTCTCATTACTTTCAAGACCCAGGTATTTTAACCCTCTCACCTGTTCCTGAATTCTGCGATGATGATGATGAAGTTCTGGCGTCAAGCATGAGGTACTTGATTAACTGTCGAAAAACAAAACTTCTCTGCTGCTGAATAGCTTCCCTCTTTTAACCCGCTCCGGAGTTACAGGAAAAACACAGCCTTGATTTCCGGCTGTACGCAATTGAAACCAGTCTTGCTGAAGAATTGAACTTCACTGCAATAGACCGTTTAGGTTGTGTTATTTTGCTCCTGACGATAACTCGAGTACTCTGACCCTGAGATATGTCTTTTTGCCGTGGATAATTTTAATTGACAAAATTATGCTCCCCCACTGTTTCGCCATGACTCGCTGAAATCAAAAGAAAATGCGTCTATTGTATAACCATCCCAACATAACACATCTCTAACCCATTAATCTTTATAACTCCCTTACTCAGTACTTCACTCATCATGTACAACAATACATAAAATAATATTACCCACGTGGCACTCGTCATGTACAACAATACAAAAAATAATATTACCCACGTGGCACTTAAATCTCACTCCTCCTACTCCCCTTCTCTCGTTCTGAAAAAACCGATACATAAAATATTTCTATTCCCCGGGCCTCTTCATTCTCACTCCTTCCCCCTCTCTCTCTCAACTATAATCTGCCAGGTAAGTAAACAGAAACCTCCCGACCTGTCTGCCTCTTATCTATTTGTTACGCGTGGCTACCCACGTGTCCAAACATTCAAACTAGGAAATCCTTTGTCCGAAATCCCGTGGCCTCCTTTTTAACATTTACACATGCGGTTTCCTGGCTTACTCCAACATTAAATTAAATCTCGTGCTACAGGAATAATTTCCTACTCTAAGCAGTATAATTCAATGATAACATATATCTTTACTCTCCGACTGCATCGCTTACATTTAAGGTACACACAAAAATTACCGTACACACAATCGATTCCCAATAAAATTACATTTATAAATACACAGGAATAAATGGTGGTTTTACATAAGTTAGTTGCTTATCCTTTACAGGACGTGGCAATCAACCCCAGCTTTTATTGGCTGTTTGTGATTTTTCTAGGCAATTTTTACGTTCAGTAGTTTGCCATTGCTTTCTGAACGGTACGGCGCTTATACCATTGTTAAAAATCCACACAAAGCGATCTGCCACCAAACCGCCTGCAGCAGGTTTCGAACCTGGTATATCTGGATTATGAAACTGCGTTCATATCCATTTGGCCACAGACATAACATTCTACAAATATGAGCACACGTGTAGCTTATAACTTCACACGTTCCTATCTACTGCCAGAATCATAGAAAGAATAAGCACACTGTTACATTTACGTCGTTCTTCAAAATTGATAATGGATGGCACTATCGTTTTTAACTTAAAAGTTAATATCCCCGAAGAAGTTAACTACGGGCGAATTTCTCAAAGAACCCTCTAATAAATAAACGATAATAAAATTACTACATACCGATTATCGCTGTTTTTCCCCACAGTGGAGATGATAATACAAAGTCTGACGGCTGACAATTATTTCTTACGATAGAGAACTTGGCCCCAGTCTAACTGGCTATTTATACACACCGGGGCCACCCCCGCGTGTTCTCTCCTACGCATAACCTAAGTTTTCCCTCGACCAATGGAAACGCTAGAAAAATAAAATAACTACAAGCTCCGCGAATCAAATTTGAAAACTACGCGAAAACCGCGTGTCCAAAATTGCGTCATGTCCACGTGCGTTTTCTGACATGTTAATACAAAACTGCTGAGCAACAGGACTGTCCTCTGCGGTGCCCGAAAAAAGCGATTTAAAGAGGAACTAAACAACAGTCGAAAATCAGAAGAAAGAAAAAAGAAGGAAGCAATAACAGAATGGTCGAGTGTAAAATAAAAAGAAATGACCCCATAAAACTAAATTTGTTCAGTGGTTTTAAACATGAACCCATTTAATTTCTAAAAGGCCGCTTCCTACTACCATAAAAATACTCAACAGTACACAGATATATATCATCGGCCTTTCTAAAAGGCATCGTAGAGTTAAAAACTCACAGAATTTTCCATACAATCTGTTGCATAGAATAAAGGTGGATCCAGAATAGGAAACAGATTGCACAGAATAATAATAAATAATCTATTAATTATTTCTAGTTCTTTTCCGTATACCATGTAATCTGTTCAGTTTTCTTCACTGTCACTTTTGGCAGTTTTACAGCTTTATGAGTGCAGTACTCTCTCTCTCTTCCTGCACGTAAGAGTGAATGTCCCTTAATTAATGGTAAGTAAAAATTATTTTATAAAGTACTTTATTAACAGTAAAAGCTGTTGCTGACATTTGTAATTGCAGACGTTACGGGTTAGTGCCCATAGCTGCTGAAGACTATGGAGACATGTCAATGCAGTTTAGAGTTGTTGCTGCAGCTAGAAAAACTGACAAGTACACCACACTCTTCAATATGAGAGGTAAGTTCAGTATATGAGGCATGTTGTAGTATTAAATGGCATTAAGACATTTTTTTTAAACAGATATCAACATTGTTACAGCTTTATGAAAATTGAGTCTTGATGTTCACTTAAACAGCTCTCTCTTGGCCTTGTTTTCTGTCATAGACCCACAAGCCAGGAAAAATATTTAAATATGTTCATGTTATATTTAATTTTTTTTTTATTTATTAATTACAATGGCAATTAGTGTGTAAAAGTGATAAAAAGATGGATTGTACGCCTCTTACTTTAAATGCTGTATATTCATTTTACTTTCGTTTGGTTTCTTTTTTTAGGCCTTACTCTGTTGCGCACTTAAAATATTTTTGTGTAGATGTTATTAGGGTTTTATATGAGTTTGCAAGTTAGAAAAGGCTATTTTCCTCTTTTCGGCAGGAATATAACCTGCCGTATGAGCGGGGTCAAACTGTATTCTTGTTATTTATGCCAATAAATGCAGAAGGGTTTCACAATTGATAGATGGCAGGCTAGGGAAACTGAGAAGTGGTTTTGTGCATTACATGATGATTCCTTGAGAGAGCCCAGAACCAGAGCACAGTATTTTAGCCCTGCATATTTGTAGAGCCCTGTGGATGGCAGAGAATTCATAGTATTCCACCTCACGTCCTCCTTGTAGCTTGAAACAAGATGCGAGAATCCTTTAAATGTTTGGCTGGCCAGGACAGAATTCCCAAGAAAGAAACTGTAGCTCATGACTAACTCAAAACAAGTTTTCGAGTTACAGAAAAGCCTAGCAATGTAGATAATGCCAAGGATTCTTCTATTTGGCATTGGCTGTGAAAGAGCACAGGCTAAGCAGCCCTAGTTAAACAATGACAATACTAAATATAAAAGCTTAGAAAAGCTTGTTTGTGGTTGTTTCAATTAAATGGAATAAGACAGGGTAGTTAACTGAGCCTGCCCTTAATTTTGACTTTTTGCTCTGTCTCCATTAGGTTAAGTTTAATCTAGTGCCTGAGAAATCAAAAGCAGTTTATAATTTTTCATTTTTGTGACACTTTCACATTTTAATTTCAGGCAAGCGAGCTTGTCAGCCTGGCATTAATCGAGGTGATGGCTGGATTATTCCACTCAACATTTATATTGAGACAGAGCAATTTCTTCCAAGTGATTGCTCAATTTTCAGGAACATTGGTGAGCATGCCTGATTAAAAAGAAACAAATGTGTGCAGTTTAATATATTGGCTTACAATTTTATCCTTGCATTCTTCAGTTGACAGTAGAACCATTATGTTCAATTTCTTCTTCTTCTTCCTCGTTCACCCTGAAAAGTACGTTGGTTGCGTTGTGTCGCCGTTTACAGGGAAGCTGTAATGTTTGCGCCTTTCGGCCCGACACATCCAACTTCCGCATGGCATTTTTTGGGACCGGGTTTGCCTTCCCTCTTTGATCCCTACTCTCTCAACCAGACTGCAATGATGCAGCCTGTTTCCAGGACCACCACTTGGAGGTGGAGTAGGGTCTTGGTCAGCTCTGGTTCACTGATGCAAGCAGTCAAGCTATGAGTCGCTGACTGCACTCATCTCGTTAGCTGTGTCTTTGGTCCCTTATGTTCAGTTTGACTTTAATAGTGATTCTGACCAGTTTTATTTAAATTATATTTTCATTGTATGTGTTGTTTATCATTTTCCTTTTTCACTCTTTACGGAGCTTGGAGCCACCACTGCAGGAAACCTGCACCAAGCATTCTTATAGCTGTGGTTTATGTAGTAGTTTGTTTTACATGATGATGTTTGCAAGCCTCATACACCTCATTTTAGTTGCCTTGTACGAGGGAGCTGCAGTCCTATTCTTGTTTTGTCTGATCAGAGACCCCTGGGGCATATGTTGTTATAAAAGCCATATTTTAATATTCT
The DNA here is from genome assembly GCA_024509875.1 of Oreohelix idahoensis. Classification (NCBI taxonomy): domain Eukaryota; kingdom Metazoa; phylum Mollusca; class Gastropoda; order Stylommatophora; family Oreohelicidae; genus Oreohelix; species Oreohelix idahoensis. The sequence continues at coordinate 173,206 of JAMPIV010005870.1, read as the reverse complement.
TAAAACCTTGCACCTCTTCGCAGGCGAGCTGTTTACAAGAAGCTGCATCCCTGGTGCACTAGATACCGCATACAACCCTAAGACGCAGCCCATTAATCTGTGCGAGGGATGCGGTGGAGGAGGTTTCCGAAAGTGTCAGCGTAACAGTGAAGAACAGTACTATGGAGCTAGCGGAGCCTTTCGATGTCTTGTAGAAAGTATGTCTTTTACTTGATTTTATGTATTTGTTGGCTTGTCCCAGCTGGCCATGAAACCTTAGGAATTAATGTTTTCACTATCACAGATTTTGTAACCCATGTTTTATTTGTTAAAAAAAGTCCGTTAAAGTACAATTAATGGGGTTGGCAACCTTATGTAAAACAAAAAGCCACAGAAACTACTGCTGCAGGAGCATGTGAACGACACGGTGCAGGTTTCCAGCATGGGGAACCCGCGACCTTGGTGGCTCCACGCTCCGCAAAGATCGCAGAAGGAAGACGGCGAAAAAAGAAATGCAGCAAAGGTAGCAGGTTTCAGGCACAAAACCTGGTATCGTCATGCTCCATTCTACCCTGCTGTAAAGCAGTACCTGACTCTTGAGTAGGGGAATGCATAGGCAGCGAGAACGGGAACTGGTCACCCCGACCTCATAAAGCTAGACATATTATAGTGAAACCTGTAACACTTCGCTCCCCTGTAGCCGTATCTGCTATGGGATTACCTTTGCCTTTTTTTAATTTTTTGTAATGTATAATATTTTGTAACGCACTTGTTATTGTTACATCAGGTAAAATACGTCTGTGTGTGTAATGTTTCCTCGTGTAGTTTCCATCGGCTTCTGAATAGACAGAGAATGAATAGGCCCACTGAACCCCGAGGCGTGTCGTACATGGTGACTAATATGAGGTTTTGTATGGGTCTATCAACCTCATTATATAAAAGATTGCTACAGAAACCACTGCTGCAGGAGTATGTGAATGTTTGGTGCTGGCTTCCTGCTTGGGGACCAGCTACAGTAGTGGCTCCAAGCTCCGTAAGGAGCACAAAAGAAAATGATCATGATGTGTTTTTTTTTTTTTAATTAAGAGCAGTTGCAAAGTTTTGTTTTTTTAAACTAGATTTAATTTTAGGTGAAAGTGAACATAAGAACGATATAATTGTATTAGAATAGGAGTTTGTGTTCTGTAAAACCCACGTGTTCTTCTAAATCTGATACCTCTTTGATAATTTTGTTTGCATCTGTATATTCCTGTCGATATGTTATTTTTTTTATTTCTATTTTTCTTTACCTTGTGAAGACAGCTTGTAGAGCCTAAATTGCATATAGTCAGAATCACCACGAAAAAGTCCCTAAAAATGCTCATAAAGTTTATATTTTCTGTATAACCTTATGCTTATAATATAACAAGGGCACTTAAGAGGCTCGGTGAAACTGCGGATAGGGCATAGTGTTTAATTAGTACTGCAACGGGCTATGGAATTAAGGACAGTAATTTATATACAACATAATGGCTACTTTCACAATTGCCTCAAGCTGATAGCATGGATGAAACCTAGAGTGAAGTTGAAAGTCACAACCAAGGTGGAATAGGTTCAGTTCCCAGCGCAAGTGGGAAAAGACAACAGGAGGCTCATACTTGGCAGTCATGACACAAGTGGGCCCATTCCTCTCCCCCCCCTTTAGAGTGTAAAGAAGATAAAAGGGTTGAAACACTTGTTTGGCGGGGGGGACACTTCTGATTTTCTCTGTGTGTTCTTTTGGTCCCCATTACTTCTGTAAAGCTGGAGATTCTTCTTCTTCCTCGTTCGCCCTGAAAAGGACGGTGGTTGCGTTGTGTCTGTTTATGCCGTAGCTGTGATATCTGCACCTTTCGGTCGACACATCCGACTTCAGCACAGCATTTTTTAGGGACCGGGTTTGCCTTCCCATTGCGATCCGTACTCACTCAGCCAGACTGCACTGCTGCAGACTGTTTCCAGGACCACCACGTGGAGGTGGAGTACGGTCTTAGTCAGCTCTGGTTCGCTGACTCTGATGCAAGCAGTCAAGCTATGGGTCGCTGACTGCATTCTCTATTGCTGCATCTTTTGGTCCCAAGCTGGAGATTCAAAAATAAGGACTGTCTTGTAATGCTATCAACAGGTTTTCTCAATATGTGTCCTACCTATCGCCAGTATCTTCTCATATCTTGTCCCGGTGGTTCTTGTCATCAGCTTCACATGGATGATCTTGTCATACCATTTCAATCCCTTCCATTCTACGCAAGCATCCATTTATGGAGATCTGTAACTCATTGGTTGTTGTTTTTTTTTTGTTGCTCTCAATGTTTGAGAGCCATACTGTAGGACTGACTTGGCATTTGAGTTGAAATTCATGCCATCACTAGAAGGTATTCAGACATTAAGAACGATTGCTTGTTCTCACTATAGAGCACAGTTGAGTGACATAAAATGGCCATTCAGTGAAATTTGTAAATTCCTAATTTTTCGGACCCATGTAACCGTAGATAGTTGAATGTGCTTAAGGTAAATGCACATATCAATCAATCAATACACGTTAGCTCCCCAAGCACATATGATGTGGCAAAACTTATTTCTGTGTAAGTAGCTTAAGCACAGTGCTGCCAGTTAGAAAAATTGGTTGATAGTGAATAGTGTTGTTAATGCTTATAAAGATTTATTCTTTAATTTCAGCCGACAAGTCTCCTATTCAGAAGGACATAATATGGAGTCTTCTTAACTATGGCCAGCAGTTTTTCTCATCAGACATGTAAGATATTTATTAACAGTATCTAGCGTGAATTTTTTTAATGTTACGTTTTTCTATGTCATTTATGACTTCAGACAGTTTCAAGCAAGCAATGTTGGATGATATTTTGCTCTTTTAGTAAGTAAATAAATTAAGGGGCTGCTGTAAAACTGGTAAGGAAATATGTATATATATATAAAAAAACAAAAAAACGGTATTGAACCAGTTTTACAAACTAACGGTACATAGGAAACGATGTATTAATAAGTCTTCTAAGTAAGATTTTTGTCAAGTGTTAAAAACAAGCCTGCAGCATTATATCATGTTTTTTTCTTTCCAATATGTAAGCCTTTGTTAACATTTTGCAGCATGTGATATTTATTATGCGTTTTCCTATCATGGTATGTTAACAACTCCAAGAATGTAATTTATATATATACTGTTCAAAAAAAGAAATGCATAGCTACTGAAGGCACACACATAGCCATAATTTTGACATTCAATAACTTTTTTAATTTAATGAGTTAATTGTTCAAATTGCACACAAGAATACCTTAGGGTTCAACCAATCAATTGACAGTTGTTTTGCATCTGGGTCACGAGAGTTTTTTGGCGTACGGGCTTTCCTGTTGCATCGATCAGCGACTGGCATCTCCTAGGCATGGATGCGATCAGATGTCTGATGTGGGCCTGTGGGATGGCTGCCCACTCTTCCTGGAGTGCCTGGAACAGATCACGACGATTGGCTGGAGCAACATCTCGGCGACAAACACGTCTGTGCAGCTCATCCCACAGGTGCTCAATCGGACTCATGTCTGGAGACAGGCATGGCCAGGGAAGGGTGAGAATGTTGTTGGCAGTCAGGAACTGTGTGGTCAACCGTGCACAATGGGGTCTGGCGTTGTCCTGTTGAAACAGACCTTTGGGCAGCCAAAAGTGGAAGGACATGGGGTCGAAGAATTTCATTGACATATCGTTGCGCATTCAAGCCTCCTTCAATGTGCACCAATTGACTCCTTCCGTTGTAACTGATCATTCCCCACACCATTGCACCTCCACCACCGTGGCGGAGCTTCATCAACGCAATTTTGGGCAAAACGTTCATTTCGCCTACGGTAGACCCTACGCCGTCTATCATGACGCTGCAACAAACAGAAAGATTCGTCACTAAACCAGACACGTCTCCATTGATTGTCAGCTGCCCAGGGACGATGCTGGTTGGCCCAAAGAAGTCGATTTTGGCGATGGCGGCGCGTAAGGACAGGTCCTCAGTGAGGTCGTTGTGCCCAAAGTCCAGCGTCATGCAGTCTATTCTGGACAGTTTGATCAGACACATGACGTCCTGCAGGCAATGACTGGGCAGTTGAGGAAGCTGTTGTAAACCTGTCTCTGAGGTGACAAAGCCGAATAAAGCGATCCTCCGCTGCTGTTGTCACTCTGGGTTGTCCACTGCGATGCCGGTCTTCAACTGAGCCAGTGGCTTGGAACCGGTGCCAAAGTCGACTGATGGTACTCTACTGCACGTTTAGATGCCTGGCAACCTGACTTTGACTTTCGCCTGCATGCAGTCGGCCAATAGCAATGTTCCTTAAATTTATCGATAGAGACGCCATAAATGTCTGCTTGAAAATGAACTGAATTTTTTTTGTGTAGCATTATCCTTTTATAGTTGCATAGTCAGTGAATAGTGTTCACCTCAAATTTTGTTGCTTTCACATGCGTGCAACATGAGCTGTGGTCAAAAATTGCGTCATAAACACTATTGACCACTGCGTTGTAACAATTACAAAAACGAACGCAATTCAGGTCAACACGTGCATTTGACACTGTAAAGAACATTTGAGGCTGGTTTTTATATACCCTAGCACCAAATTTTACTTACAAACTCATAAAAACGTGCCCTCGTATAGCTATGCGTTTCTTTTTTTGAACAGTATAGTTTAATTTACAATTGCTTGATTTGTGCAGCGATTCCCATGTTTTTGTTTATTCCTAATGGTGAAAATTAGTTATCCATTAATTATTCTTCTTTACTCTGAGTCACATTAAAGAAGTGACTAATGTGGTATTAAGTATCAGTTTTAAAAACAAGGGTTAGTAGATCAGCTTCAGCAGTAAATAAAAAAGATAGAATAGTACGTTCTATTTCTATTTGTTACAAAATGCATGTTAATATCAACTAGACAAAAATTACAAAATTCTGAGAAAATAACACTTCATATCTACATTGGTACCTCAATAATTGAAAACAAAAATTAACAAAACTCTAGATCTAGTCGTTGATCTGCATCTAAATTGGAACTCGCATGTACATGCATTGACCAAGCAAACGACATATATTAAGTTTACCTTTTAACTAAAATCAAGCATTTCCTAGATGATGAAGCAAGAAAATTGTTCTATGTACGTATCTCAAATACAAACAAACCTTGACTATTGCTCCATAATCTGTGATTGTTGCTCCATGTCCAACACAAGAAGACTCCATTCACTATAAAAGTGTGCAGTGCGTCTAGTCTCTCACAATTGCCAAACACAGTGTGTAGATCTATATAAAGATCTCAAAATACTACCCCTAAGAAAGCACCTTCTGTTCAACAAAGCTAAATTTGTCCACAAAATCCTGTCACAGAATGCTCCAGCATATCTGTGGCCAATGTTCAAATACAAAGACAGACACATTCAGCGCCTTAACAAATTACAAGTGCCCAAGCCTAGGCTTGACTTATTCATGAAAAGCTTAGCGTACTCTGCTGCTCATCTTTGGAACTATCTTCCACATGATCTAAAAAACAACCTCAGTCCCTATTCATACAATTGTAGACATTTCGAATACTTCATGAGTTCTGATTACATGCCCCCCTAAATGTGATTATGTTCCCGAATAAATATATAATATTGAATGTAGATTTAATGATGATATTTGAACTTTTCAACATAATTTATTTCATGGTAATAATTAGTTTGCACTTTCAACATATTTTATTTCATGATTATAATTAGATACTGTGAATATGAGTATGCTATTATTTCACCTTTACAACGTTGAATTCCTTTAAATTGATATGTAAAATGCATGTGAGAATAAATGAATTTAATATAAAAGACGAGAGAAAGGAAGGGCAGAATGTTAAACGGGCCTGCATACCCAATTCTCAACCCTTTGAAAATAAAGTTTGTTTGTCCGTTCTGTTACTTAAAAGTGGTGGTAACATTGTTTAAATTATTCTTTCAGAGATGGAGACTTTCACATGTTTGACTCCGGAATCTGGTACACAGACCTTATCTTCACTGATGCAGCTGTCAGGCTGATGAGGATTCCAGAAGACCGACAGAATTACGAGGACTGGCTAGGGGAGTCATTTCTGGCCCAGATTGAGAACCTCCACAAATATACATGTGTTAGTCCCGACAGTGGCATCTCTTTAAGTCCAAGCTTGCTACTCTCTCTAACTATTTCTGTCATCTCACTTCTTTTGACACAGTTGTAGCCCTTGCATTTCTGACTCTTACTGTTATAAATTTATGCAAAATATCTGAATGGAATTCAGTTTATTTAGCAGAGTAAGTAAGGGATACAATTTGAGGATGCTGCTGTTTGTCCCCTTTTCACTGAGTAAAAATTAATGTCTAAAAATTTAGAACATTCCTGTTTAAAAAGGCAGTTTAAAGCATGTAATTTAGTGTTACGGTTGATATTTAGAACATTCCTTTTTAAAACTGCGGTTTATCATATGCAGTTTAGTGTTAACTTAAGGTTGATATTTAGAACATTCCTGTTTATAACTGCAGTTTATGGCATGTAATTTAGTGTTAACTTAAGGTTGATATTTAGAACATTCCTGTTTTAAACAGCAGTTTATTGCATGTAATTTAGCATTAGCTTACGGTTGTTATTTAGAAAATTCCTATCTAAAATGGCAGTTTGCAGCAAGACATTTAATGTTAGTTCAGAGCTGATAATTACAGCATGTATTATTTAACATAAAATTTTACTTTCCATGGATGGCAGCTGTAAACAGTTACGTTCTCTACGTTCAAAGTTCTGTGTGAATTATATGATTGAATTTGGAGAACGTCTTCAGTTTCCATTTATACGAGGGACGGTCAAAAAGTAATGCCTCGTAATTTTTAATTTCATTCAATAATAGGCAAGAAAAAAGATAAAATTCACATTGAAATGTAGCCCCAAGTCTGAACTTCAACAATTTATTTCTCAATGTAGTCTCCATTATTTGTTACAGTTTTTGTCCATCTTCTCACAAGGGCATGTATCCCACACGGTAAAAATTTGTGTCCTTTTTCCTAAATCACTGGCGTACGGCGCGTTTAAGGGTCTCGGTGTCCTCAAAGTGATGTCCGCGAAGATCTTCTTTCAGTGGTCCAAACAGATGGAAGTCAGAAGGTGCAAGATCGGGACTGTAAGGGGGATGTGGTAATAATGTCCAGCCAAATTCTGCAATCGCATCAATGGTGCGTTTAGCGGTGTGTGGCGTGGCATTATCGTGCAACAGTAGTGCAGTTCTCGGATCTTTTAATGGGTAAAGTCGCCGAAGACGACCTCTAAGCTTCTTCAAAGTTTCAATGTAACGGTCTGCATTCACTGTGTTTCCCTGTTCCAAGAAGTCGAGAAGAAACACACCCTTGTCATCCCAAAACACGAAGGCCATAACTTTCCCTACAGATGGTGAACTTTCTTGTCGGAGATGTTGAGTGATGCCATTCCATTGACTGCCTCTTGGATTCTGGTTCAAAGAAATGAACCCAAGTCTCATCACCTGTCACAATATTCGATATAAACTCTTCTCCTTCAGTTTCGTAACGGTGCAGGAGGTTGATGGCTATGGTTTTCCTTGTTTCTTTATGTCTTGTCTGTCAACATTCTGGGTACCCACCGTACACAAACTTTTGAATAACCCAGGTCTTTAATGATGTTTTGGACACTGCCTTTACTAATGGGCAACATGGAAGAAAGTTCATCCAGTGTTACCCGACGGTCACCACGAATGATGCCATCAACTCGATGAATGTTGTGTGGAGTCACTGCGGTAGACGGACGGCCAGTCTGCTTTGCTTCAGCCATTGAGGATTGACCTACTTCAGCTTCGTCACAATGATGTACCCAACGTCGGACAGTGCTAACATCCACTGTTGAATCTCCATAAACATTCTTCAAACATTCGTGGATGCGAATTGGGGTCTCGCCTTCAGCATTGAGGAATTCTATGACATAATGTTGTTTTAACCGAACGTCTTTGGCAGCCATTTTTAAACTGTTACAGTGGTGCCACCTGTTACTGAAACAGGTTGGTAATGCTATACAGTTATCCACTTAATTAACAGTAAAAAATTCTTAATGTATACATTATGTGTGCCACTTTTAACGTGTATTTATGATCACATAGAAAAATGTATGAGACTAAAGAAAACAGCTGAAGTCAACAGCACTGTTTACAGTTTTGATGACAGCAGTTGTACATGTGCGATCACTTAACATGATACCTGCTGAATTTGCTATCTGATCACTGTGTGCTAGTTTACATGATTTTTATTTTTACACTACTTTGCTAGTGTCTGTGTGAGAAAGAAAGCTGCAAATGAAGGAAGAATGTTAAGAATAAACATTAACAAATAATACATTGAATATTTCTATAAAATTTTTAGGTGAAGCTTATTTATGTAAACGGCATATATTTTTTTTAAACCACTATTTAATGTCTAACAACAGTAGGAAAAAGTTTATCATGGTATTTTTTATTATGACAAATGATCTATAGCTTCTTATGCTTTATTTCATTTAAAAAAGATTTCTCATACTTCCTGTGAAAAGGATTTTATAAACATATCAAATTTTGCATTAAATAAACAGTGATTTTGTAAATAACTTCACTGATGCTCATACATTTTCATCAGTTTATATATAGGTTACATAATGTTATCGAACTCGCAGGAAAAAACGGTATGGCAATTCAGTTATGTTCTTCTTTCATATTCGAGTAAGGAAATATCATTTTTGCCTTTTATTTGTCTGTGGCGTATGGGCCTTCGGTTAGTTTATGCCAAGTTGTCCTTCCTTGTGCCATCCTTTCTTTATAAGTTCGAGTTCCACTAGTAGTTGTCTGGTTCTTTCTATAAGTTTCACATTCTGTCATACCGTTGTAATTCTTCTGTTCTGTCCAAGCACCCATTTTTGACAGTCCCGGAACTTTCTAGTTGTCCCTTTTTGTTTTCCATGTTTTGGAGCCATAGAATAGGACTACCTGACATCTCTGAGTTAAAAATTCTTAAATTTTGTTTTTGTCATTTCTTTTGGTGTTCATATATTTCCCAGTGCGGTGAAAGTCTCTTTGGCCTTCTGTAGTCTTATTTTGATCAAGTTGTCTGTTTTGCTGCCAATATTATGTATGAGTCCACATCTTTTAGGGGTGTTTCTCCAAGTGCGATCTGTAGTGACCACATTTATTTTCATACTTATCTTTATTTTGGGGGAGGAATTTTCAGATCCGTTTGCTTTGGCCTCTCATTCAGTTTTCTCCATTTATCTTGCAGTTGGCTTCACTTATGGGATAGAGGGAAGGGTCTTAGGTAAAAAGCTATTTTGTCAAGCTGTTTATCAGAATTCATTGAGCAAAATATGCTTCTGTGACAAAGAATGGTGTAATGTATGTTTGCTTTTGGAAACCTCTTCATGTGAAAACAGGCTTTGAAATTCCCTACAATTTATTGATGTTTTCTGCAAGTGTCAATTTATGATTGCCTACAATGTGTCCTTCTTCGTGACATTCCATTTTATCTAAGAGAATAAAATAATATTGTTTGTATAATAATGTTGTCCATTTTTCATTTACATGTGAAAATGTTCTCTGCAGTTGTGATCCACTTCATGATACTGTCTACCACTTGCTGACAATTGATGCTTTAGGTAACTGTTACATGTGAATATCTGTGTCTGACAGTGAGCACATAAAGGAAAGAAATAGGCGAGACAGCCTTTGTGAGTAAACGTTTAAGAAATGGCAAGTAAGGAAGCAAATGTTGACTGTCAGGACTTTGTCTATGTGAGAACATAATAAGAGAGTGTGAGGGGATATGAGTATTTCATGAGAGACATGTGACAACATATCAACAACAAAAACTCTAGTCTTTAGACTATGTTAGTTTAACGATTCATGACTTCATTTTACATTGATAATCATTGCTTGGACATTAGTCCACCATTTCTTGTATCAACTGTGTATGCCATAGTCCACCATTTCTTGTATCAACTGTGTATGCCATAGTCCACCATTTCTTGTATCAACTGCGTGTATTTTTTTCCCATCCCTGGGGTTTTAAGTTTTCACTCTTTCTTCTTGTATCACTTAACTCTTACTATCCGGCAAGCCCCGTAAAGTGGCGCGGGTTTAGTACCACTGGCGCGTGACGGTAACGATAGCTAAACTAGCGCGTAAAAACGCGGTTTTAGCTCACGTATAGTAAGAGTTAAGCAGACTTTTTCAAAATTATGTTTGTTTCTCGGGCTTGATGCTGGCATACTACCACTTATTCCCTTTTTTTACTCCTTATGGACCATGGGGTGACTGTGGTAAAGTGGGATGATATAAATATTTATAGGGGACTTAGTGTACTGACTGAGATCAGCTGTGAAGGTATCTGTATCTAATAGGTGTAGTGTTTTACAGATAACCTTACTTGCTACCACATTATATCTCAGTCAGAATTATTCTGGAATATGGTGATGACTACGTTAAATGTCTAGGGTTATGTGAATGATGAAGTGTAAGTCACAACAACAACAGACAGATAAACAATTTAATTTATTCCACCACACTTGACAACACTGTGACACTCACACACATGTAACACTCTATAAGACTATCTTAAATAAGTCACTGGTAAAGTTTCAAATATATATGTATTAAGTACTTTCACTATTATATATCCTGATTCAACTACAAAGTGAACCAGGAATCACAATCAAATGTAATCACAATTTATATATACATAATTTATAAATATGAACCTTGTAGTGACATATTTTATTAATATTATCCTATGTGTGTCAGTTGTGTAGTAGTACTATGAGGTAATACTGGTTTTGTTTTTTTAAGCTATGTTGTTATTGGTCATCATGACTTCAAGTGTTTGTTTATCTGGGAAATAGTATGGGGGAAAAGTTCACAGTTCCTGTCAATTTAAACAAGGTATTGTCCCTCTTTTTTTTTTTTAAAAAGTCAATTTTTGAGGGGACCCATAATGTTGAGCTCCACTGGCCACAGAGGCTTAACTTTCGTGATGGCGGCAGGAAAGGACTCCTCTGCTCGATTGCTCCCCTGTGTTCTGGAGACACCTCACTAGTCGCTATCTGGACCCAGGAGTATGCTGTCAGCCTCCAGATTCAGCAAAGCTCAGACCAGGTGCTGCTTCAATAACATAGGACCACGGTCCCTGAAACAAGAAGGTTGTACCTCCTACTTCATAACTAATTTATAATCTATGTCCAGACTGAACACAATACATAACAAACACTGAGTTCAGAGCGGTAGGCCAACTGCTATCTTCATCTGAAACAATTGACACCAGTATACTCCTCCCTAATGGTTACTACGCCTCTGCAATTCCAGCATTAGTTCTTTCTAGTCAATAAGATAGGTGTCAGTGTACTGTTTGGCAATTCCATGTAGTTTTACTTTCCTCCGACACCTTCTGTCAGGTTGGAGCACTATATAGGCTTTGCCTCATGTTCGCTACTGAACCACACACATATACAGACATAAATTATCAATTTACATTCAATATTCATTAAAAAGATATCAAATATTTCAAGCTTACCACAATTCATGGAAATAATACACTATTACGTTGACTGGCAATGAATCTGGTACAAAATCCGACCTGCCACTGTCTCAGGCTTTTATTTAGAAAAATATAAGCTGATTCTCAACGCACTGTTGCTTTAGAAAGTTTATTTGAAAATGTGGTGGTGACCTGACGCTCCTAATTGACTATATTGGCGGGTCTAACCAATCGAGCCATGTTTACACAAGCGTTTGAAAAAAACCACCCTTCCTTCCGTCTCCCCTAACAACAAAAGATAGTATTTATAGCCCGACTAATCGTGTTTAGCCTTACATTTATTGCGCTCCAATCAAATAGGATTTAACATGGGGACCTATTTCCCGTACAATGGTGGTGTCAAAATCTGCCACTGAGCGATTCTGATTTTGGGGTTGTCTGACACCCTCACTATTTCTTTTGGCTATAATTTGTTAATTCCTAGACTATTTGCGTAACGTTTAACATATTCTTTGTCAGCAAGTCCTAAGGAACCCAAATATACAAATTTAAGGGAGCTAGGTGGCTGCGTTCAAAATGTGCATTTTCTTCTACCTCCTGTTCACTTCGATCGATGTGGTGTCTGGGTACTGTAATGTTTTCAAACGTAAACCAGTATAATGTCATATTTCCTAATAAGAATTTTTCAGGTTTTTAAAAACTAACTCTCGTATGGGTAGTGTTTTTTATCACTGTCGATTTGAAAAAAATTAGTGCTAGTGGCCTTACACGCGTGATGGTAGTAATTGTATAGCGAGACGCGTGTTTAGTGTTGCATGCGTTCCTGCTTTCAGCCCTCCCTTCTCTCTATCCTAATTTCATCTGTCTTTCGTTTATGGTAATGTAGTATATAAAATGACATGAATGGAATTTTAAATATAGGTCAGCTTGCGTATCTCAAGGTTTTTCTTAGAAATGCAGTACACGTTTTATCGTAGAAAGCGTGTATTGAAGCAGTAGGCTTTTACTATCAACGTGAAACGTTACAATTTGTAGACGAAGTAGAAAACAAGGGGGGTTTCGAGTACAGTCATTGTGACAGCACTGTTCTTTACCATTCTTCTTTCCTTTTATTGAATTTATTTGTTAGGCTTTACATTTACCTTTTAATTTTTATATGTGGATTTAGAATGTCTCACGACAAATCCTCCCCTCTTAAAACAGACGTTATATGTCAGTCTATAATTCTATATACACATAGAGAAATTTATTATCCTTCCTGGGGCTTAGGGTGATTCTCATCACACGGATGGCGGCTTAAAAAATCCGCTCCCAGATTTGTTTTTCCACTTATATACTCTATGCTAAACTCAAATGGCTGCATCAATAATGACCAACGGAGTAATCTAGAATTTTCATGTCTAGCCTGCGCTAGAAACGACAAAGGTTTGTGATCCGTTTGCAACTTAAATGCCTTCCCATACAGATAAATATTGAATTTCTTTATCGCCCATATTACTGCAAGACATTCTTTTTCGCTAGTTGAGTAGTTGGTTTCAGCTTTATTCAACTTTCTGCTAGCATATGCCACTGGGCTTAATTCCCCATCCAATGCATCTGATTTCTGTAGCAGAGTTGCACCTAACCCAATATTACTGGCATCTGTCCTTACTATGAATTCTTGACTTAAGTCAGGTAATTTCAAAATAGGTTTACTTGTGAGCTTTTCCTTCAATTCTTGGTAAACCATTTCACATTGTGGTGTCCATGTAATTCGATCTGGATGTCCTTTACGTGTCAAATCAGTTAACGGTGCACATATGGAATTAAAGTTTTTGATATACTTTTGGTAGAAACCACATAATGAGACAAAGGATCTCACGTCTTTCTTGGTTTGTGGTCTCGGGGCTTTCTTTAGTTTCTCTAAATTCTTTGGGTCAGGGGTCATGTTTCCCTGATAAACTGTGTGTCCCAAGAATTCTAATTCTTTACATCCAACGCAACATTTGGTTGGTCGGGCTGTTAAATTCGCTTCCTTAAGTCGATTAAACAGCATGTTCAGAGAGTCAATGTGTTCCTCAAATGTTTCTGTGGCTATAAGGATATCATCCATGAAATTTGTGATGCATGGATTATTCAGAGGGTCCAATAATTTTCTCATCATTCTAGAGAAGACACTAGGCGCATTCTTCAATCCAAATGGCAATCTATTAAACTCACAGTGTCCTTCTGAGGTACTAAAAGCTAGGTATGGTCTAACCTCAGGCTTTACTGGAATCTGATAGTATCCTTTACTCAGGTCCACCTTTGAGAAATATTTAGCCTGACAAACAACTGATTTGTATCCGGCAATGGATCCACCTGTCCTTCTGTAATAGCATTCAGTCTCCTGTAATCTATACAGAGTCTATGTTCTCCAGAGGGCTTCCTTAAGAGTACAACACCGGAACTATACGAAGATTCACTGTGTGAAATAATTCCTTCCTTCAACAAATAGTCTATCTCTTCCTTCAAAGCTTTCTCCTTAGCAAAAGGAATCGAATAGGGTTTCATACATACAGGTGTGGGGTCTATCAGCTTCATATCATATTCCAATAAGTTTGTATGCCCTGGTCGGTCTGTTAACACCTCTGTATGATTATCTAGAACCTGTTGCACTCTCTCTTTCTGAGTTTTCGTTAAATGTGTACTGATTTTCACCTGTGCCGCTGTCTCACAGGGGTGTAATGGATATTCAAATGATGAAAGTGGTTCCTTTTTCATCTCCATGGCAATGGACAAGGTCAACAAGTGTGTCTCTTTCTGATGTTCTCTTTCCAAATATTTCTTCAGGAGATTCACATGATAGATTTTTTCTTTCCCCTTCTTATCTATCTTATAATTGGTTCTAGACACCTTCTCTAGAACTGTATATGGACCTTGCCATCCAATTTGTAACTTATTCTGGCTACCGGGTAGAAGAAGCAGTACCTTCTCTCCCACAGCCAAATCTCTGTCTTTAGCTTTCCTGTTATAATAGGCAGCATGTTTCTTCCTGGCTTGTTTCAAATTTTCATTGGCAAGTTTCCAGCCAGTTTTTAAACGAGTGGTCAGCTCATTCACATATTGGTATGAGGATGTAATATTTTCCTCTGCTTTTTCATCAGTCCACGTTCTTAACAGAGCTTCGAGTGGACCTTTTATTGGCCTTCCAAACAATAATGTTGCCGGGGCCATACCGGTTGAACTATGGGGTGCCTCCCGATAAGCAAAGAGGGCGGCGTGAAGGTACTGGTCCCACGTATCTGGTTTTTCGTGTGCCAACTTTCTCAGGATCGACATCAACGTGCCATTAAATCTTTCCACTTGGCCGTTCCCTTGGGGGTGGTACACACTACAATGGAAGTGTTTGGCCTGGAAGATCCTGAAAACTTCTTCTGTTAGTTTCCCCTTGAACTGAGAGCCATTATCAGTCAAGATTTGATTGGGAAAGCCTAACCTTGTGAAAATTGTGAGCAATGCCTCTGCCACATGTTTAGAATCAATCGATGACAGGGCTACCGCCTCTCCCCACATAGAACAAGTGTCCACCAGAGTCAGAATGTAGCTGTTTCTTCTCTTGGTTCGGGTGAGAGGTCCCACAAGATCCACGGCAACTCTCTCAAAGGGTGTTCCCACTATGGGCATTTCCCCCAGAGTTGCTGGTGCAGTCCAATGTTTAGGTGCTACTCGTTGGCACTCTGGACAGGATTTTACATATCGTTTCTTATCTTCAGTTATCCCTGGCCAGAAATAGTGACAAGCTATACGCTGTCCTGTTGCGCTGATCCCCATATGACCACTGAAGGGAATCGCATGCCCTAGTTCCAACACTTTAGTCCTATATGAAGTGGGAAGGACCAGCTGTCCGTGACCATTGGATTCAGATCCAGCCTTCCTATATATCAGCTTGTTCTTCATATAAAATTCTCCCTTGCCTGGAGGTGTATGAGATTTGGGCAACTTCTTGAAACACGGCTTGAGTGTTTTGTCCTCAGCCTGTGCCTTCCTCATCTCATCTGGATGAGTATTTATTGGATTATCCTCCTCCTTTTTAGACTGTGATCTGGTCTGCACTGTTGCCAATATCACAGGTCTCTTGGGATTCCCCAAGAAGACATATCTACACCCCAATATCAGAGGGTAGATTGGCTCATTTATCACTGCTGCTTTTATGATTCCTTCCACATATCGCGTTTTCACTTTTATTCGGGTGACGGGAAGTGTCATGGTAGCTACATCCTTGGTTGCAGTTTGAATCTCCACTGTTTCTGTGGTGTATTGATCTGCCTGCACCAGGTGAGAACTCACAACGGAATCGTAATCTAAACCGGTATCATATAAACACCTTATAGTGACACCATTACAGATGACATCTTCACACACTGGGGGGTGGTATGGTTCCTGTAGTTCTGCAGGTTTGACCTTTTTTTCCTTTTTCCCCTATGTCATAGCAGCACAATGAGGAGGTTTCCTTCTACAATGATCAGTGTCTAGATTGTTCATCTTACAATTTTTACACCACCTTTTCCCTTGGTTGAAAGATTTTCTTTCATCATATTTCCTTTCATCGAATTGTGGGGTTTTATTTTTATTGTCATACCATGGCCTATCGAATTGGTGCTTACCTTTGTTTTGATCTCTAGGATCAAATTTATTAAAGTTCTGAGGTGCCCTAAAATTATCCACCTGTTTCTTCTTATTACCTGATACCTCTGCCTGAGCCGCTTGATACCTTTCCGCAACATTTAGCAACTCACCCAGCCTCTCTGCACCTTGTTCCATGAGAAACTTTCTCAGGTCTGGAGCCATGGACTCTCTTAATTGTTCTATAAGGACCATTTCCTTAAGATCTTGGGTTTTCCCCAGAGAAGTCCATTTCTCCAAGTATGTCTCTAACCGTGCAGAGAACTGGTGATAGGTTTCACCTGACAGTAGTTTAGCATTCCTAAATTTTTTCCTATAAAATTCTGCGTTCTTTTCATATCTTAACAAAAGAGCCTGCTTTAGCATGTCATAATTTTCCTGATCACCTCTGCTCATTTTGGCAAAAAACTTCATAAGCTGCCCCACGAAGCCCTTGAGATAACTTTAAGCTCCACCTTTCTCTCTCTAACCCATATGTGGTAGCTAATAGTTCATATCTATTTAGATAGCTCTCAATATCATCGTCTTTCTCAACAAAATGATCTAAATGAAAATTCATAGCTGAGGTTGAGGCTCCCTGACTAGCAGTGGCATCAGAGGTAAAGGGACTGGCACCATTTTCAGGAGCATGGCCTTGAAACTCAAACTCCCTTAGTCGTAACTCATGTTCCCTTTGTAATCTCTTCTCCTCCTTTTCTGCTTCCCTCTCTGCAGCCTGTCTTCTTTCTTCTGCTTCCCTTTCTGCAGCTAATTTCTTCTCTTCTCTTTCTGCAGCTAATTTCTTCTCTTCTCTTTCTGCAGCCTGTCTTCTTTCCTCGGCTTCCAATGCTTTAGCCTCTTTGTCAGCCTCAATCTGCAACCTCTTAGTCTCAGCCTCAGCCTCAATCTGCAGCCTCTTAGCCTCAGCCTCTAACCTTCTTTCGGCCTCTTTTTCTAATCTTCTTTCTTCCCGTTCAATATATTTGTCACATTCAGCAGTGACATAAGCATTCATAATTTGCCCGTCCATTCCTAACTCTTTCGCAGTCTGTACAGCAGCAGATCGAAATTTGGCCAGGTCCGCCATTTTCTAACAGGTAAATTTATATAATGTCTAACTAAACAATACAAGCTGATATTACTTATCCAAAGACACCACAGGCACTGAGAGCTCAACGTTATTTATTTTCACCCAAGGATACCTTTTTAATTTCTATTATTCCCTGAAGTGAATTACCCCCAATATTTTTAATAGGGAAAGATTCAAAATCCCGAGAGCGAGACCCCAATATATGTGGTAAAGTGGGATGATATAAATATTTATAGGGGACTTAGTGTACTGACTGAGATCAGCTGTGAAGGTATCTGTATCTAATAGGTGTAGTGTTTTACAGATAACCTTACTTGGTACCACATTATACCTCAGTCAGAATTATTCTGGAATAGGGTGATGACTACGTTAAATGTCTAGGGTTATGTGAATGATGAAGTGTAAGTCACAACAACAACAGACAGATAAACAATTTAATTTATTCCACCACACTTGACAACACTCTATAAGACTATCTTAAATAAGTCACTGGTAAAGTTTCAAATATATATGTATTAAGTACTTTCACTATTATATATCCTGATTCAACTACAAAGTGAACCAGGAATCACAATCAAATGTAATCACAATTTATGTATACATAATTTATAAATATGAACCTTGTAGTGACATATTTTATTAATATTATCCTATGTGTGTCAGTTGTGTAGTAGTACTATGAGGTAATACTGGTTTTGTTTTTTTAAGCTATGTTGTTATTGGTCATCATGACTTCAAGTGTTTGTTTATCTGGGAAATAGTATGGGGGAAAAGATCACAGTTCCTGTCAATTTAAACAAGGTATTGTCCCTCTTTTTTACTAAAAAGTCAATTTTTGAGGGGACCCATAATGTTGAGCTCCACTGGCCACAGAGGCTTAACTTTCGTGATGGCGGCAGGAAAGGACTCCTCTGCTCGATTGCTCCCCTGTGTTCTGGAGACACCTCACTAGTCGCTATCTGGACCCAGGAGTATGCTGTCAGCCTCCAGATTCAGCAAAGCTCAGACCAGGTGCTGCTTCAATAACATAGGACCACGGTCCCTGAAACAAGAAGGTTGTACCTCCTACTTCATAACTAATTTATAATCTATGTCCAGACTGAACACAATACATAACAAACACTGAGTTCAGAGCGGTAGGCCAACTGCTATCTTCATCTGAAACAATTGACACCAGTATACTCCTCCCTAATGGTTACTACGCCTCTGCAATTCCAGCATTAGTTCTTTCTAGTCAATAAGATAGGTGTCAGTGTACTGTTTGGCAATTCCATGTAGTTTTACTTTCCTCCGACACCTTCTGTCAGGTTGGAGCACTATATAGGCTTTGCCTCATGTTCGCTACTGAACCACACACATATACAGACATAAATTATCAATTTACATTCAATATTCATTAAAAAGATATCAAATATTTCAAGCTTACCACAATTCATGGAAATAATACACTATTACGTTGACTGGCAATGAATCTAGTACAAAATCCGACCTGCCACTGTCTCAGGCTTTTATTTAGAAAAATATAACCTGATTCTCAACGCATTGTTGCTTTAGAAAGTTTATTTGAAAATGTGGTGGTGACCTGACGCTCCTAATTGACTATATTGGCGGGTCTAACCAATCGAGCCATGTTTACACAAGCGTTTGAAAAAAAGTACCCTTCCTTCCGTCTCCCCTAACAACAAAAGATAGTATTTATAGCCCGACTAATCGTGTTTAGCCTTACATTTATTGCGCTCCAATCAAATAGGATTTAACATGGGGACCTATTTCCCGTACACTGGTGGTGTCAAAATCTGCCACTGAGCGATTCTGATTTTGGGGTTGTCTGACACCCTCACTATTTCTTTTGGCTATAATTTGTTAATTCCTAGACTATTTGCGTAACGTTTAACATATTCTTTGTCAGCAAGTCCTAAGGAACCCAAATATACAAATTTAAGGGAGCTATGTGGCTGCGTTCAAAATGTGCATTTTCTTCTACCTCCTGTTCACTTCGATCGATGTGGTGTCTGGGTACTGTAATGTTTTCAAACGTAAACCAGTATAATGTCATATTTCCTAATAAGAATTTTTCAGGTTTTTAAAAACTAACTCTCGTATGGGTAGTGTTTTTTATCACTGTCGATTTGAAAAAAATTAGTGCTAGTGGCCTTACACGCGTGATGGTAGTAATTGTATAGCGAGACGCGTGTTTAGTGTTGCATGCGTTCCTGCTTTCAGCCCTCCCTTCTCTCTATCCTAATTTCATCTGTCTTTCGTTTATGGTAACGTAGTGTATAAAATGACATGAATGGAATTTTAAATATAGGTCAGCTTGCGTATCTCAAGGTTTTTCTTAGAAATGCAGTACACGTTTTATCGTAGGAAGCGTGTATTGAAGCAGTAGGCTTTTACTATCAACGTGAAACGTTACAATTTGCAGACGAAGTAGAAAACAAGGGGGGTTTCGAGTACAGTCATTGTGACAGCACTGTTCTTTACCATTCTTCTTTTCTTTTATTGAATTTATTTGTTAGGCTTTACATTTACCTTTTAATTTTTATATGTGGATTTAGAATGTCTCACGACAGTGACCACTTGCAGGAAACCTGCACCAAAGTATTCATGTGCTCTTGGAGTGGTGGTCCCTGTAGCAATTTGTTTTACACTGATGAGATTGCCAAATTAGTCATTTCTTATGTCATACCTGAGGCAAAAACAAATATCACAAAGGTCACTGTGAGAGATGTTATTCGCTGATGATGATGCAATTGTCACTCAAAGTCAACCGGCGCTTCAGACTTGATGAATTGCTTCACCCAAGCATGCAAAGACTTTGGCCTTACAATAAGTCTATGGAAAACCAATGTGCTGGGTCAGGATGTGGATATTGCACCAGTTATCACTATCAATAACTATGAATTGGCAGTGGTGCACCACTTCACATACGGTACCTGTGGTCTACCATCAACGGCAAACTCTCTGGACACAGAAATGGACGGCCGCATTGGCAAAGCTGCAGCTACCTTTGCCTGCCTCACATCGTGTGTTCCAAAGCTGCAGCATATAACGCCTGCATCACCAGCACACTTCTATATGGCAGCAAGACATGGACAACCTATGATAAGCAAGAAAGAAAGCTCAATACCTTCCATCTACGGTGTCTACGCCACAGCCGCTGCAAGGCAACTAAAACAATATATAAGGAAAATATATCATGATAATCTGATACACAGCACAGTATGACCAACTTAAACAGAACTGGAAGTACAAGATACATAAAACAGATACCAGAATACACAAAGATGGAAATACAGCAACAGCGATAACTACAAAACTGATAAAGAATACAAGACTAAAAGACAGCCTATGATAAAAAAAATCTAGAGAAGACAAAGACTGTGTCTGCAGTGAACAATTCCACAGGTTTAGAAGAAGAAAGAATTATTGATCAAAACTCAGGAAGTGAACTGAACAGCTCAGACAATTTAGAAGAAGAAAGAATCATTGATCAAAACTCAGGATGTGAACTGAACAGCTCAGACAATTTAGAAGAAGAAAGAATCATTGATCAAAACTCAGGATGTGAACTGAACAGCTCAAGACAATTTAGAAGAAGAAAGAATCATTGATCAAAACTCAGGATGTGAACTGAACAGCTCAGACAATTTAGAAGAAGAAAGAATCATTGATCAAAACTCAGGATGTGAACTGAACAGCTCAGACAATTTAGAAGAAGAAAGAATCATTGATCAAAACTCAGGATGTGAACTGAACAGCTCAGACTCAGGATGTGAACTGAACAGCTCAGATAATTTAGAAGAAGAAAAAGAATCATTGATCAAAACTCAGCTCAGACAATTTAGAAGAAGAAAGAATCATTGATCAAAACTCAGGATGTGAACTGAACAGCTCAGACAATTTAGAAGAAGAAAGAATCAGCTCAGGATGTGAACTGAACAATTTTAGAAGAAGAAAGAATCATTGATCAAAACTCAGGATGTGAACTGAACAGCTCAGACAATTTAGAAGAAGAAAGAATCATTGATCAAAACTCAGGATGTGAACTGAACAGCTCAGACAATTTAGAAGAAGAAAGAATCATTGATCAAAACTCAGGATGTGAACTGAACAGCTCAGATAATTTAGAAGAAGAAAGAATCATTGATCAAAACTCAGGATGTGAACTGAACAGCTCAGACAATTTAGAAGAAGAAAAAAAATAACTTTTTTTTTTTTTTTTTATAAAAATCTCTTCAAATAAATTTTTGTGGACTATTCTAATCTGCTCTTCAGTGAACCAAAACTGAAATGAGGTAACAGCAAGACAAAATTCAGAACAACACATTACCTGAAGTGAATCATGAAAATTAGCTGAAAATTAGAATTACTGTAAAAACAGAAATACACTAAATTGGGTTCTATAAGCAGAACAATGTAAAAATTTTCAATCTTATCTTGATACACTCCAACAGACTACTTCCCTTTCCTTTCTGTCCCTTAATGCTTCCTTTTCACATATCCTATTTGTTTGCCTTCCACTGTTGCATCAATCAAGGTTATCAAGAAAGTGTACTCTTCCTGAGGGTGACATCCTTTCAGATATTAGACCTGATTAGCAAAAAACCCAAAAGTTACATGTCAACTGATTACAAAACAGTTTGAAATCTTTACATGTAATAAATCTAATACTATTCACAGCAGATCATGTATAATAATAAAACATCAAATGTGGCTGTTAAAGACTTTGCAACAACATTTAAAGATTATTATACATATAATTGCATTTCAAGTACCATCTCCATAAAAAAAGGTTGGCTGCAATGGATCTCAAACATTTTCTGTTATCATGACTTTATACCGTGACAACTACCTCACATCCAAATCGCTTTCATCTCATTTAGCTCTCACTTTTGTACTCTGCTTGGTGCCTTCCTAGTTATTTTCCGACATGTTCTTTAAAAAAAAGTCCAACAAATAATGGTGCAAATCACATAAGAATTACTGTTATATTAAATAATTAAGTTTTATGGACAAGTCAGAAATGGGAAGACATACATTTTACTCACTGACATTATACCGTGCAACATATATACAGGTATTGTGATATAACATACTGTACCTCTGATTTAAAGAACATGCAGCTGGCATTCAGAACAAATACAAAAGGGACACTGCTGCGAGTGTATTACGTCAGCTTAATTAGTTACAGTAGGAATGGCTTTCAAACAAAGGATTGGAAAATTTACGTGGGTATGTAGCAGTATCACCCTTATTACACAACAATCTCTTCTCTCACAAAGACATTCCTTACTTTATCAACAACCCTGAAGTATTTTATCAGACCAGTATTCAACATGAGATACTTAGAAAGTTTGTGGATCTGATTATAGTATTAATTCCCGTTACAACACTATATATATTTAGCATTCAACATTGTGAAAGTTTACAGGCTGATCAATATTTTCCTCATGCTATTAATACATCAGACAACTTTTATCACAACACTAGGATTTAGGATCTGGCACTTATAATTTGCAGAAGCAATTATGGGAGTCCTCATTTCATCAACATCTCAGAAAACTTTTGTCAGAGCATTGATATTTGACAAAGTTTGGTTTTGTGCAAGAGTATAGGCAACCAAACTTCAAAGCAACAAGATTCAATGAAAAGCTTTTTATAACATGTTGAAAACATTAATGCAATTTTAACACTGGAAAGAATTTATGACTATGGCAAGGAAACAAGGCACATAACTGTGGTATATGCATGCAGCAATTTGGGTGGATGCTTCATCTTGTATGCCTCCTGCTTTTGACGCATCTCTGCCAACTGACGTTTCAGATGTGGATCTGACAATCCACTGTTGCCATCCTGGGAAGAAATGTTCATGTTCTTTGACGGCCCACTTTTAGGTGGCCGCTCTGAATCTGCAACAAACAATGGATCAACTGGAGGAAAGTTGCATCCAACTTCTCCATTTCCAAAAAATCCTAGTAATGGTGTATTAGGAAAATACTTCCGGAAGATGCTTGATTCCACATTCTGTTTATTATAAACATGAACTCCTCTTCCAACACATGCGTACATCAGCCCAAAACTTCGGTGAAGTGGAAGTTTATGCTCTGTGAGAGAACGAATGGTTGTGTCCACTTCTGTAATATCTTCACTGCGGACCAGCACTGACACCACCTTCACATTATGCCCACATATTGCTAGGCCTGACACAACACAGCTTTTGTCTAAGTTGTAGGATATTGCCCAAATTTACTTTAAAATAACCTTTCAGGGGAGACCAGACGAGCTAGTGGGATCATAAATTTATAAATGGCAACACTAGAGGATCGCCATAGGCAACTATTGAACTGTAACTTTACTTCATGTTGTCAATTAAGCTACTTTTGTGCTAGAACTAAAATTCTATATATATATTTACTGTACTTCAATCTACCCGCACTTATTGACATCAAGAAGTATACTGTATAGTAGTAGTATTTAGTAGTATAGAAGTATACTGCTTATCTTTTTTTTTTTTTTTTTTTTTGTGGTAAACATACACAAAAAGAAAACATTGTTTCTAAAAATCTAAGTTCTAAGACTGTTGTTTCCTCACCTTATTTTATGCAAACTAGAAAAATTCTAATAATTTTTATGTGTTAATTTTATTTAGTCACTCCTAGTTTTCTTTACATATTTTTAGGATGTTTTAAAAACTTAAATAAAATAAACGCTAAAGAAATGTTTATTTATGTTTTTTTGCTCATGTGACAAAAATGAATTATACATAAAATTATACACAAGGGAGAGCAAGCCAAAAATTACCAAAAACATAATGAAATTTAGTCGTAGGTGAGTGAAATTTTGTAATAAAGACTCGAGGGTGAATGACACTGAAATAGTTTAAGAAGCACTGCTCTAAAGCACCATGACTGTACTAGATACTTAAATTAAACAAATATTAAATGTAAATTAAATTATCATACAGGTACATTAGTATAAATGATATATGTTCATTAGTATCAATGAAATAGAATTGTTAATTAAATGTATACTATTCTGGCGTTCACAGTAATTGTAACTGCCCCCTCGTAATTTTGTTTGGAACCATCAGTTCCCAGAAAATTGGTGGTACACCAGTACTAAATTAAATCTTATACATTTCTGGCTCCAAAAAACATCTGGAAACATGGGGATCAACAAAAATAACACTTATAATGTTGAAAAAAATATCTGAAGGTGATCTAATACATGGGGTATGAATGTGAAGAACAACAAAGACTATACTAGAGAAAATACAAACATTAATCTACACATGCTTAACTCTGTGACTCCAGAGCAACAGTCTGGCTGTTGGTAAATTATTACTCCTGTCCTGAAACAACGGTGACACTGCTGTTTTCAGTTTCTCAAAAATAAACACCAAAATTCAACCATTTAATTCAGCCTATGTTTTAAATGCAAAGGATGACTTCCGTTATGATTTAAACAACCCATTTGAGTGTAGTTAAGAAGTGTGTGTACATGTTTTGATGTTATTACAATTTGTGTGATGATTCGCGTGTTTCTTTGTTACTGCTACAGAAATGTCAGGATTTATATGTACAAATTCTAAACACACGAATCAAATAACTATGCCAATCTTGCTTAGAAACACTGCTGATTGTTTAATAGTCATAGTTTGTTGGCAAATGATGAGATCAGTGCAGAAATGTTAGATTTAGCTGATGCATGGGTGTGGCCCTAGCGGGGCCATTCAAAAAACAACACAACTAGGTCTTCAGTTACAGGTACTGTAATGACTAATCATAGGTAGAAGATGAAGCAATCATAGGTAGAAGATGAAGCTAGGGATATTGTTACAATCCAACTTATTTACTTAGTCGTTCCCCTTCTACCGTGAGGTGTAGAGGTTTGGAAGAGAGAGCGCCAGACCATCCTATCGGCTGTCTTCCTCCTGGCCTGGCTCCATTCTAGTCCTCGGTCCTTCAAAGATTGTCTAATGTCCTCCCAGCGGACTCTGGGTCGTCCTGGGGGTCTGGATCCTTGGCTCTTTGTTTCCCATGCTTGTCGTGGTAGCCGATCTTCTCCCATTCTGCAGACATGGCCAAACCATCTTAGTTGGGACTGTTCTACTTGTGTCTGCAGGGGGTGGGATTTAAGGCCTTGACGTATCGTCTGGTTGCGTACCATGTCTCTTGTTGTTACTTCAACCACCTTCCTCAGATACCTCATTTCTGAGGTTTGGATCTGGCTTTTGTGGGTTGTAGTCATTGCCCATGACTCACATCCATATGTCAAGACTGGGACATAGGTGGAGCGAATTACAGCCATCTTCGTTTTCTTACCAACCTCTCTCTTGCTGAGGAATCCTCGATTTATGGCCTGAAAAAGTCTCTCAGCTGCTGCTTTTTGAGTGGCCAACTCTTCTTTGATGCCTCCCTTTCGGTCTATAATAGCTCTGAGGTATTTAAAGTGGTCGACCTGCTCCAGGACCTGTTCTCCCAGCTTAATCTGATTTCTTTCTTCTCGTGATATCACCATGGATTTTGTTTTAGAGCTGCTTATGACCATCCCTCTCTTCTCCAGCTCTTCCTTCCAGACTTGCAGGTTGGATTGGAGATGTGCCTCTGATTTAGCAATCAGGGCAACATCATCAGCAAATGCCAGCTCTGAAATACAGACCTGTCTCATCTTCCAGTACCCCACTGAATACTTTCTTGTTCTCTCCTTACATGCCTTGATGACATCGTCCATGAGGAGTATGAAAAGGTAAGGTGACAGGATATCACCTTGTCTTACACCAGTGGTGGTCCTGAACTCTTCTGACTTATGGTTTGCTGTCCTCACATAATTTCTGCAAGACTTGTAGAAGCTCTGTATAGTATGAATCAGAGGTGCTGGAATGTTCTTCCTTGCCAAACAGTCCCAAAGTTTGCTCCAGGGGACCCTGTCAAACGCCTTTTCCAGATCTATGAAACAAAGATGGATCTCACTCTTATACTCAAGGGCCTTTTCACTCAGCTGTCTGAGTGTGAAGATTAGATCTTGAGTACTTCGGTTCGTTCGGAATCCGCATTGGACCTCATCCAATTGTGGCTCAGCTAGGCGTCGGAGTCTCTGCTCTAGGATTCTAGAGTAGATTTTACCAGGGACACTGAGAAGGGATATGCCTCTATGGTTTCCACACTGTCGATTGTCACCCTTTTTGAAAATTGGTGTTATGATGGCAATCTCTCAATCCTTTGGTATGGTCTTGTTGTACCACGCTGCCTGTAGAACCCTTAAGAGTAATAGGTCGCCTGATACTCCCATGTACTTAACCATTTCTGGTGTTATACCATCATGCCCTGCTGCTTTGCCCATCTTGATTTTCTCCAGTGCTGCCTTCAGTTCTTCCATCTTTATGTCATCTTCACCATCATTGGTTTTCTCTTCTGTGCTAGTGGTTATCATTGTTACAATCCAAAACAAGTGTAAATGGTTTTTATTTGATGTTATTCTAGTTTATTTATTTGAAAATTGCATAATGCACTGTTCTACTTGTATATAATTTGTGATTTTTTATAAGGAACCATAGTAAAAATGGTGTAAATACCATTAAATGTACTAAAAGACGCCATATTAAGTGTTTTATTACTTTGTAAATGGAATGCCTTCATGTTTTAAGACAAAAAAGAAAATGTTATTGTCTGCAATAACAAATTATCTTCGATGTCATATTGTACTGTTACCTTTTTAGTTTTTTTCAATTTACATGTAGCATGTTTTTTTATGACAGTATATAATATGTGCATGTTCACTGAAAAAATTTACATACAATTTACAATAGAAGATGGCACCATTCACTGTTAAGAATTCTTTAAAAAATAATTCCGGCACAGGGTGGAAAATAATTACAGAATCAAAGAGTCAAGTAAATCGCAAGACTAGAGTGACATAAGTGTCTTACTGATAATCTGTGGGACAGAATCAACAGCCTGCCAACCAGTAGATAAGAAAATTTAAGCTGAAAGATAGACTAAACATACAATGAGGGAACATACTTGTAGCTTAACCTGGCAGACAATAATGTTGAGCCCAAAGAGAAAGATAAAGATGAAAATAGTAATGACATCTCGAGAAAAGAAACTCTTACAGAACTAAAACATGGAGGATGCACCCTGAGAGAGATGGAGAAACTGACAAAGACAGCTTAAATAAAACAGTGAGACCACTGATGAAAGAACTGAATAGTAACTAAGAGCACTGACACATTAGAAAATGGCTTTCTTTATTTTAAGCATCAGTGAATATTGCGTAAACTACTGGGCACTGTTAAAATATTTCTGTTTGAATATTTACTCCATACAATTCTAACTGAAACAATTGATTGAAAAAACAGTTCAGCTCACCTGCGAAAGTTACCATGAGAATCCCTGACTTGTTTTTCATTCACATAACCACCTGCAATTAGTGGCCAGTTAAATATACGGAAGAGAGAATAGCCAATCTCTTGATCAATGCCATTCATAGGACAATAAAGGTTGATCATTTTGATCTGTAATATAAAGTTAAAAAGGTAAATGTAAGAATTCTTGAAATGGAATTAACAAAAATCTGATCTGCAATGTAAGTTTTAATAAATTATTTAATTAGCATGTGTTCTTTCAACCAAAAAGCTACAGACTTTCATAAATGGGTGCTTGCGTAGAATAGAAGGATTAAAATGGTATGACAAGGAAACCAACGTGGAACTGAGGACAAGAACTAGACAAGTGCCAGTGGAACAAGAGATGAGAAGAAGACGATGGCGATGGATTGGACACACACTGAGGAGATCTGTTGATAGCATTACAAGGCAGTCCTTGTTCTGGAACCCCCAGGACAAGAGAGGCAGAGGTAGACCAAGAAGCACATGGAGAAGAGAGCTGGAAACAGATTTGAAAATGATGAGGAGAACGTGGAAAGAACTCGAGATGATGGCACGTGACAGGAGGACTTGGCATGTGTTTGTTGAAGGCCTATGCTCCTTTGGGAGTGAAGGGTTATGATGATGATGATGATGATGTGTTCTTTACATTATTTAATGAGATAACAACTGCAGAGCTGAACTGTTCTCCAAGTTGCATTTTTGTTTATATGCAAATGTCATTATTTCATTATCATTTTCCTTTGCGCACGCTATAAAACATGGAGTCCCCAAACAAACTGATTCCATTGTGGGAGCTTTCACCATGTTCATACACTTTTGCTTTGTTGGCTATGTCTTCTTCTTCATTGATCCTTAGACGTCGACTGTCAAAGCAGTCAGTGGCCATCACGCCTGGTGGCATCTTGTAGGGCAGCAAACTGCTTCCACTTTGCTCAGTCAGCGGCCATCCGCCGTGCAGTGCCCCAGCTCCGGTTCATTCCTTGCATCTCAGCTTCCACAGTTCTCTGCCAAGTTGTTTTTGGTCGGCCTCTCTTTCGCTTTCCCTCAGGGGTCCATAGCATAGCTGTTCTTGTGATGGTATCAGGGTCCCTTCTGAGGACATGGCCAACCCAACTCCAGCATCTGCCAGCTATGATGCTGTGCATGTCCTCTTGGTTACTCCGAGTAAGCAGTTCTTGATTGGTGATGGTATTCGGCCAAAAGATTCTGAGAGTTTTCCTTAGGCAGACTGTGTGGAAAGAGGACAATTTCGACATTTCCTTGTCTGTTACTCTCCAGCATTCTGCACCATAGAGAAGCACAGTATGTACACAGTTCTCGTATAATCTTAATTTGGTGTTTGTGCTGTACTGGGAAGACTTCCAGATGTTGTTGAGACTAGCAAAGGCTGTTCTCGCTTTATTCATTCTGTTGTTGATATCTTTGCTTGTTCTGGCGTCTGGTGTTACTATGCATCCTAGGTATGTAAATGTATTTGTCATTTCCAGCTTCTGGTTCCTTCTTCTTCTTCGTTCGTCCTGAAAAGGACGGTGGTTGCGTTGTGTCTGTTTGCGCCTAAGCTGTGATATCTGCACCTTTCGGTCGACACATCCGACTTCTGCACGGCATTTTTTAAGGACCGGGTTTGCCTTCCCATTTCGATCCATGCTCGCTCAGCCAGCCTGCGCTGCTGCAGACTGTTTCCAGGACCACCACGTGGAGGTGGAGCACGGTCTTGACCAGCTCTGGTTCGCTGGTCCTGATGCAGGCAGTCAAACTATGAGTCGCTGACTGTATTCACTATTTCTGCATCTTGGGGTCCCGCTTCTGGTTCCTCATTGTTATGGGCTCAGGATTGCCCACATTGAGTGTCATGACCTCTATCTTCTTTAGACTGATGTTGAGACCCACCTGCTGGCTATACTTATTCAGTCTGTTTTTTCTTGGATTTGTTGAAGTGAATGTGCGAGTAGTGCAATGCCAGCTGCATAATCTAGATCTTCCAGTGTAGAAAATATTGTTCATCTTATTCCTCTTGGACTGCCCTCTGTTGTCTGGAACATCACCCAGTCTATGATCGTCCAAAAAAAAATGTGGTTGATAAGGAGCATCCCTGTTGTGCTCGTCTTCACCTCAAACGTTAGGTTGCTCAACCCAACACTGCATATAAAGTTAGCTTACTTACTTAGTCGTTCCCTTTCTACCGTGAGGTGTAGAGGTTTGGAAGAGAGAGCGCCAGACCATCCTATCGGCTGTCTTCCTCCTGGCCTGGTTCCATTCTAGTCCTCGGTCCTTCTAAGATTGTCTAATGTTGTCCTCCCAGCGGACTATGAGTCGTCCTGGGGGACTGGATCCTTGGCTCTTTGTTTCCCATGCTTGTTTAATGCCTACAAGCCACTACAACTAATACCATTTAGTAGAACGAAACGGCAGTAATAATTAACACATGTGATGTCGCAGACTTGTTTGCACTACGCAAAACGTAAGAGAGAGGCTAGAAATATTTGAATATTGGGTCAAAGGCCATGGTTACTGTAGTCAAGCACGTTTGAACGTTGGTTATCGTTAGAAATTGTTTATTTCTTAGAAAAGGCAAGAGAGAAAACAATTGGAAAGGGGGAAATGCATAGAGCCCGTTTGAATTTTAAAAATGAAACTAATGTCAAAATTAAACGATAGAAGCACAAGGGACAATTAAAATGATAATATTTAGTTATTAGACATAACATATTCTTTAGTGTAATATCTTATCTTGCTGTAGAAAGAAAGATATGTTATTTGAATAAATATAGAGGAAAAAACGATAATGGTAAAAATGATAGACAGAAGTATAAACTCTTATTTATCATATGACAAATGGTAGACAAAGTAAATATTGCCTTTCTTTATTAAAATGACTTAGATAATAATAGCGATATTGTAGAATGAATATATATATAGACGAGTATAGGGCATCTTCACTCAGGATGGCCATGTTTATGGGAAAGAGACGGGGGTGTCCCTTGATTTGAAAAATATTAGGTTAACTTTTCGAAAAAGATGTGAAGGAGCAGATGAAACCTGATTGGTTGCTTAGAATAACTAACAGTAGGAATAAATACACAGTCAAACAAGCGTTACTTGCCACTTGAAAATTAAATAATCACTAGTAAAGTTGTTGAAAGTATTCAGAAGATTGTGCTCACATGCCTTCGCAGTTCTGATGTCAGCAGGCGACCTGTGTGACCATTAATAGCCTGTTTTAACTTACTTAGTGCGATATTTCATTATTACGGTAAGAGAAACATTCATATAATTATTATTGCCTTTGAAATGAGTTTGAATTATTGGTTATGTATGAATCTTTGAAGGGTAGAGTCCCAGTCGTACAAGCGCCACTTCAAAATGTAATGTT
Source organism: Oreohelix idahoensis (assembly GCA_024509875.1). Taxonomy (NCBI): domain Eukaryota; kingdom Metazoa; phylum Mollusca; class Gastropoda; order Stylommatophora; family Oreohelicidae; genus Oreohelix; species Oreohelix idahoensis. The sequence goes on along the minus strand of JAMPIV010005870.1, from coordinate 142,203 downwards.
AAATCAATAACTGTGGGTAGATGCTGGTATTTCTTCATGTAAAAGCCCTACAGTGATACTTGGATTTTGGGAGAAAAGAAATTAATAAGGGAAAAGACATTAATGTATAATATTTTGATATATGTCCAGCAAACTACTGGCCGTCTTCATAAGTTACAGGTTTTCACCTGACTGTAATTAATTAAACATAATATTGTCTTATGACAAGGAATGTGTCAAACATATAGTTGAGATACCTGATGATAAACAGAGCACTCTACCAGATGGGACAATAACTATTTATGTATTATTTTCTGATTTTGATCTGTTGATACATGTAAACCTGTTAAGAACGGAGATAGGTCAGAATATTATTTTGAGGGAAATGAATCCTCTACTTCCAGGGTTTCTGTGAGAACCTGAAGTGTGCCAGTCACGTGTCTGTTCAACAAAAGTACCAGTTTGAGGCAATATAATTTGAGTGCCTTACATTGTCAAGAATCCTAAAGCTGTACATTGCTGTGGGTGTGCAGACTTATGGGCAGGACATCGCAGACATTCTACATATAGCAGAGATAAGCTTGAGTGTTTTGAGCAAGTGTTAATTCACTGACTGATTCTCCACCGTTATATTGTCAACCAGATTTATAAAAATGATGAATTTATTGATCCCTCCAACATGTGATCATTCTTAGAGGGTATTACTACATTAAGAACACTTCCAGTCATAGAATCTTCAAGATCAAGAAATAACAGACATTTTATTATTTGAACTTTAATGGTGTAAAGATATTTAATTAGTCTTTAACGTTTAACCTTTTTTTAATCAAATCTATTATCCTTAATACATTGTACAAAAGATTTATAAGACCAAAATTCAATAGTGAGTTGTTTACTTACTTGTTACTTAACTTTAAAGTGTGGTTGTTGTTATTTTCTTCACATACATTGCATATACCCTAGACATCTAGCTAAACAACATCCATACATCAGCACATATAATTAGGAGAATATATATATATATATATATATATATATATATATATATATATATATATATATATATATATATATATATATATATATATAGCAGGTTGAGGTCACTGGTGGAAGCAAGACAGGTTCCCTGACCTCATATTTAAAATTCAGTAACCCTCAGGGGCCTGCATAGCTGACCTCAAATCGGCTACACATAATAAATAGTCCTTTAATATCAACCCATCACATATATTGGGTCGCTCGCTCCGGGATTTCTAAGTTTATAAAAAGTAAATAAGTGGAGAGTTAAGTGAACTGGCATTGCTCATTGTTGTCCTGTTAATTAGAGATTTATTACATATTTTGGTTTATTTAAATAACATTTGTTAGAGCTATAAGATGGCAGATTTGGCCAAGTACAGATCTTCTGCTGTGCAGACTGCAAAGGAAATGGGTATGGATGGGCCAGATCTAGTTGCCTATGTTACAGCAGAAGTGAATAAATACATTGAATGAGAAGATAGAAAGTTAGCTGAGGAGAAACGAATTTTATTAGAAGATGCTAGAGAACTTAAGAAATTAGAGGCTGAGATAAAGAGGCTGCAGTTGGAAGAGAAAAAACTTGAGGCTGAGGTAAAGAAACTTGAGGCTGAGGTAAAAAAACTTGAGGCTGAAAAGGAGGAAAAACGTCTACAGAGGGAGGTGGAACGAGAGAAAGAAGAAAAGAGATTGGAGGCAGAACGAGAGAAAGAAGAAAAGAGATTGGAGGCAGAGCAAGAGAAAGAAGAAAAGAGATTGGAGGCGGAACGAGAGAAAGAAGAAAGGAGATTGGAGGCGGAAAGGGAAGATAAAAGATTACAAAGGGAACATGAGCTACGACTAAGGGAGTTAGAGTTACAAGGCCATGCTCCCGATAATGGTACTAGCCCATCCACTTCCGACTCTGCTACAAGCCAGGTAGCCTCCTCATCAGCCATGGGGTTTCATCTGGATCCATTTATTGAGAAAGATGACGATATTGAGTCCTTTCTAAGCCGTTTTGAAAGCTTAGCTACAACGTATGGGTTGGAGAAGGAGAAGTGGAGTCTTAAGGTATCCCAGGGACTTAGGGGAAATTCCTATGAAGTATTTTTCAAGCTGAGTAAAGATGACCAAGATGATTATGACATTCTTAAGCAGGCACTATTGGTCAGAAACGAAAAGAATAACAAATTTTATAGGAAGAAATTTAGACATGCTAAATTACTCACTGGGGAGACCTACCACCAGTTCTCGGCCCGCCTAGAGACTTACCTGGAGAAATGGACTGCTCTGGGGAAAACCCAAGATTTAAAGGAAATGATTATGATGGAGCAGGTTAGAGAGTCCATGGCTCCAGACTTGAGAAAGTTTCTCACAGAACAGGGTGCAGAGAGACTGGTGGATATTTTAAATGTAGCTGAAAGATATCTAGCAGCCCAGTCAGAGTTGGCAGGAGCTAAAAGAAAACAAGTAGATCATAATAAAGGCCCCCAAAATCAACCTCAGAATAAATTTGATAATAGAGATAAGTTTAACAAGAATAAACCATATTATGATAGGCCCAGGTACGAACCATGTGACAGAAACCCGCAACATAATGAAAGAAAACCTGTTAACCAGGGAAAGAAATTTTGTAAATGGTGTAAGAGGGACAACCATGACTGTAAAAGAAAACCTTCCACCTTTGCTGCAATGAAAACGGGGAACAAGGGAGTAAAGGCAAAACCTACTAAGCCACAGGAGCCCTATCACCCCCCAGTATGTGAGGATGTTGTATGTAATGGGGTCACCATAAGGTGCCTTTATGATACAGGTCCAGATTATGATTCAGTCGTGAGTTCGCACCTAGTGAACCCAGATCAGTATACCACAGAAACAGTGAAGATACAAGGGGCGACTAAGGATGTAGCCACCATGACACTTCCCGTAGCAAGGATAGAAGTGAAAACCTGCTATGTGGAAGGGATCATCAAAGCAGCAGTTATAAACGAACCCATCTACCCTCTGATATTGGGGTGTCGTTATGTCTTCTTGGGGAATCCCAAGAGACCAGTGATTATGGCAACAGTGCAGACCAGGTCACAGTCAAGAAAGGAGGAAGATGAACCTATAAATACTCATCCAGAGGAGATGAGGAAGGCACAGGCTGAAGATAGGTCACTCAAGCCGTGTTATAAAAAATTACCTAAATGCCATACACCTCCAAACAAAGGAAAATATTATATGAAAAATAAACTATTATATAGGAAGGCTGGAACTGGATCCAATGGTCACGGACAGCTGGTACTTCCTAAGGCATATAGGGAGAAAGTGATGGAATTAGGGCATGCTATTCCCTTCAGTGGTCATATGGGGATCAGCGCTACAGGTCAGCGTATAGCTTGTCATTATTTCTGGCCAGGAATAACTGAGGATATAAAAAGATATGTAAAATCCTGTCCAGAATGCCAAAGGGTAGCTCCAAAGCATTGGACTGCTCCTGCAACCTTAGGGGAGATGCCCATAGTGGGAACCCCTTTTGAGAGAGTTGCTGTGGACATTGTGGGACCTCTCACATGCACCAAGAGGAGAAACAGTTACATTCTAACTCTAGTGGACACATGTTCCATGTGGGGAGAGGCAGTAGCCCTGTCATCAATTGATTCGAAGCATGTGGCAGAGGCATTACTCACAATATTCACGAGGTTAGGTTTCCCTCACCAAATCTTAACTGATAACGGCTCACAGTTCAAGGGGAGACTAACAGAAGAAGTATTTAGGATCTTCCAGGCCAAGCATTTTCATTGTAGTCCGTATCACCCCCAAGGGAACGGCCAGCTGGAGAGGTTCAATGGGACTCTCATTTCTATCCTGAGAAAGCTGGCCCATGAAAAACCTGATACGTGGGACCAATATTTGCCCGCTGCATTGTTTGCGTATCGGGAAGTTCCACATAATTTGACCAGAATGGCACCGGCAACACTATTATTTGGAAGACCAATCAAAGGTCCATTGGAAGCCCTATTGAGGACGTGGACAGATGAGAAGGCAGAAGAGACTGTTACCTCATCATATGCATATGTGAACGAGCTGACCACTCGTCTCAAAACTGGCTGGAAACTTGCCAATGATAACCTCAGACAAGCCAGGAAGAAACATGCCGCATACTTTAATAAGAAAGCTAAAGATAGGGAACTAGCTGTGGGACAGAAGGTGCTTCTTCTACTACCCGGCAGCAGTAACAAGTTGCAAATTGGATGGCAAGGTCCATACACAGTTCTAGAGAAGGTGTCTAGAACTAATTATAAAATAGACAAGAAAGGAAAGGAGAAAATATATCATGTGAACCTCCTAAAGAAGTATCTCGAGAGAGAAAACCAGGAAGGGACACATTTAATGGCCTTGTCCATTGCAACGCAGATGAAAAATGAACCACTCACCTCGCATGAATACCCCCTATAACCATATGAAACACCTGCACAGGTGAAAGTCAGTACACACCTGACAAAAAACCAGAGGGAGCGGATTCAAAAGGTTCTAACTGAACATACAGATGTGTTGACGGATAAACCGGGGCACACCCATTTGTTGGAATATGATATGCAGTTAATAGACCCAACACCTATCTGTATGAGAGCCTATACGATTCCATTTGCGAAGAAACAAGCATTGAAGGAGGAGATAGATTATTTGTTAAAAGAAGGGATTATTTCTCACAGTGAATCTCCTTACAGCTCTAGTGTGGTTTTGCTGAGGAAACCATCTGGAGAACATAGACTGTGCATCAATTACAGGAAACTGAATGCTGTCACAGAGAATCAGGTGGATCCATTACCTGATACAAATCAGCTGTTTGCCAGGCTGAACAAAGCAAAATATTTTTCTAAGGTGGATTTAGCAAGGGCTATTATCAAATTCCAGTAAAGCCTGAGGTCCGACCTTATTTAGCCTTTAGCACTTCGGAAGGCCATTATGAATTCAACATGTTGCCATTTGGGTTGAAAAATGCCCCAAGTGTGTTTTCTAGAATGATGCGAAAATTGTTGGATCCACTGAAAAATCCAGGTATAAAGAATTTCATGGATGATATTCTTATTGCTACTGAAACGTTTGAAGAACACGTTAACTCTTTGACGATGCTATTTGATAGGCTCAGAGAGGCAAATTTGACTGTGAGACCAACAAAATGTTATATTGGTTGTAAAGAGTTGGAGTTCTTGGGGCATACTGTATATCAGGGTAACATGACCCCTGACCCCAAGAACCTTGAGAAATTACAGAGAGCACCTAGACCACAGACCAAGAAAGATGTGCGATCTTTCGTGTTGTTATGTGGATTTGATTAGAAGTACATTAAAAATTTTAACTCTATATGTGCTCCTCTGATGGATTTAACTCGCAAGGGGAATCCTGATAAAATTGTTTTGTCCGCACAATGTGAATCGGCATATCAAGAGTTAAAGGAAAAACTCACTAGCAAGCCTATTTTGAAATTGCCTGATTTGACTCAGGAATTTGTGGTGAGAACGGACGCAAGCAATGTGGGCCTGGGAGCCACTTTGTTACAAAGGTCCTCTTCACCAAATGGGGAACTGAACCCAGTCACTTATGCTAGCCGCAAGCTTAACAAAGCGGAACAAGGCTACTCAACAAGCGAAAAAGAATGTCTAGCTCTAATCTGGGCTATAAAAAAGTTCCAGATCTATCTCTATGGTAAGACATTCGTGGTCCAAACGGATCACCAGCCCCTCATATTCTTATCACAGGCCAAGCATGAAAATGCTCGTATATTAAGGTGGTTGTTGCTCCTACAGCCATATTCACTTACGATTGAATACATTCCCGGTTCACAGAATGTTGGTGCAGACTTTTTAAGTAGACATCCTGTTGATGAAAATCAGAGCATTCACAGGCCTATTGAGCAAATGTGATCTGTGTGTATCACTGATTATAAACTTGCATCAGTGCATGTTTTTAAGTGGGGAGATGTGTGATGATATACATTGATACACCGATCCCATTTGTAGTATTTATATAGTCAAAGTTATGTAGAAATAAAAAATAGTGAAGTTGTGAGGTTTTGTCTTCACCTGCGCCTGGAGGACTCTGGAGTTTAAACAGTAGTAAGGCATAGAAAAGGATCTCCATCCCAAAATCTTACATGCTTTCCTAGGTCGTCCTTGAGATAATAGCCTACAAGCCACTACAACTAATACCATTTAGTAGAACGAAAGGGTAGTAATAATTAACACATGTGATGTCGCAGACTTGTTTGCACTACTCAAAACGTAAGAGAGGCTAGAAATATTTGAATATTGGGTCAAAGGCCATGGTTACTGTAGTCAAGCACGTTTGAACGTTGGTTATCGTTAGAAATTGTTTATTTCTTAGAAAAGGCAAGAGAGAAAACAATTGGAAAGGGGGAAATGCATAGAGCCCGTTTGAATTTTAAAAATGAAACTACTGTCAAAATTGAACGATAGAAGCAGAAGGGACGATTAAAATGATAATATTTAGTTATTAGACATAACATATTCTTTAGTGTAATATCTTATCTTGCCGTAGAAAGAAAGATATGTTATTTGAATAAATATAGAGAAAAAAACGATAATGGTAAAAATGATAGACAGAAGTATAAACTCTTATTTATCATATGACAAACGGTAGACGAAGTAAATATTGCCTTTCTTTATTAAAATGACTTAGATAATAATAGCGATATTGTAGAATGAAGATATATATAGACGAGTATAGGGCATCTTCACTCAGGCTTGCCATGTTTATGGGAGAGAGACGGGGTGTCCCTTGATTTGAAAAATATTAGGTTAACTTTTCGAAAAAGACGCGAAGGAGCAGATGAAACCTGATTGGTTGCTTAGAATAACTAACAGTAGGAATAAATACACAGTCAAACAAGCGTTCCTTGCCACTTGAAAATTAAATAATCACTAGTAAAGTTGTTGAAAGTATTCAGATGATTGTGCTCACATGCCTTCGCAGTTCTGATGTCAGCAGGCGACCTGTGTGCCCATTAATAGCCTGTTTTAACTTACTTAGTGCGATATTTCATTATTACGGTAAGAGAAACATTCATATAATTATTATTGTCTTTGAAATGTGTTTGAATTATTGATTATGTATGAATCTTTGAAGGGTAGAGTCCCAGTCGCACAAGCGCCACTTCAAAATGTAATGTTAAATCAATAACTGTGGGTAGATGCTGGTATTTCTTCATGTAAAAGCCCTACAGTGTTACCTGGATTTTGGGAGGAAAGAAATTAATAAGGGAAAAGACATTAATGTATAATATTTTGATATACGTCCAGCAAACTACTGGCCGTCTTCATAAGTTACAGGTTTTCACCTGACTGTAATTAATTAAACATAATATTGTCTTATGACAAGGAATGTGTCAAACATATAGTTGAGATACCTGATGATGAATAGAGCACTCTACCAGATGGGGACAATAACTATTTATGTATTATTTTCTGATTTTGATCTGTTGATACATGTAAACCTGTTAAGAACGGAGATAGGTCAGAATATTATTTTGAGGGAAATGAATCCTCTACTTCCAGGGTTTCTGTGAGAACCTGAAGTGTGCCAGTCACTGTCAACCAGATTTATAAAAATGATGAATTTATTGATCCCTCCAACATGTGCTCATTCTTAGAGGGTATTACTACATTAAGAACACTTCCAGTCATAGAATCTTCAAGATCAAGAAATAACAGACACTTTAATGGTGTAAAGATATTTAATTAGTCTTTAACGTTTAACCTTTTTTAAATCAAATCTATTATCCTTAACCTTTAGCACGCTGCATTCTTTTCCCAAAACTAAGCTCCTGCCGCTGCATTCTTTTTCACAACCCCCCATTTTTATAGTGGGTGACTTGTAAATTCTATAGTTTTTGTGTTTGTTGGTCATTTCCTATCATTTTTGGAATTTATATAAATAAATGAATGATGAATCTGATGATATAAAATTTGTTTGTGTTCATGTTAGATGTGATAGGAAGAGAGGAAAGGAAAGATGAAAAAAACGAGAAAAACATTTAAAAAAATAAAAAAAAATTTTTTTTTTAATTTTAAAATTAAAAAAAAAAAAAAGAAATAACCAACACATGAAGAGTCCATATCCCTTGCATCTCAATGAAAGTCATTTGACCAATAGACCAATACAAATCAAATGACGATCTTTTCGTTACACCCATCATCAGTAGCAAAGGAATAAACGCTCTCGTCAGCCGTGATATTCGATCTTAACCCTAAACCTTTTCGACACACTTAATCCTAACCCCTAAAAAAAATACATACCAGGAAAGCCATTCTACTTTCGTTTCCATCTCAGCCATCAAACATATTCTGAGAACCGATATCAGCGCTTATAAAGACAAAAATTTCATCCTTACCTCATGGCGTCAGAATCCAATAAAATTAGAGTGAAAATGGCCGTGTGTTCGATGCCGATTCATTTCGATTGAAAAAATTCACAGAAAATAAACGCTAATACGTCCATTACTAAAAAAAAATCGGAAACGAAAGCAAACTCTCTTCCAAAGAAGTTTAAAACTTAACATCCGGCTGTGATATCACGTGTCCACACATGCTAATGCTAGAAAACGAAGATATTCGCAGTCGACATATGTCGACAACAGCGGTTAGAGCATAGGTTACCTTCGTCGACATATGTCGACGGCAGCGTGCTAAAGGTTAATACATTGTACAAAAGATTTATAAGACCAAAATTCAATAGTGAGTTGTTTACTTACTTGTTATTTAACTTTAAAGTGTGGTTGTTGTTATTTTCTTCACATACATTGCATATACCCTAGACATCTAGCTAAACAACATCCATACATCAGCACATATAATTAGGAGAATATTTATATATATAGCAGGTTGAGGTCACTGGTGGAAGCAAGACAGGTTCCCTGACCTCATATTTAAAATTCAGTAACCCTCAGGGGCCTGCACAGCTGACCTCACATCGGCTACACATAATAAATAGTCCTTTAATATCAACCCACCACAGGTGACAGGATATCACCTTGTCTTACACCAGTGGTGGTCCTGAACTCTTCTGACTTATGGTTTGCTGTCCTCACATAATTTCTGCAAGACTTGTAGAAGCTCTGTATAGCATGAATCAGAGGTGCTGGAATGTTCTTCCTTGCCAAACAGTCCCAAAGTTTGCTCCAGGGGACCCTGTCAAACGCCTTTTCCAGATCTATGAAACAAAGATGGATCTCACTCTTATACTCAAGGGCCTTTTCACTCAGCTGTCTGAGTGTGAAGATTAGGTCTTGAGTACTTCGGTTCGCTCGGAATCCGCACTGGACCTCATCCAGTTGTGGCTCAGCTAGGCGTCGGAGTCTCTGCTCTAGGATTCTAGAGTAGATTTTACCAGGGACACTGAGAAGGGATATGGCTCTATGGTTTCCATACTGTCGATTGTCACCCTTTTTGAAAATTGGTGTTATGATAGCAATCTCCCAGTCCTTTGGTATGGTCTTGTTGTACCACGCTGCCTGTAGAACCCTTAAGAGTAATAGGTCGCCTGATGCTCCCATGTACTTAACCATTTCTGGTGTTATACCATCATGCCCTGCTGCTTTGCCCATCTTGTTTTTCTCCAGTGCTGCCTTCAGTTCTTCCATCTTTATGTCATCTTCACCATCATTGGTTTTCTCTTCTGTGCTAGTGGTTATCATTTCTGATGCTTCACCATGCTCACCATCCAGGAGTTCTGAGAAATATTCTTTCCATCTTTCCATTACTTCCTTCGGGGCAGTAAGCAATTTGCCTTGCTTGTCCTTTATAAATTTGAGAGGGCATTTTTTTTCTTTCCTCGTGTTCTTTATGGTCTTATAGAACAATTTCTGGTTTTCTTGTGCATCTTTTTCTAGCTTTTCTCCAAATTCTTCCCAGGACTTCTGTTTTGCTGCTAGCACTTTGTTCTTTGCTTCTGTTCTGAGTGTCACATATTCTCTATATTTTTCCATTTGTCCTGTTGTGTTTTTAGCTCCTAAGTATTGTTTCCATGCCATTTTCTTCTCTCTTATTTTCTCTTTGACTTCCTCTGTCCACCAAGGTGTCCTCTTTCTCTTGTTCCCAAGTCGTACTTCACCGCATGCTTCTGCAGCAGCTGTCTTTATGATATCCTTGAATTTAGTCCAGAGGGTTTCCACGTCATTAGGTCATTCTTCTGTGTTGCTCACCGCTGCAGCAATTAGCCCCTGATATCTGGTCTTAATTTCTGGCTCTCTCAGCCTGTAGGTCCTAATGCTCATTTCTCCCGCTCGTTTACTTGGTTTCTTGCATGATGTTGGGCAGTTCCAAGGCTGAGCAACTCTTTCAGTTGTTCTTTTGATTGTTAGCAGGTAGTGATCACTTCCAATCTCTGGCCCCCTCCAGACTCTAGCATCCCGGACATATTTGAATAAGCTTCTCCTAACAATGGTATAGTCGATCACTGACTTCTCATTCTTGGTTGGTTCACATCTAGTGTATGCATGTATGCGCTTATGGGGGAACTTTGTGTTTGTAATGATCAGATTCTGCTCACTGCAGAATCTAAGGAGTCGCTTTCCATTGTCATTGAGAGTATCTTCTCCATATCTTCCGATAACTCCACCCCATCTAGCATGGTCATTTCCAACTCTGGCATTAACATCTCCGAGCATGATAACTTCATCTAGGCAGTCATCCACTGTCCTTTGAAGCAGCTCAAAGAATTCCTCCTTGACCTCTGCTCTCTCATCCTCATTTGGCCCATACACTATGACCAGGTTGACTATGGTATAAAGTTAGCATAGAGGCTTTTTGTGATTGAAACAATGCAGATGTTAATTCTATAACCCCACAGTATTTTCCATAGGCTGTCCCAGTGTATGCTGTGAAAAGCATTTTCAAAATTGACAAAGTTAATGTTTAGCTGTCTCTGCCATTCTGAGCACTGCTCTTTAATGTTTCTGAGGATGAATATATGATTTGGACATCTTATGTTCTTTCTTAATCTTGCTTGTTCTTTCCTCAGTTTATGATCTACTGCTTTTGAAATTCTCTGGATAATTATCCTGCCTAGTATTTTACTGGGGACTGAGAGAAGAGTAATTCCTCTCCAATTGTTGCAGTCTGCAAGGTCGCCTTTCTTGGACAATTATTCGTTTATTCCACTCCACTGGTGTTGACTCTTGTTTTCCAGACTGGTGGCCAAGTAGTATTGTTTTAATCTAGAAATCTGTATATGTATCTAGCTATGCAAGGTTTCATCCTTGATTTATATAGGTAAAGGATCCCGTTCCATGCCTATTGAGGCATATTGGGAATATGGTAGGCCAATATTTTCTTGACCACCGGCACACTAGCGGTGATGTGGTCAGCATCACGCCGGCCGCCTTAACCTTCCCAGAGTAAATCTGGTACCCAATTCATGAGGCTGGGTCGACCTTATAGCCATTTGCAGTCTAAAAAATCCCACCTCAACTGGGGATTGAACCATGGACCAACGAGCTAGGAAGCCTGTGCACTAACCACTGCGCTAACGCAGATTTATATAGCATGCTACAAAAATCCTAAAAAATCCTCTCGACCTTAAATATCATTTCATCAACAATTTCCATTTTGCTCCTAATGGAGCAGCTGGGCACTTCCAATACATTCCTGTCATCAGTGGTGGTTTCTGTAGTAATTTCTTTCATAAAATGAGGTTGCCAACCTCATGCACTATCTCATGTTCAATCATAACCTTCCACTCTCAAAGGAGGACAGGCCTTCAACCAACCCCATGCCAAGTCCTCCTGTCACATGCCATCATCTCAAGTTCTATCCATGTTCTCCTCATCATTTTCACCTCTGTTTCCAGCTCTCTTCTCCATGTGCTTCTTAGTCTACCTCTGCCTCTCTTGCCCTGGGGGGTTCCAGAACAAGGACTGCCTTGTAATGCTATCAACAGGTTTCCTCAGTGTGTGTCCTATCCATCGCCATCGTCTTCTTCTCATCTCTTGTTCCACTGGCACCTGTCTGGTTCTTGTCATCAGTTCCACGTTGGTAACCATGTCATACCATTTTAATCCTTCTATTCTACGCAAGCACCCATTTATGAAAGTCTGTAGCTTTTTGGTTGTTGTCTTTGTTGTTCTCCATGTTTCAGAAATCTCATGTTAGTTACCTCTTATGACATGTCTGAGGGTGCAGTAGTGCTCTTCTTTCTGTGTCTCCTAAGAGACCCCAGTAATGACCTGGGGTTCTACCTTGCAAATATTTCTTTGCAAAAAACTAGTTCTAAATTATGTGAATCTTCAGGAGTGCATTCTGGGTACAATATGACTGCCACGAACAGATCTTGTATTTGCTGTTGTGTTTGCAGGATTCCATTCTTAACCCTTCTGTACCATATTTCCCGATTATCAAGAACACCCTAAATGACTCTGCCGGATTCCTGTATATCGGGAATGGACAACACCCATGTGAAAACCGGGGTCCAAACTAAAAATAATCAACCAATCACATTAAATTTATTTAGTGAATGCAGTATATATGTTCTGCAGCAAATAACGGCTTTAGTTACTAGTGGTTGCTGTGTTTACATGAAATTTGACTATTTTTAGCATGAAGCGTGACAGTCAGGAGCCAAGTAATTTGAGTGCGAAAGCCCTAAATCTGAGCTTCTTACAGCTGCTCAGGTAATATACAATAAATGATTTTCAGACAACGGTGAACAGAAATTTGATGAAATGTATCCTTGAAGTGATTTAGAATCCAGTGATCAAGAAAGTAGATCTGATAGTGATGAGAAACAGGATTGTAGCGACACTGTGATTGGTGCCATGGGGCGGGGATTCTATCAGCTGGCAGCGGATCGATCCATATGCAAGCTGACTGGCATAGTAAGGTGGAATACTGGTGCTAAATTATAAGTTCACCAATTTTTGATAATGTCCTGAAATTTTATGGGTACATGTGCATTGGTTTTCATGTAATCCTTTTTCTATGACATATGTGTGTTTATATACATTTTTTCTCAGGAACTCAGGTATAGGGGAATGTAACTCTCAGGGGATCAGGGCTGGATGAGTTGTCCATACATTTACAGTGTATAAAATATACCTCTTCATTCATCAATGGCTGCAAGCAAGATGGAACCCGACCATTGGCCTGTGACCAGTATTTTGCCAATGAAACACATCCAAGGTGTGTCAGCGCAAATGGAATAAACTTCACTTCAAACAATTCACGGAACATAATGAGAGACATTCCTTCATCATATTCCTCTCTGTCTAGTTCCATGGTTTTCATATTTGAATCAGTTCCTGGAAGAAAAAAAAAATGAAATATAAGAATTTATCAAACTACTCACAAAATATTACACTCTCCCTGACATACAAACTTATGACCTTGCAACTTCTGTACTAATATAGCTTTCAAGCTCTTATCTTTTTTTTTTTTTTTTTTTTTTTTTTTGGGGGGGGGGGGCTAATCAATCAATACCCTTTAGCTCCCTAGGGAGCTTAGGCCTTCAACAAGCACATGCCAAGTCTTACTGTCACATGCGAAGTCCTACTGTCACATGCCAAGTCCTACTGTCACAAGTTCTTTCCATGTTTTCATCATTTTCACTTCTGTATCTAGTTCTCGAGGGTGTGTGTGCTCATTTCTAAAACTCTTATTACAAGCCAAAATAACACCCATAGCCTGATTTCGCTGCCATCCAATTTGGACAACTAGAAATCTGTTCTCAGCAAGATATGAACTATTTCTCCATGCTGTTTTAGCACATAGGGAAACATACAAAACAGAATATATTCATTAACAGATGCTCCAGAAGTATCCTGAAAGCAGAGCGAGGCGCCTGGGCCAAATATACAGATATTTGGGATGAGACACAGCCAAATAAGAGCCTGCTGTGGTACACTTAACAAAATAGGGGTGGAAATGACAGGACACACAGCAAGGTGGTACCTTCATGATCTGAGGTCACTCAGGCTGGGGCTGATGGCATGCACAGATTACACTACGTGCCTAAAAGTCTGCATGGATGAAATTTCCAGGATATTAAAAAAAAAAAAAGACATGCCAAGTAGAACGGGTTAACAGTAAACTGTACTACAAGTAATTCTCGTTTTCAGATTTGTACAGTCCATATATAATTTCTGTATATATATATATATATATATATATATATATATATATATATATATATATATATATATATATATATATATATATATATATATATATATATATATATATATATACGACAGGCGGTCGAAAAGTTTTGCACTTTAGTATGAAGGAGTCAAGGCACGTACTTGGAAATTGGTGTGAACTTTAGTCCTTCTCTATGTATTCACCCCTCAAGGCAATGCACTTCTCCCATCTCTTCTTCACCTTCCTGATGCCCTGAATGTAGAACTCCTCCATCCGGGCCCGGAACCACGTCTTCAGTTTAGTAATCAAGTCCTGGTCTTTAGAAAAACGACGTCCACGAAGCGGATTCTTCATGTTTGGAAACAGAAAGAAGTCACTCGGTGCCAAGTCCGGTGAGTATGGTGGATGGGGCATGATTTCATACCCGCACTGCTAGGCTAGGACGATGGAACCATGAGCTGCTTGAGCCGGTGCATTGTCCTGAAGCAGACGAACGCCTCTGGACAGCATCCCGCGTCTTTTGTGCTTCATTTCTTCTTGTAACTTCTGGAGAAGGTTTTGGTAGTACGTGGAGTTGATAGTACGGCCATGAGGAAGGTAGTTGGTGAGTATTACCCCGCGGCAGTCCCAAAAGACGGTCAGCATGACCTTTCCCGAAGAGGGTACCGTGTTTGCCTTCTTTGGGGGTGGCGAACAGGAGTGTTTCCATTGTTTGCTCTGGATTTTAGTCTCGGAGTCATAGAAATGCACCCAACATTCGTCCACAGTAACCAGTCTACGAAAAAAATCATCGTCAGCATTGCAAATGTCCAACATCTGTGCGGATGTTTCAGCTCGATGCTCCTTTTGGAATGGCGTGAGAAGGCGAGGAACCCACCTGGCGGACACCTTTGACATGTGAAGCTGCTCATGCAAAATCTTCAATGTGGTCCCATGACTTAGTCCCAACTCAGCCATAATTTCCTCGATGGTTATGCGCCTGTCTGAGAGGACTAGGGCCTCCACTCTTGCAACGTTGCTTCCATCATCTGCAATGGACGGCCTGCCGCTCCTTGGTTCATCTTGAACGCTGCTGTGTCCCGTTTGAAAGTGACTTGTCCAACGCTTCACAGTGTCATACGAAGGGCAGACATCCTTATAAACGGCAAACATCTCATCATGAATTTGCTTTGTGGATTTGCCCTGCAGGTGCAGGAATTTGATTATGCAACGAGCCTCCGTTTTGTCCATGACACCGCTTCATACACAACTTAACCAGTTTCCCTCCAATTTCTCTTTCCCATGGCACCCAGCGCGCACCATGTACGCGTGGGAAATGTAAACCAATAGTGTGTCTTTACAATGATACACAGCGATCCCGCCTGCCTTAATGCTTTCTTAGTAAAGTGCAAAACTTTTCGACCGCCCCTCGTATACTGTTCAAAAAAAGAAACGCATAGCTATCCGAGGGCGCGTTTTTATGAGTTTGTAAGTAAAATTTGGTGCTAGGGTATATAAAAACCAGCCTCAAATGTTCTTTACAGTGTCAAATGCACGTGTTGACCTGAAATACGTTTGTTTTTGTAATCGTTACAACGCAGTGGTCAATAGTGTTTATGAAGCAATTTTTGACCACAGCTCATGTTGCGCGCACCTGAAAGCAACAAAAATTGGGGTGAACACTATTCACTGACTATGCAACTGAAACCCTATAAAAGGATAACGCTACACACAAAAAATTCAGTTCATTTTCAAGCAGATATTTATGGCGTCTCTATCGATAAATTTAAGGAACATTGCTATTGGCCGACTGCATGCAGGCAAAAGTCAAAGTCAGGTTGCCAGGCATCTAAACGTGCATCAGAGTACCATCAGTCGACTTTGGCACTGGTTCCAAGCCACTGGCTCAGTTGAAGACCGGCATCGCAGTGGATGACCCAGAGTGACAACAGCAGTGGAGGATCGCTTTATTCGGCTTTGTCACCTCAGAGACAGGTTTACAACAGCTTCCTCAACTGCCCAGTCATTGCCTGCAGGATGTCATGTGTCTGATCAAACTGTCCGGAATAGACTGCATGACGCTAGACTTTGGGCACAACGACCTCACTGAGGACCTGTCCTTATGCGCCGCCATCGCCAAAATCGACTTCTTTGGGCCAACCAGCATCATCCCTGGGCAGCTGACAATCAATGGAGACGTGTCTGGTTTAGTGACGAATCTTTCTTTTTGTTGCAGCGTCATGATAGACGGCGTAGGGTCTACCGTAGGCGAAATGAACGTTTTGCCCAAAATTGCGTTGATGAAGCTCCGCCGCACGGTGGGGGAGGTGCAATGGTGTGTGGAATGATCAGTTACAATGGAAGTAGTCAACTGGTGCACATTGAAGGAGGCTTGAATGCGCAATGATATGTCAATGAAATTCTTCGACCCCATGTCCTTCCACTTTTGGCTGCCCAAAGGTCTGTGTTTCAACAGGACAACGCCAGACCCATTGTGCACGGTTGACCACGCAGTTCCTGAATGCCAACAACATTCTCACCCTTCCCTGGCCATCCCTGTCTCCAGACAATGAGTCCGATTGAGCACCTGTGGGATGAGCTGCATAGACATGTTTGTCGCCAAGATGTTGCTCCAGCCAATCGTCGTGATCTGTTCCAGGCACTCCAGGAAGAGTGGGCAGCCATCCCACAGGCCCACATCAGACGTCTGATCACATCCATGCCCAGGAGATGCCAGTCGCTGATCAATGCAAGAGGAGGCCACACACCATAATAATGGGAAAGCCTGTACCCCAAAAAACTCTCGTGACCCAGATGCAAAACAACTGTCAATTGATTGGCTGAACCCTAAGGTATTCTTGTGTGCAATTTGAACAATTAACTCATTAAATTAAAAAAGTTACTGAATGTCAAAATTATGGCTATGTGTGTGCCTTCAGTAGCTATGAGTTTCTTTTTTTGAACAGTATATATATATATAAATCCGCGCTGGTGTAATGGTTACCACATTGCGCTGGCGATCAGGTGTTCAAGGTTCAAGCCCGGGCGCAGGCATTTGAAGGAGTGTCATTGACCGGGATTTTGACTGAATAACCTGAACGGCTCCTGAGATAGACCCTCTGTGGATGGAAAGGTGCAAAGCTCCTGACCTGGTTGGAAGGAAAGTCCACAGGCTCCCCAGCCTCGCAATGACATGTCATTGGGCTGAAGGGCTGAAAGCCCAGGTGCCGCTGGTTAAGAAAAAAAAAATAAATAAAAATATATATATATACATATATATACCATCACTGGTGTCAATACCTTGTCTAGATATGGCAGTTTGCATACCCTGATTACCCCCAGAGCTATGCCAGCGGGAGTTTTACTCCTGGAAGGTTCTACCAAGCTGGACAGGTTTGCTGGCAGGGGTCAGACTAAAGCAGACACCCTGGTCCTCAAGGTTGGGGGTTTTAGCATACAATGTCTATGTAAAAAGAAATGAAATTACGGAAATGACAAAAAAAAATTCATACATAAATACATATAAATCGATCGTCTTGGACAACACTTTAGCCGATACTTGCGTTGTTAGATTAGGCGAGATGATAGGTCACGTGAATTAAAAAAAAAATCAAGCTGCCTATTTTTCAATTGAAGCGGGATTTGCAGGAGTCCGTTTGGTGTGTCGTTCATTCATCATTCTGCACTAATGCTGACAGAAGGCTACTAATTATAATTATTTTAACGATTACGTCGCACTGAGCATAATTTATTATTTATGGCTACTAACTAGCAAAAAAAAAAAACCGCGAATACCACTAAATTTTTCTTGATTTCACTAAAGCTTGTAGAATCTACTTAAGAAATGTACATTTGAATAATAATATAAGAACTATGAAACCAAAAAAAAAAAAAAAAAATGAAAGCAAGGCAAATTTGTCTCTTAACCTGACCAGAGCCCCGCGAAAAGTTTATTTGAAGTTACTTCTCTTCTAAGTTTTAATTTCATTTCTTTAAAACATTGTCCGTGGTTTTTCTTTCGTAAATAAATCATTATTACGATCATTCAGTGAGTTATTTTTATTAAGTAATTAATAACTATCAATGTTTTTTGTATTGACAGGGCCGGATTTAGCCATAAGCTAAATAAGTTACAGCTTAGGGCCCCAGTCTGAAGAGGCCTCTCTTGCCAAGTTCAGTTCTTGCACGGCCTTATTCTCTCTTATCAATTGCCAAATAGGGCCTCCACAGGTGCCTATAGCTTAGGGCTTCACCATACCTAAATCTGTCTCTGCATATTGACGACTGACACTGAAAGTCATATGGGTATTTAAAACTGCCAATTAGGCTAAAACGGCTATTTTAATATTTGAAGTTTGGTAGAGAATAAATTGTGCTATAGCACGTTTCACTAGCTTTGCCCAACTTCAAAATGCTATATCTCAGCGAATATATAACGCATATAAGTGAAATTTTGTGTTTTAATTTAGAAATGGTATAGACCCTATGAATTAAATTTTTCATTAAAATGCGGCCATTGGTTTCAATTTTTGTTTCTTTGCGATATAATATAAAATCCTACTTGCCAACACACATCACACGCACACATATTGAAATGTCTA
Organism: Oreohelix idahoensis; assembly: GCA_024509875.1. Classification (NCBI taxonomy): domain Eukaryota; kingdom Metazoa; phylum Mollusca; class Gastropoda; order Stylommatophora; family Oreohelicidae; genus Oreohelix; species Oreohelix idahoensis. The sequence continues at coordinate 123,509 of JAMPIV010005870.1, read as the reverse complement.
CAGTAAATTATACGACCTTATTTGCACATTTTTGGTTTATCAAGCAATTGGCATGATTTTTGAGTGAAATTGCGTGAAATCGCACTTCTTGAACATAAAACAGTTTATATCCGGTGCAACGCACACATTGTCAATCAGAGGTGTGTCTACAAAAATTATTGTGTGGTTAAGAAGGAAAAATGAGTCTGCGAGTACATTTTATGACATTACAGCAAATCACAAATAGGATTTTTAAGTATTTCTGCAATGAAGCTACTCGAGGAAAACTATATCATTCTATTTCAAACCCACAAAAGAGGACTATTCACGCCTTGGGGATAAGCAAACGATCATTGCACCGCTGGATAGCGACATCTGAAATGTCTAATTCCAGTGTTTTACACACGAAAATTAGGCCAAGAGTGGTTGATAATTTTGACAGAGAATTGATCCGCAGAGAAATTTGCAATATGTTTCACAATAATGAGGCAGTGACTTTAAGGAAATTGAAAATTTGGTTAAGAAAGAATAATGACATTGATATTTCCAAATCTACGCTATGGAGGACTATTAGGAGTTTGGGATTCACTTTTAGAAAATATGTTGGTGGTAGAAACCTTATTTGTGAGAAGCCTCATATAGTTGCAATGAGAAGCAAATATTTACGCGAGGTCAGTGAAATGAGGAGAGATTGTTATGATTTTGTGTATTTAGATGAAACTTGGATCAATGCGCACCACAGTAATGAACGAGAATGGCAATCATCTGATGGAACAACTAAGAGACTAGTACCAAGCAGCAAAGGACAGCGCCTAATAATTGCACATCCAGGAAGCAGCCATCATGGGCTTCTAAATAATACTAAACTCATATTTGTTTCAAAATCCACAGATAATAGGGATTACCATGCAGAGATGAATGGCAAGATATTTCACGATTGGATTGTGAATCATGTACTTCCTTCCTTGGATAGACCGTGGTGTTTGATAATGGACAATGCCTCATATCACAACGTTGTGGCACCAGAAGATAAAGTTTCTAATTCACCAAGTATTAAAGATGTAATAAAGATTTGGCTGACCATAAACAACATTCCATTCAATAAAATGTCCATGAACCTGAATTACTTGGAATTGTAAAAAAAGACACAGCATACAAAGATATTTCACATAGACAAGGCAATCCATGAACATGGTCACAGATGTTTAAGATTACCTCCTTACCATTCTCACTTAAACCCAATAGAATTAGTATGGGCTAAAATTAAGGAACAGGTAGCAACAGAAAATAGAACGTTCAAATTAAAAGATGTTGAAATACTTATAAAAGCCGCCATCTCCAATATAGCCAGGGATTATTGGAAGAAAAGTGAGAACCATGTGTTACAAGAGGAAGAGGAATATTGGAAGAATGATGGTTTGTCCTTCATTCAGCCGAGATTGATTTTCAATTTCTCAGAGACATCTGATTATGATTCGGATGAAGTTTAATTTCTTTAAAGATGACCTTATCGTTATTTACAAGCACATTAGAGGAGCAACGTTCCATTATGATATTTATGAACCGCAAAGAGATGATACCCATTGAAATAATTAGATCAAGGAAGGTCCAGTTTGGTAGCGCATTAAATGTCAATGACAAACAATGTCACGAGTATCTCGCATGCAGATCATTTAAGAAATCATCTTCAATACGTATTCAATTGCAAACGTGATGGCCAATTATTGTAATAGTAGACACGCCTATGCCTAATCAATTCACAGAATCTGTGCATGAAGTGGTAAAATTTCTTTTCTCGATACACAATAATTAGTATGCCGACAAAGATCAAAGGATTTCATCCGTTTATGGAAACTGGACAAGATGCACAGATATAAAGTATATATTTGTTGGGTCTAACCCAATATAACATCATATGCAAAAAATGGCATTAATACGTTAGACGGTTAATCAGATAATTACATTTGTTTGAGGGCAAAGCTAGTGAAACGTGCTATAGCGCCAGTTTGTATTTTCATTGCAAATTATGAGCTTTTTTGTTTTAAAAAAAAAACTGATATGATCACACAATTTTATTATTTTAAAAATTAAATCAGATATTCATAGAAATAATTTGAAACCGCCCTGGAAACCACCCCATTCCATATCATATAACAGGATAATATAGTTTAGTTCAATTTTTCTCTTTGCAATAATAATAATAACAACGAAGAAGTAAAATTAGCGGTGATTGACAGTGGAACGTCTTCTTCAATGTCATCCTTGTAAGTCGCGAACGTCCTTAGGGTAAAGATTAAGGTTTGGGTTCAGAGTCAGGTTTAGGATTTCTAACCATTACCCCTTACTACTGTGTCTCAGATTTCTTTTATAAGGTCCTATTGAATACAAGATTTCTCAGTCTGTTAGTCATAGTTAAACACAAAAATATACTAAATGATGACCTTATCACATCATTTTTACAGTGTTAAATAAACTCAGACACTTGTTGTTTGGGTTTTAAAACAAGTGAAGACCTACTTTAAAAGGCTAATCCGCATGTCTCAATTATAATGCAGCCCACTGTAATTGAAAATATTTTTACACAAATTAAATCTTTTGATACATTTTTTTTTTGGTCTTTGCACAGGTTTGGTGGGTCTTTGTTCAGGTTTTTTGTACAGGATTTTCATCTCCAAGGGGTGGCAGTGGAATGAGGTCCTAAAGTGTGTGAAAAGAAGACATAGCTATACACTGAATATAGGCAACTTAGTTGCAGAAATAAAAAAATACTTGACCACACGCAGTGGCGGATCTACATTTTGGGGGCCCCGAAGCTTGAACTCTTGGAGGGGCCCCTTTTATAAAAAAAAAAAAAAAAATTTGTGAGAATGGGAAAGAAATGTTATAGAGATAAATGGACTTGGTGGTCCTGAAGAAACAACTCTGCTGGGAGTTGAATGCAGAACATTTGCTTGGAAGGCATATGTTCTGATCACTAAACCACTTTCCACCCTGGTATATGTGATTTTTTAAATCTGAACTATTTTAATGATTGCCTCCATCATTTAGAATTAGTTCGTTGAAGACATACCAAGAAAATTATAAGATAAGAAAATTAGCAATGAGGAAAATATTTTAATACATTTGTTAAAAAACAAGGCTGACAAGGTGTATCCAAAAGAGATTTGTGCTCAGAAGGAAAAGTTAAACTTACCAGAACATCCTACATGAAGCACATTTTACAAAATACTCTTATTTCTGGTTTTTTTCTAGCAACATATTCACGTACAGTTTTGTCATATGAGAGCTTCCATGCAATGTCATTTTCTAGAGACAATATGCATAAAGAATTTAAGCGCTCTTCAGTCATGATAGACCGAAATTTGTTTTTTTTTAATAAAGGATAGCTTTGAAAAATTCCTTTCTGTGTCACAGCTCGTGATGGGCATTGACAAATAGTTTGTTAGTTTTTGACATTTAGAGATTTCGTCAGACAGCTTTTCCTTGAGTTTACGTTTTTGGTATCCACTTAAGTACTTTCGTGAACTCATTGTTATTCCTCTAGGTTTTGACCTCTGTTAAAAAGGGAAAAAAATAACATTAGCCACAGCAGAACAGCCAACTTATCGCGACACTCCACCTTTACAATATCTGTGCTACCGACTCTCAAACTTTCGGATTGTTGAAATATATACAACAAAAATTAATCAATTTGAGTCGTGCGACTATTGTCGCATGCTTTGAACGGAAAAAATTTAGGTCTACTTTCTGAGAAAGTGTTTTTTCGTTTACGGCTAGCCTACATGATACTTTAATAACCTTTTAATTTTTATTTTAACTATTATTTTGTATTGAATCAGTGCCGTCTTAAGGCATGGGCACATTGGGCAGTGCCCAGGGGCCAATCGATTCTAGGGGCCCCATGCTGGGATGCTGCCATATTGTGCATAAGACATCTCTTGGCAGAGTGGATAAGGTAGCGGCCCAGTGTACTGCTTTGCCCTGGGCCTACAATGCTGTTACGATGGCCCTGTATTGAATTACACTATATTATTAATATTATTATTTTTTTAAAACCCCTTCTCATACAGTAGACCCAAAATGTTTAAGCAATGTGGACTAAAGCCGCTTTTGGGGCCCCTCCGGGATTAGGGGCCCTGAAGCTTAAGCTTCATTAGTTTCATAGTAGATCCGCCACTGACCACGCCTGCTGTACAGTGTTTACCTACCGGACAAGGGGCAGTGGAATGAGGTCCTAAGGTATGTGAAAAGCAAGGTCTAGTTGTTGTTTAACTAGGGCTGCCGAACTTCTCACTCTTTAGCAGCCAATACCAAGTTGAAGACTCCTTGGCATTATCTACACTGTAGGTCTAGGATTTTCCTTTGGCTTTTCTGCCATTCCAAAATGTGCTGAGTTGAAGTCATGAGCTCCAGTTTCTCCAGCTTGGCTTGCATTTAATGGATTGTCATATCTGGTCTCAAGCTCGGAGTAAGAAGCGCATTGACCTACTGTGCATTCCCCGCCATCCAAGGGGGCTCTCCAACCATGCAGAGCTAAAATACTGTGCTCTGGTTCTGAGCTCTCCTAAGGAATCATCACGTCCTGCACAAAACCACTTCTCAGCTCCCCCTGCCTATCACTGGGTCCATCTGAGATCCTCCTGCAAGCAGTCAACCAGGTCAAAGCCAATGAATCATGCCTGGGGCTCAAGTGACTTCTCCAAGCTTAGTGTGCAATGCTGGGTTCTCAACAAGTTTCACCACAAGGGGAATCCCTGGAAGTGAGTGGATGATTTCAAGAGTCAATGAGAATGTATTTAGCCTCACAGACAGAGGTTCACTTCCACATATGTATATTGTAGCATTGTGCATAGCTGGTGGTCATATAAGGATGACTCCAGATATGCCTCCATGCATAGACCTAGTTGTACATTGAATATAGGAAACTTAGCTGTACAGATAAAAATACTTGACACAAATAAAATGTGACAATCAGAGCTAACTACAATTTTTGTTCCAGCTTTTACAAACTATCTCTCTGTAAGGATGACCAAAATACTATTTTTTTCCTACCATTATTGTCATAAAGAGTTGTAGGGAAATGAAGTTAGAGTTCTTGAGCAAGTGTGTCACTTGGCTGCTCATGTTGTTGTAGGATGTCTGTCCAGCTGCCTCTTTGTCTTCCCCGTGCTCTGAACCCAGGTGTTCTAACACTGTAGGCGCATAGTAGTAACTTTATCGGGCTCTATTCTCATGAGATGGTCAAACCACTTGATTTTCTGTGTCTCTACATACTATTATACTTGATGCAGGATACAGTTCCTACAATTTTTCTAATGTCATCATTTCTCATTCTGTCTCTCCTGGTAACATTAATGGCTTCTCTTAAACATCTCATCTCACAGTAGACCACAACACTAAGATTGAAAAATATGTACAGGAAAAAAGCTAAAGAGACAAAAATGTTTACCAACAATTCCATCAGTAAGAATAACATGGAACACGCAATCTTTTGGCAGCAAAGGACCAAGAAGTTCAGCAGCATCATTTTCTGTCTTTTTCTTGTTGTAGAATGGTGTAAATTCCATCAGTACATTCCACAGACTATGTGAACAAAATATGATCAAGCATTTTGGCTCGATAGGGCTTTCCTAACAGAAAAAAGCAGAATGCAAATTGAAGAAAGTGAAAACATTTGTATTACATAATTTAATGCTATTTATTTTCCTCACTTTCACTGATTACAAAATGGGCTTTTTTATTTTTCAAACAGTAGTGTTCATTTATTAATATTATGAAATTTCATGAACTATTCAAATATTACATACTGTCCTCAATTTGCAACGTATGAGACTTACGACCAGTCATACTTATGATGACCACTCCGTTAATCCAATTTTGTTATTTTCAGACTCCCATCTTTTGGTAATAAATGTTATTTATTCATTATTTATTACATCGCTGCACTGTTCAATACAGTAATTCTATGTTATAATTTTCACATTCTACTATTTCACAAAATACAGTGAGTAAAATTAGTTTTAAATACAGCAAAACAGACCTACACATTTTAGCATTCAGACATGTTAATTGTTTACATACCCTTATGGTTAATATAGTATACAGTGATTTCAGACTTACGACCATTTCAACTTATGATGGTGTCGTCGAAACGGAACCCCATCATAAGTCGAGGACAATTTGTAATGCTACAATATTTTACTTTCGTTTATAAAAATAATAATGATATAGTTTTCTGAAGCAGAGTTTTGCTGGTTGTGAAATCACAACCTTTTTCTTAAAAGAGATTTAAATGCCACTTAGTACCAGAAGATATGATGCTACATTATCCCACCAAGGTTGTTCCACCGCTTCAAAGTGATGGTCACGTAAACTACTGTCACGTAAAAAGCAGTTCCATCTCAAATGCTGACGCCGTTCTTTTTCTCGTTTTGCTTGATCTCGCCACACTTTACAGACCCTGAAAAAAGTGCATGCACATAATGCCTAGTTTTACAGCAGTGAATTTATGGCAATGTGACATATAATTCTTTAAATAATGCTATATAATTATCTTTTTTTTTAATTAAGGAAAAGGCAGAAATATATATAGCTAAGTTTTACAGCAATAGAATGATAATATTAAATGTAATTATTGAAATACTGCTATATAAATAATTTGTTTCAAATCAGGAAAAACAGCAACATATATTAATATAGCTAAGTTTAGTTTCTTAAAATTGTAGATTCTCGATACTTGTAGTCTTGTTTCTTTTTTTTTTTAGGGGGGGGGGGGGGGGGGGGGGGGCTTATATAGTTAATTTACTCTTAATCTCATATTTATATTGTGTACTAGAATGTTATTCTTATTACACTTTTACTGTCACGTATTACTTACTAGTGTGTATTTGCCTGAATGGCGAGGGACACCTGTCTCTGTACAAGAAAAAAAGGGATACTCACGTAAAATCAATGTCAGGTTAGACGTAAAAACAATAACCTGAGATTTCGCCTCGAGTATTAGCGGGCGTACGAAAAAACAAAAAAAAAAAACTTACTAGTGAAGCAAGTGAACAGTATAAGTCATGAATATGGACTCGACATTAATATTGAGAAAACAAAAACTATGATAATTAGCAAAACAAACAATAAGCCCACATTAAAGATAAGCGTAAATGGGAAGATCCTGGAACAAGTCAAGAGCTACATATATCTTGGTCATATAATAACAGAAGATGGCAGATGTGAAACGAAAGTCAAGAAGAGAATAGGAATGGCCAAAGCTACATTCAACAACATGAAACATATACTGACATCTAAACAGTTATCTCACAAATTAAAACTGAGAATCATAAAGTGTTATATTTATATTCTGCATTTCTGTATGGTGCGGAAACATGGACAATGAATAAGCATTTGGAAGAAAGAATTGAGGCTCTTGAAATGTGGATATATAGAAGAATGGGGCGTATCTCATGGAAAGAGATGAAAACAAATAAGGAGGTCCTAGAAAATCTAGGTATGAAAAGAGAACTAATGAAGGAGGTTAATGTTCGGCAGCTAAAATACTTTGGCCACATAAAAAGGCATAACACCTTGCAGAAGACCATAACAGAAGGGAGAGTTGAAGGCAAACGTGCAAGGGGAAGACAGCGCTATAAGTGGGAAGATAACATCAAGAGATGGACAGGAAAGAGTCTATCAGAGTGCACCACCAAGACAAGAGACAGAAGACGTTGGAGATCCATTACAGCCAACCTTCGTTGTGGAGATGGCAACTGATGATGATGATTACTTACTATATATTAAAATATACTATAGTTCGGGGGGGGGGGGGGGGCTCTGTGGAGACAAAGAAAGAATATGACTATTGCTTCCCCTTCAGACATGTCGTAAAAGGCACCTACTGTGAGGTTGTGCGTAGGGGCTGTAACCTCATCGAGTAAAGCAAGTTGCCACTGAAACAACTGATGCAGAAGCAGGTGCTTTGATTCAGGCTTCTTGCAAAGGGGGGGGGGGAAGGGGGGAGCTGTATTGGTGGCTCAATAAGGGGCCGAAAAGGAGATAATGAATAAAAATAGTATATTAAAAAACAATCTCCACCTGCGCAGCGGAAGTTTAATATAGCCTACGTTAATTTGTAACACGAACAGCAAACAGTTAGGGCCTACCTGGAACAAGTGTTCAGCTGCCGAGCACTTAAGTTCCTGAAGATGCTCTCTACCACTATGATAATGTTTGTGAGCGTACTCCCTATAAAATTAGAATCCATTATGCATTGAAGAAGAAGCAAAAGATCAGTTTCCCCATTAGTCTCAATGCACATACAGTGTTCTTCAATTAGAAGAGGAATTTTTAGTCTAATTTTTTAACGTGCGGAAAACGGACACAAATATACTCTCTTTCAACAATTAAAGCACTTAGAAACTTACGAGAATGTAGTAGACCTGATATAGCAGAGGAGATTTTTCTGGCTGCTACATACTTATATTCTAGAGGATGTTCAGTATTAATTGCTTGGATACCTTCACATGTTGGCATAGAAGGAAATGAAAAGGCAGATAAAGAAGCCAAGAAAGGTAGATCTGATAAAAATCTAATAAATGTAGGGATGAGTAAATCAGAAATTAAGAGCTTAATTAAAGATTTAATAACAGATGAATGGAAAGCAGAGTGGGATAAAAATCTGAAAGGAAGACATGCTCCAACAAGAAAATGTCAGATATCTAGGGAATTGAAAATTCCCAGTAATAAGAAACTTCTCAGACTACAGCTGGGAAAAGGCTATTTCAGAATAGAAGAACCTTACTGTGCAGGATGTCTTCAAGACAATAATATAGAACATTTCTTGTTAAAGTGTAAGAGGTATGACCAAATGAGAATACCAATATTGGATTATTTGCAGGCATCCAACTTACCTATAAATATAGAGGAGGTGTTGAGAATAGACAGACCTAGGGAACTGCATAATATTGTCAAACAATATTTAACATGAACATGTTAATATATAGTGGCTGGGAATGTGAAGGTCTGATGCTGTTCTTACAATGCATGTGACTTTAAACAGATGAAAGTCAATTTAATATCTGGTAAAGTCCGTTATATAACTAGAACCACCAGGCCTTTACACCCCTCCACTTTAATATTATTCTTGTTCATAGTTTCTTCTTGATTTTGTTTGTTTGTTTGTTTGTTTTTTATTTTATTATTTAACGTATAGGCCTAAGCACAATTGTGAGTATCCATATTTTCAAATGTGATGCCACTTTCTCATGTCGGCAGTTGTTCATATTATTTGGAATTGAAAACAATATATATCCTAATTATAACCCATCAGAGGTTGAACGGGATTTCTGTTTATCTTCATTAATTTAAAAAAAAAAATGTGGACGTAATAAAAAAATGCCTCAATTGTTGCCCGTCTTCGCTTTTTAGTTTATTTCGTTTCCTTCAGCTCTGCATATAATGTTCCAGTTGCTTTGGTAAAACGGTGCTATATTGTCACACTGAGTCTGGATTTAGGAACAACAGCTGCACTATGGACACCCCGGGTTTTCTCACCTCTTTTCACCTTGTTCACAACAAGGCAGTTATTAGAGATTTTATTTTAGTTTTGTTTCTTTCTTTCTTTTTTTTTTTTTTAGTCTTTTTTTTTTCTTTTTATTGTTTGTTTGTTTCTTGGAAATGGGATGTCACACACAAAAACATTCACGCAAATTTGGTTTTGATTTACTCTATTTGGACTGAGTGGAGGGGGGAAGAAGGTACTAAATTTAGATATTGGAAATCTGATTTTATTTTCTTGAATTTATTACACCATATGTCCCTATTATAATCCATCAAGAGTTGAACAGGATGCATGTGCAATCAGATCAACATCGATGGGAGCTCTAGAGGTGGCTGTAGGAATTCTACTGTTGCGTGACTCGCACCATTTTATGTCAAAAAGGGCAACAAACTGCTTGAAATTTATAAAGCATCTTCTCGCGTTGGTATCGAATGCAGTTAAGTTTGAGCTGTGGTCATTTTGCGCTGGACTGCGCATGACTTGTCTTGCTTCTTGGTCGATCGGTTTCCGCCCACCACTAGTGGAGTGAGCGATTTGGAATGGCGAAAGAGATGCCTCGTTGAAGAGGGGATCTCCGCTATTTTTTTGTTCTGTCAGGAATGTGAGAGTCCTCTTATGGATATTTCGTTTATTCTGACTCATCATTGTAATGCTGTCTACCGTCTATTGCTGTATTGAATGTTGCTGTGATAATGACTGTTTGATGTGCCCACATATTCGCGTAACCATTTTGTCACTGTGGCGTCCACAATAAATAATGAAGAAAAACGTCAACGGCTGTTACAGATTTATAAGTTTTAAGACGTCCTATGTGGATTAAAGATGAACATATGTTTTGAGAATACAACACAAGACCAGAATGATAACAAGGCATCACGCATCATCTACCCTTAGAATTACAGATAAAGGAGTTAAGACTAAAGATTATGAGAATAAATGCAAGAAATGATAACAAGGTTGAACTTGAAGAAACACCACTAATAGATATAGAATCGAACACATATCTTGGAAGTAATATAGACAAAGTTGGAGGGACAGACAGTGATATCAAAATAAGAATACAAAAAGCAAGAGGAGCTTTCATTGCATTGGGAAACATATGGAGAACAAGAGAAATCAAGCCCAGCACGAAAATACGAATCTTCAACTCAAATGTGAAGTCAGTCATATTGTATGGCTCTGAGACATGGAGAACAACAGAAACAACAACCCAAAAGCTACAGACTTTCATAAATGGGTGCTTGCGTAGAATAGAAGGACTGATATGGTATGACAAAGTCACAAATGTGGAATTCATGACAAGAACCAGACAAGTGCCAGTGGAACAAGAGTTGAGAAGAAGACGCTGGCGACGGATAGGACACACATTGAGGAAACATGTTGATAGCATTACAAGGCAGTCCTTGTTCTGGAATCCACTGGAGAAAAGAGGCAGAGGTAGACCAAAAATCACATGGAGAAGAGAACTGGATACAGAGGTGAAAATGATGAGGAAAACATGGAAAGAACTTGAGCGGATGGCACAGGACAGGAAGATTTGGCATGTGTTGTTGAAGGCCTATGCTCATTGAGGAGCTAAAGGGTATTGATTGATTGAGCTGAGACTAAATTACATGAACAAAATTATGTTACTGGGATGGGGCCATAAAAACACCCCAGAGGCCCCCTCAAGTTCATGTCATATTTATGTGTTTAACGCCCATACATTTTCGATGTGCGCGCTTAAACGAGTACGCCAGCCCACGTGACTACACGAGGGCCACAATAAAGCCCAAGCCCACGTGACTGCGCAAGCCCTTATCGCTGGCGTGTGAAAAGTCTGACGCAGGAGAAGCGGTCATTTTGGTGAGATTCGCCGTAGAGGCAAGATGTGAGACAACCAGAGTAAGAAACCAGAATCGATCTGAAGATGCCTTGAACACGTGAGTTAATTTAGGTAGAAGGTGATTTTTCGACATTTCGGTATATAGTGTTATAAAGAATATAGGGCTGTAGGTCTGCCACCTATTTGGTATCGTGTTTAATAAAATAGATAAATAAATATGTTTCTTTATGAGATTTCTTTTAGGACATTATAATTAGTTTTAAAGTTATAGATGAGTGAAAATATGTGTGGATAGATTTTACTAGTGTTAAGTCCAGATTGCGGCTGTAGGATATAGTAGGAACCTATTCCATCCATGAGACCAAGCAGAAAGGCAAATATAGTAGGAACCTATTTCATACATGGAACTGGACAGAGATGATATCAGGGACTGAAATTTAGATAATATTTGCTAGTGCCAAGATGGCAGCCAGGGCCACGTGTTAAATGTGCACAATGATGATGCATGTGAGCGACAAAAACATTTTTAGTTACCATGTGCTATACGCCCAATGATAGGCTATTTATTATTTGAGAGCACAGTGGGCCAATTATAACGTTTGTTAGCTTTGTCATTTTATTTTATCCTTTACTGCGAAGGTAATTTAGTTAGTATATTTCACATGATTGATTATAATTTTACTGTATATTTTTAGGAGGTTAAACATGTTTATTATTTAGTGTTGGATGAAAATTGGGTTATTATAAGAGGTGCTATTTTAGAAGTACAAGATTAATATAACTTTCTCCATCCATGCCAAGGAACGCGATGTAAGTTAACGAATAATTGTATGGTGTTACTTTGAGATTAGTTTAATTACGTAGTGCTAAAGTTCCCTTTGAGAAGATGAATCTAGCTTTAGATATTAAGGTTTCTTGTGGGCGTAATACTACTCCTTTGTGCGTAAGGCACTTTGAGACATAAGTGTTTCTTTTTTTGCTCCTTGCGGGGCATGGAGACACGAGTGCGGCTGGGTCCAACAGAAGCCTGCGCAAAGCATTTATATGCTATTGCAATGGTTAGTTTCTGTAACGATGCGATTAGTATGATGAGGTTCCCAGTTTTATCAGTGGTCATATACGACATGCTTGTTGTCAGGTGCGCCAGTCGTCACATACGACATGCTTCACAATGTAGGAAAGTATATTGATATGGATCAATTGCGAGGTGGTAGTTATTCTCGTTAAGGAGAATATTCGTTATACATAGCGTTTAATACTGTATTATGCTCAAATTAGTGTTATTTAATTATAATTATTGTTATGTGTAGAATGGTTTATGAGAGCACGTGGGTTCTTTTCTTTTTTTTCTTTGATCCTTAGCCGCCGACCGTCAAAGCAGTCAGTGGCCATCACGCCTAGTGGCGTCTTGTGGGGCAATAACAAATTGATTCCACTTTGCTCGGTCGGCGGCAATCCTTCGTACAGTGCCCCAACTCTGATTCATTCTTTGCATCTCAGCCTCCAAATTCCTCCGCCAGGTTGTTTTTGGTCGGCCTCTCTTTCGTTTTCCTTCAGGGGTCCAAAGCATAGCTGTTCTTGTGATGGCATCGGGGTCTCTTCTGAAGACATGGCCAACCCAGCTCCAGCGTCTGCCAGCTATGATGGTGTGCATGTCCTCTTGCTTGCTCCGAGTAAGCAGATCTTGGTTGGTGATGGTATTCGGCCAAAAGATTAGGTGAATTTTTCTTAGGCATGTTGTGTGAAAAGAGGACAATGTCGACATTTCCTTCTCTGTAACTCTCCAGCATTCTGCACCATAGAGAAGCACAGAAAGCACACAGCTCTGATATAATCTTAATTTTGTGCTTGTGCTGTATTGAGAGGACTTCCATATGTTGTTTAGGCTAAAAAAGGCTATTCTTGCCTTATTCATTCTGATGTTGATGTCTTTGCCTGCCCCGCCGTCTGGTGTTACTATGCATCCTAGGTATGTGAAAGTGTCTGTCTGTACCAGTTGCTGATTCCTTACTGATATGGGCTCAGGGTTGCTCACATTGAGCGTCATGACCTCTGACTTCTTTAAATTGATGTTCAAGCCCACCTGCTGGCTAAACTTATTAAGTCTATACGTTTTTTCCTGGATGTGTTGATGTGAATGTGCTAGAAGTGCAATGTCATCTGCATATTCCCGATCTTCCAATGTAGAAAATGTAGTCCATCTTATTCCTCTTGGACTGCCCTCTGTTGTCTGGCGCATCACCCAGTCTATGACTTTTAAAAATAGAGTGGTTAATAAGGGGCATCCCTGACGTACTCCTGTCTTCACCTCAAAGGTTAGGTTGCTCTGCCCAACACTACACGTAAAGTTGGCATAGAGGCTTTTTATGATTGACACTATGTAGCTTGGAATTCCATAAGCCCTCAGTATTTTCCATACACTGTCCCTATGTATGCTGTCAAAAGCCTTTTCAAAATCAACGAAGTTAATGTACAGCTGTCTTTGCCATTCTGAGTACTGCTCTATAATGTTCCTGAGAGTGAATATATGATCTACACATCTTCTGTTCTTTCTAAATCCTGCTTGTTCTTTCCTCAGTTTGTGGTCTACTGCTTTTGAAATTCTGTGTATAATTATCCTGCCTAGTATTTTGCTGGGAACTGAGAGAAGAGTGATTCCTCTCCAATTATTGCAGTCTGCAAGATCTCCCTTCTTGGGCAATTTGACAATTATTCCTTTGTTCCACTCTGATGGTGCTGTCCCCGTTTTCCACACTTGTGCAAATAGTGGTTCTAATAGTTCTGCTGCTAGCTCAGGGTCTGTCTTAAATAGCTCTGCATTTAAGTTATCATGGCCAGGAGCTTTTCCGTTCTTTAACCCTTTGATTGCTGTGATGATTTCTTCTTTTCGTGGAATGTCTGTATTAACATCTAGATCATTTTCAGCCTCAGGAACATTCAATTGTGTCTCTGGTGGTTCCCTGTTCAGAGTTTCTCTGAAGTGCTCTGCCCATCTTGGTTCCTGTCCCTCTGCTGTCGTGATGAGATTTCCTTGCTTATCTCTTACTAATGTAATATTGTTTGCACCTCGTTTTCCGCTGATGAATGTAGCCATTTTGTACACTGTGCCTTGCCCATTTCTCAGCGCTGCCTCCCCTGCCTGTCTTGCAAGATTGTCCAGAAAATTCCTTTTGTCGGCCCGGGCTTGGCGTTTAACTTCCTTGTCCAGCTGACTGCACTGTTCGCCATATAGTTGCTTTAACCTGGGGGACTTCGCTTCTGTTTTCTTTCTTTTCATTTCCTTTCTCATCTTTATGGTGTTTAATGTTCCTGGTGTTATCCAGTCTTGCTTCTTCCTTTCCTGGAATCCCAAGCATGATTTGCTGCTTTCCTTATATATTGTTGAAATGGTGTTGAATTTCTGGTCTATATCATCAGTCAATATCTTTTCCTGACTTTTGGCAAATTGATATCGTTTCTTTATGTCAGCCGCAAAAGCTTTTCTGGTAAAGGGGTCCTTCAATTTGCTGATGTCAAACCTTTTCTGTGTAGTTACAATTGGTCCAGCCCTTCTTAGTTTCAATTTCAGTTTTGCTACTACTAAATGGTGATCACTTCCCACATCTGCACCTTTTCTTACCTTCACATCTTGTAATGCATGTCTCCATCTACCGTTAATCATGATGTGGTCTATCTGGTTTCTGTCCTGACCATTTAGTGATTCCCATGTTAATTTGTGAATTTCTTTGTGTGGGAAAAGTGTTCCTCCAATGACCAGGTTGTTAATACTATAGAAACTTATAAATTTATCCCCATTTTCGTTTGCTGTTCCGCTGCCGCATTTCCCCATTACTCTTTCATTATATGTATTGTGTGTACCAACTTTCGCATTGAGGTCTCCCATTACTATGATAAGATCATATCTAGGTGTGTCTTCCATTTCTTTCTGCAGTTGTTGATAGAATTCATCCTTGGCTTCTTCATCGATGTCATTCGTTGGTGCGCAGCATTGTATTATTGTAGTATTGGTGAATCTACCTCTCAATCTTAATCTTATCAGTCTGTTGTTGATGGGTTTCCATTCCAGTAATGTCCTTTCTATTTCTTTCTGTAAAATAATGACTACGCCTTCGTTGTGCTGTCCATCCTCTCTTCCAGAGTAAAGTACTGTTTCTCCTGTTGCTGTTTCAACTTTTCCTGCCCCTGTCCATCTGCTCTCGCTTATCCCTAGAATGTGTAACCTATAGTTTCTCATTTCTGCCGTGACCTGTTTTAGTTTACCCGTCTCATTCATTGTCCTGACATTCCACAATCCTATTCTTGTATCATGTTTTGCGGTCAGGACGTCCGTTCTCATGCCAGTGGCTTCCTTTCGGCTTTCACCACTGACAGTCATACGAGCCTCAGACTCCTGATGTCCGTCCCGCAGCAAAGTTTGTTTATTTGTTATCGTTTCCGTAACTTCAATTTTTGTTTACATAGACAGGGGTGTCAGCCCTATGCTAAAACCCCCAACCTGGAGGACCAGGGTGTCTGCTTTCGTCTGACCCCTGCCCGCGCAAACCTGTCCAGCTTGGTAGAACCTTCCAGGAGTAAAACTCCCGCTGGCATAGCTCTGGGGGTAATCAGGGTACGCAAGCCGCCATACCTCGACAAGGTATTGACACCAGTGATGGCAGACGTGGGTTCACTTGGAGATATCTATTTCTCTTCTCGCTCCTTATGGAGCATGGGGCCACCAATGTGGCTTGCCTCCGTATGACCCATTCATATGCTCTTGCAGTAGTGGTTTTGGTAGCGATCTGTGTTACATGGTGACTTTGCCAGCCTCATGCACAACATCACACTATGTGAGACATGTATGAGAGTGGATGTGTGTGTGTAATAGTGGGATGTTTCAGGTAGCGTGGAAGAACGGACTGTTTGGCAGGTGAAAGCACGGTGTTTTTCATTAATTATTTATTATGATTTTAAATAGTCAGTGCTTTGTTTGTGTTTCAGGTTAGCAATTGAGCACTGGCTGGGTGTTGTGTTTCGTTTTGTTTACTTTATAACGTTTGCTTTATGTGCTTGTTGTCGCTGATAGGGTTGTGTGAATAAATACAGCCCCTGCCTTAGAATCAAGAGTTTTATTGTTGTTCGGGTTGGTGCGAGTGTGCAAGAAAGTGATCACAAGTCACAACAGCATCATCATCTCTCGCCCACCCTATCACATTACATAAGTCTCACCCAGCACATACAGATTTTATCAGATGTGAACTAACAACTGAGGCCAATACAATGAATACCAATAGATACCCTACAGGATGGAAGTGTATGAAGGAAGTTGTCCATCTGGGTACTTTAATTACATCAATTAATAAGAGTTTTGAATACAAGCCAGTGGTTCCACCCTGGGAGATCAAGAAACCAGACACGGACTACCCCCTTGCAGAAATACACAAGAAAGCAAATAATATAGAAAATATTAAAAACACAGCCATAAAATATTTACAACAAATAACAAAGGATAACATTACTGTAAAGACAGATGGATCCAAGTGAGAGGATGGCAAATTGGAGATAGGAATATATATTCCAGTATGGAAAATGGCAAAAGAGTATAATGTCATGGATTATTCATTCATTTTCATTGCAGAGATGGTGGCAATACTAAAAGCACTAGAAATATTCTCTAATAACCCTTCCAACAAACTAACAATTTTAACAGATTCTCTTTCAACAATACAAGAACTAAGAAACTTACGAGAATGCAGGAGACCTGATATAGCAGAGGAGATATGTCTGGCTACTACATACTTATATTCCAGAGGATGTTCAGTCTTAATCGCTTGGATACCTTCACATGTTGGCATAGAGGGAAATGAAAAGGCAGATAAAGAAGCCAAGAAATGTAGATCTGATAAAAATCTAATAAATGCAGGGATGAGTAAATCAGAGATTAAAAGCTTAATTTAAAAAATAATAACAGATGAATGGAAAGCAGAGTGGGATAAAAATCTGAAAGGAAGACATGCATATAAGATGTTCAAGGCTCCAAAAAGAAAATGTCAGATATCTAGGAAATTGAAAATTCCCAGTAATAAGAAACTTCTCAGACTACCGCTGGGAAAAGACTATTTGATAATAGAAGAACCTTACTGTGCAGGATGTCTACAAGACAATAATATAGAACATTTCTTGTTAAAATGTAAGAGGTATGAACAAATGAGAATCCCAATATTAGATTACTTGCAGGTATCAAATTTACCTTTTTTTTTTTTTCGTACGCCCGCTAATACTCGAGGCGAAATCTCAGGTTATTATTTTACCTATAAATATAGAAAAGGTGTTAAGAATAGACAGACCTAGGGAACTGCATAATTTAGTCGAACAGTTGTGACCGTGCTGGTTCTTATTTTAATTAATTAGGTCACTAGGTGGCAAATGGCAGGCCTAGTGAAGTAATTCAAGTTTTTACACACACAAGTCTCTTTTGTTTATTTTCCAAGTTAATGCTATTGGGAATGAGTACTGGCCATCTCCGCCAGAGTTGGTGATTCCTGGATGAACTACTTTTCCTCCTTTGTTCAACCCTCGACTCGTTCGCTTCCTTCTTCGTTGTTATTATAGTGACTGATCGTATAGTGGTATTTATAGTGATTATTGACCTGGCCTACATACAACAACCCTCAAGGATAGACTCAAACATCTGTTGTATCCATCAAAACGTTTATTTACATGTGATCGTTTTCTTCAGTAAGGCAAATAATTCAACACAGAGCTTACATACAATTATATCCTAGTTGCTTCACGCCTAAGCTCTATATCCCATGTAAATGCATAATTCTCCAGTTAACTTGTTTAGTCTGTTCTTTATTCATGCCTTTATTTCTTTCTGACCTCTGCAGAACTCCGTTACTATCGCTGAAAAAGGTTAGCTTAACTCATGTACAAGTATCAAGTCTCCTATATACAGTATATATGTATACCTACTTGCGAGAGCGTGTATGCAATTCTTACAGAAGTCGACTTATCCAGTCGCTTACTTGTCGTAACTATTTCTGTAGACAGCTCATAGGTTCACTCTCTGTGAACTCACTCTGATAAAATATGGTTTTCCTCTTGGAATTCATTCTTACCCATCTATTCGTATATAACAGTACCAAGCTTGACCACCGGTGTATCATTCACCTACTTCTCTTCTCTAGGTTGCTTAGTCAACAAAGTTCTCATAATTTATTTGACATGTGTCGTAAATTTTATAAGAGAGATAATTCTTATGGATAGTGGTCCCGCTAGAGTGTAGAATGATAGTGAAGGCTCTATGAAAATAAGGATTTAAGAAAGAGAGGTAGTTGATTCACCAGTGCTGGGGAGAGTGAGGACAGTCTCTATTTACGACAATATGTGTTTATCTCATAAGACTTCTACAGCTCACCTGGACAAACAATTAATTGCCAGTTCCAGTCACTCAGGTGCACACACCAATTTGATGCTTCAAACGCACATACAATACGTGAATACAGCTACAAATAACAAATATGGGTAATTGGGCTCGGGCTTGCCAACATAGTACTAGAAGGTTTATTATTTTTATTTATCATAAAAATCACTCACAATATTCAACAATTTGCAGGCATAAATCATATGTTACAGCAGGTACAAATAGCAAGTGGGAGGGGTTGAGGAGAAGTATCCAATACGCCCTTCCCGCTTGCATTTAACAAAGAAAGACCCAGTCCCAAAAGACAGGGGGGGGGGGGTATCAGAGATAGGCAATTTAACCCAACAGTAAATTTATTACTCTGAGACGGGGTGATACCGTAATTAGTAGGGGTTAGAAAAAATATATTTGTTCTCCAAAACTTTCCCTTTACTAAACAGACGTAAGGGAGAGGGAAATAAACAAAGTTAGGAAATCCCACTTAAAAGAAAACAATACAATAAAGACGGTATAATTATTACCAGGTAGAACTAATTATAATGCTGGAAAAATTGAATCTCCTCTCATTCAAGCACGCTTGTGATGGCCAGCACTCAGTCATACACACAGACTTACCGATTCGTAGAATCTGGCACTCCGTAGGAAATTACAAAGAAAAAAACAGCCCTAAACATTGGCATAGGTAAATGTCCTGTCTTCTGTGTACAGTCCAAGATTTGCGGGTTTTTGAAGTTAACAAAGTGTCCCGAAATCGCTGGACGTTGAAGCCTGAAGGTACTGTTTTTTGGTTTTGTCTATATGTAAAAAGTTCCAAGGGAATGGCACGGTCGTAGGTGCAGGTGGTGAGACTGGTGGGGTATCTTAGTTTCTCCGCTAGTGTTGAAATTTCTGAAGCGTGATGATAAAGACTAAACACTGTGGTATGGTTTCTTCGGGGTGTTGTTAAAAATCCAGTGAAAGTACTTGACGAACAGTGTTCAGGGAAATCTATGTTCTCATTCACAAATAGAGCAGTAAGTAAAATATTGCTACTGGCAAGTGTTCTTCTCCAGTTTAACTTTAAAACGACTTTATTAATTGGGATGTTAAAACAGTCTTTGGGTTTGCTTTATTTCTGTAAACTTCAGATAGCTGGATCTCAACAGGATCGCCACAAAGATTAAATTTTAAATAATGTTCATAAGTCCCTGGAGTTATCGAACTGAGTCGGCAGGACTCTGTATATAGTTAATCAATTAATTGCTGCTTAATTGCTGCTTAATGGCTGCTTAGTTGCTGCTTAACTGCTGCTTAATTGCTGCTTAATTGCTTCTTAATTGCTGCTTAATTGCTGCTTAATTGCTGGGATGCAAGGTTGAATGATCAATTCTGTAAAAAGATAGAAAGACACGAAATGCAATACAAATCATATTATAATCTGACGCGAGATAAATTTACATTTACCCTAATTTCTACCTCGCGTCTTCAATTATATAAATTCAAGAAAAGCTCCCCGCGGTTCTAATAGTTAAAACACACGTCTATATGTACAGAACTAAACTGTATTAAATAGTTATAATTCCCTTAACGACTGCAAAATTAATTTCCACGTCTATTGTATTAGGAAAATAACTTATAGATAAAACATTAATTTGCACCAGAATTTTGAAATGGGTTTATTTAGTATGATGAGAACTTTCTACGAGAAACTAGCTTCTCTGTTCTGGGGGTCGTCTTGTCTTAGATCTCGCCGCATCTACATTTGGTTCTGGCACCGCCTATAATGCAGGTACGAAGAAAAGTGGACAGGCACACTGGGGAAATAACTGCTTCTGGCCGCTCTAGAGGTAACAGTGGGCGTGATTTTACCTCCCCTTTGAGGCCATGCGATCACCAGACTGGACGGAAGATAACAGTCACATATTTAATGAGCAAACGTGGTGAGGAGTGCACTTTGCTTTTCTGCATGTTAATGAGCCCAGGTGATGAAACATTCCTACAATTCAGGGGTTCAGATGTTATAGGAGGGTCCTTACCGTAATCCAACATTTTTCAGGGACAGCTGAGTTGTCCGTCACAACATGTCGACTTGGAATTTCTGTATTACTTCTCCTGCAATTTTTCATCAATATGAATGATAAGTTCAAAAACCATACTTACAGACAAATCACGGAATCTCTCCCGAAATACACTCTCTACTGTGACTATAAGAACTTTCTTAATCATTTCTACACTGTCTATACGAAACTTCTTAGTTATCTTGTATAGTTACTGACTAGAGCTAACACATCCTCTGAACCTTCTAAAACTTATGCTATTTCTGTCTAACCACAGAATCCTTTTTATCTTCTGAGTTATTTCTACAGCTTATGCATTTTCTGTATAACTTCTGAACTTTTCTGTATAACCACAGAATCTGTTAAAACTGGTGGCAACCGCCAAAAGCACTTCTTGCTTCTTCAACTTCTGAAACCCGACTGCCTTTCAGAAACATGCACACCTTTCTGACCTCTAGTCATTGTTCCCTGGTGCGTTTCTTTCGCTACCTCTGATTCGTTGCTCCAACCTGTTTTCACCTAAATCTATTGGCCAAGCCTTATTTACAACTCACGAGAAAAAATACTCACGCTTTATTAGCGCAAGCCAAGTCGGTGAACCGTTGTCTGTTATTTTCATATACTATTTTTTTTTCTTGTGAACTGTCTTAAGCGGTTCAACTGACTTTGCCAATAGCATAAATAATGCTTGGGCAAACCCCATGGCGACACAGTATTTAACTAGAATAAAAGCTATATATGTAGTAATTAGGAAGGTGAAGGTCTGATGATGTTCTTACAATACATATGAATTATGGCAAGTGAAAGTCAATTAAATATCTAACTGGAAACAACAAGCCTTTATACCCCTCCCCCTGAATATTATGTTTGTTTGGTGTTTTTGTTTGGTTTCATTTTGTTTTATCTCGTCTTGGTTTGTTTGGTTTTTCTTTTTAACATACAAGCAAAATTGGTAACTTCCATTTGAAATATTTACAATGATTTAACAGATGTGATTCCACTTTCTCGTATCGTCAGTTATTCATCTTATTTGGAATTGAAAACACTATATATCCTAATTATAACCCATCAGAGGTTGAACGGGATATTTTTCATCATTGAAGTAAATATTTAAAAAATTTAAAAAAAACGGTGCTATGTAAATTAAAATAGAAAATGGCATGTCATCAGTCTTACAAATTAACGGTACACAAGATATACGTGACGTTTCGGGGTTCACCGTTCGTCAGCTACAGTTTCAAACAGGCGACAAGGACAAAGAAATATACGCAGGTCCAAGAAAAATACTATTGACACTGCACAAACGTAATATGATGAGAAATGCAGAATCGAAGAGCGATACAGGCAAATGAAAAAGTAAACAACACCAGGAAAAAAAAGAAATATCAATACAAGAAATTTAACAATCAATGGAATGGCATCACACAACATCGCCGACAAGAAAGAAGTTCAAAATTTCACCATCTGTAGGGAAAGTTATGGCCTCCGTGTTTTGGGATGAGAAGGGTGTGATTCTTCTCGACTTCTTGGAACAGGGAAACACGGTGAATGCAGACCGTTACATTGAAACTTTGAAGAAGCTTAGAGGTCGTCTTCGGCGACTTTACCCATTAAAAGAGCAGAGAACTGCACTACTGTTGCACGATAATGCCACGCCACACACCGCTAAACGCACCATTGATCCTATTGCAGAATTTGGCTGGACATTATTACCACATCCCCCTTACAGTCCCGATCTTGCAACTTCTGACTTCCATCTGTTTGGACCACTGAAATAAGATCTTCGCGGACATCACTTTGAGGACACCGAGACCCTTAAACGCGCCGTACGCCAGTGGTTTAGGAAAAAGGACACAAATTTTTTTACCGTGCGGGGATACATGCCCTTGTGAGAAGATGGAAAAAAACTGTAACAAATAACGGAGACTACATTGAGAAATAAATTTTTGAAGTTCAGACTTGGGGCTACATTTCAATGTGAATTTTATCTGTTTTCTTGCCTATTGAATGAAATTAAAAATTACGAGGCATTACTTTTTGACCGTCCTTCGTATATATTACATTACTGTACTTTAAAAAAGAAGTATCGTCCGCAAGTTTGTATGTGTTATTATTTATGGCTTTCTGTCGTAATTTTTTTCTGAGAGAGTTCTAATGGATATTGGTCCCTTTAGAGTGTAGAATGATAGTGAAGGCTCTGTGAGAAAAAGGATTTTAGAAAATGATGTAGTAGATTCACAAGTGCTGGGAAGAGTAAGGACAGTCTCTTATTACGACAATATTTGTCTCTCAAAAACTATTCCTACCACTCTTCTGAACAAACAATTGTTTGTCAGTTCCAGTCGCTCAGGCACACACACCGATTTGGTGCTTATGACGCACAACGTACATAAATACAGACTACTGATGACAAATATGAGAAATATTAAATTTGGGCCAGCCGACACCAATGCTAATAAAGTTTTAATACTTTTATTATCATAAAATCAAGTCACAAATAATTATCAATTTACAGTCAGAAATCAAAGGTTACAAAATACATATATGACCGGGGGGGGGGGGGGGGGGTTGAGGATAAGTATCCAATACACCTTTTCCCGCTTGTATTTACTAACAGAACAGACCCGGTCCCAAAGACAGGGGAGGGGGGATGATAATCAGAGATAGGCAATTTAACCCAACGGTAAATTTATTACTCTGAGACAAGGGGGGTTACAGTAATAAGAGGGGAGGGGGGGTTGAGGAAAAGCTAGGGTTCTCAAATGTTTCCCTTTAATCAACAAAATTTACGGGAGGGGGGAATGAACACAGTTACACAATCCCGCTAGGAGAAGTCCCGTACAAATGAATACAATACACCTTAATACTAGGTCGAACGAATGATAAGTTTAAGAAAGATTAAATCTCCTGTCATTCAAAAGACACTCTTGGCTGGCCAGCACACAGTCATACATACAGACTTACCAAATTGGTGAATTCTGGCACATCCAAGGAATTTTACAGAACAGCAGCTAATACAGTAGAACAATAAAAGTGTCTTTTTATTTCTTTTGTGTCAGGCCCCAGATTTTATCGAGGTGAGCTGGTAGCTAATATTCTCAAAAATCGCCAGACGTTGAAGCGTAAACGCTACTGTTGGTTTGTTAGATAAAAGTTCCTAATGAATGGCACAGGCACTTGGCTAGGTGTGAGGTATGGTGTGGTTTCTAAGATTGGCACAGCTGGTGGAGATACTTTCTTTTGCCGTAAGGTCACAAGCTACAAAACACTGAGGTAAGTTCTTCTTCGGGGTGGTAAAATCCAATGAATATGCTTGACAGACAGTGTCAGGTAAATCTATGTTCTTTCTCATCAACTGAGTAATAAGTAAAATGATTGCGACTGGCAACTGTTCATCTCCAGTTTAACTTTTGTTAAAAAAAACTTTAAGAAGTTGGATTTTAAAACAGTCTTTGGGTGTGCTTTGTTTCTGAAAAAACTTCAGGTAGCTGAATCTCACAGGATCGCCACAAAGATTAAGTTTTAAAATGTTTATAAGTTGCTGGAGTTTTCGACTGAGTTGGCAGGGCTCAGTGTATAATTAATTAATTGCTGGGATGCAAGGTTGAAAGATCAATTCTGTATACAAATAGAAAAAACATGAAATGCAATGAAATCATATTAAAATCTAACGCGCGATACATTTACAGTTATACTATTATCTGCACTCGCGTCTTTAATTAATAAATCAAGAAAAACTCTCCGCGAGGTTAATAGTTAAAAGCACATCTATTTCTACAGAACTTAGCTGTATTAAAGTTATAATTCCCTTAATCGGCTGCACCATTAATTTACGCGGCTAATGTATTAGCAAATAAACTTATAGATGTAACATTTAGTTTGCACTAGAACTTTGAAAAATGGGTTTATTTAATAAGGTTAAATTTACACCACAATCCAGTGAAATAAAATGGAATAACTAGACCACTGATCACTCGAAGCTAATGTATAAATACCGTCTGCACAGAAAAGAGAATTCACTCCAAAAGCCAACAATTTAGATGAAATCTAGCTGGAATTCAACTATATGCTAGTGAATCTCAGAATTCTGTCAGTACGAATGATAAAATTGCCCTTTTCAGATACTGTATATATCTAACGGGAATGTAAGTTAAATGGGTCGTGTGAAAATTTAGCGCCTCTTCAGATCCAAGGGCAAGTCGAAGTTATTTAGCCGCCATGCTAACCATGATGGCCCGACTGGCTTCCGATCTTCGTTCGTCTCAGGCTGCTCGCACGAAGATGTGAAATTTCTGCGAGACTAGCCTCGTTCGCGGTGAGTTTCCTGATTCCTCAGATCGTATCCGCTACGCTGAGCGCTCCGTCTCTCCCGTTCCATAGTCTCAGGCACGCCTGCCGGTTGCCACAGAGGTGCGAAGTCTGCAAGAAGCTTTTTTCTGACCGCTCGTGTCCATCCTGCGAACGGTTCAGTGTACGCACGGAGATGCTAAATTTCTGCTTCTCTGTTCTGGGGATCGTCTTTGACTGCTTTGATCATAGCCACTACTCTTCGTTGATGAAAAGTTACAACAATACTGATGTTCAGGGGTTCTAATGTTATGAAAAGCTAAAGTCCCTTTAATCATCCATCAAATCATGGAAAATTCACTTGTCAAACTAGACGTACGTCACAATCGTCCCCACTTTTAGACATGAAAGCATTTTCCATGTTTCCTTCTTGACAATGGAGGTGACTTGATTGGTGACTTTAGGATGAGTGGTATCTTCAGTTTGCTCTTCTTCCTCTGTAGACCAGTTTCTACTCAAGAAGTCAGCTCCGACATTCTGTTTTCCTGGAATATATTCCACTTTGAAGGAATAAACGCTCAATAATAAGGCCCAGCGCATAATCCTTGCGTTGAATTCCTTATTGGCACCAAGGAAAGCTAATGGAGCACGGTCGGTTTGCACCGTGAAAGAAGTACCATACAGAAACTAATGATGGCGTCTGATGCCTTGAATCAGAGCGAGACATTCTCTTTCAACGACACTGTAGTTGCGTTCAGCCTTGTTCAGTTTCCGACTGCCGTAAGCTACTGGGAATAGCATATTCGGGTCACTGTCCTCGGCTTGCAACAATGTTGACCCGATGCCCTGACCTGACGCGTCAACTCTCGGTACGAAAGGTTTCTTAAGGTCAGGTAACCTTAATATGGGGTATGCCGACAACTGTCCTTTCAAAGTGCTGTATGCATGTTCGCACTTTTGATCCCACATGACCTTGTCAGGACAACCTTTCTTGGTGAGGTCAGTCAGAGGTGCTGTCAGTCCGTTGAATTTCTGGATGTATTTCTGATAGTAGGCACATAGTGATAAAAATGACTTGATGTCTTTCTTTGTTCGGGGTCTTGTTGCTGCAACTATTTTCTCCACGTTCTTCTTAATGGGCCAACTACAGCCGTGAGAAATAGTATGCCCCAGGAAGTCCAGCTTTTCAAATCCGATGAGACATTTGCTAGGTCTGGCTGTGAGACCAGTTTCATGTAGTCTCCTGAGGAACATAGCGACTGTAGCAATATGTTCTTCGTAGGATTCCGATGCAATTAAGATGTCATCCATGAAGTTATGGATGTGGGGACTTTGCAAGGGTTCTAAAAGCTTTCTCATCATCCTGGTAAACACTCCTGGTGCGTTATGCAATCCGAACGGCATCACATTAAATGTGTAATGTCCTTCACTAGTGCTGAAAGCTAACAAAGGTTTAACTTCCTCCTTGACTGGCATTTGATAATAACCTTTACTGAGGTCAATCTTGGAGAAAATAGTTGCCTTGCTGAGCTTGGTGAACAACTCAGAAACAGTTTGGAGCGGTTCGGGCTGGAATTCCGTTACAGCGTTTAGCAACCGGTAATCAATACACAGCCAAACTTCCATATTGGGCTTCTGCAACAACACTACACTCGAACTGTAAGGAGATGTGGACTCTATGATAATCCCTGCCTGACGCAGTTTGTCTATTTCTCCGCGAAGTGCATCAGCTTTGGCATACGGAATGGGGTACACTCTGGTTCGAACAGGGGTCTCGTTTGTTAATTTCGTGTCAAATTCAATGAGATTTGTTCGACCAGGTACATCCGTTAAGACTGCACTGTACTGCTTTAGTAGCGCCCTGGTTTCTGTTTGTTGTTCTTCTGAGAGATTGTCGCCGAACTTGACATCTTTAAAGGATTCTGTGGGTTGCAATGGATACTCCATGCAACCATCATTATCATCTTCGTCTTCCGTTGCTATGGCGACAGCCAGGAGATGCTTGGAGGATGGCACTGGTCTTTCCAGATATTTCTTAAGCAGATTTATGTGGAAGACCTTCTCCTTTCCTTTAATGGAGATCTTGTAATTAGTACGTGAGATCTTTTTAAGGACGGTAAACGGCCCTTGCCATCCGATGCGAAGTTTATTGCTTCCGGTTAGAAGTAGCAACAACACTTTCTCCCCTGGTTGTAGTTCTCTCTCTCTTTTGCAGCTTTGTTGTATCTTTTAGTATATTTAGCGCGGGCTTTCTTAAGGTTGGTGTTGGCTAGATTCCATCCTAGTTTTAACCTTTCCTTGAGTTCAGATACATATTTGCTTGCAGAGACGACTGTCTCGTCAGCCTTTTGGTCTATCAGGGACCAAAGTAAGGCTTCTAGTGGCCCCTTTATAGGTCTGCCAAATAATAGTGTAGCAGGCGGGAATCCCGTAGACGCTTGGGGAACCTCTCGGTAGGCGAATAAGGCAGCCGATATATATAGGTCCCAGTCTTCCGGTTTCTCCTGACCCAGCTTACGTAACATGGTGGTGAGGCTGCCATTAAAACGTTCCACGAGCCCATTTCCGGCCGGATGGTAGGGACTTGTGTGGATAAGTTTGGCCCTCAAGATCTTAAAGATCTCCTCCATTAACAGGCTACAGAATTGGGATCCATTGTCCGTCAAAACTTGTTGAGGGAATCCCAACCGTGTAAAGATTTGCACGAGGGCTTCTGCGACATGCTTGGAATCTATGCATGTTAGCGGTACAGCTTCGGCCCACATTGTGCAAGTGTCGACTAAGGTCAGGATGAACCTGTTCTTTCTTTTGGTCCTTTCCAGGGGTCCAATGATGTCGACAGCAACCCGTTCAAATGGAGTCCCCACAATTGGCATTTGCCCCATGGGTACTGGGGTGGGTGCTACCCGTTGGCACTGGGCGCAGGATTTCACATACCTGATAATGTCAGAGTTCATTCCTGGCCACCAATAGTGGGTTTTTATTCGCTGAATAGTGGCGTTTTGTCCCATATGTCCGCTAAAGGGAAGAGAGTGCCCCATTTCTAAGATCTGGCTTCTGTACTGCGTCGGTACTAGGAGCTGGTTATTCCCCGTGTCCGGGTTGCCCGTTCTACGATACAATACGCCATCCTTAGAAAAGATGTCTCCGTTGTGTCTGGGGTCCTTAGCCATGGGCAGTTTTCTAAAGCAGAGCGAGTAGGGTCCTTTTGTTGCGCCTCCTTCAGTTCATACGGCAACAAATTTGGCGCAGGCTCCCTCTCCTTCTTAGTTTGCCCTCTTGTGGTTACCGCTGCTACAATCGGCCCCTTAGGTCTCCCAATAAACACATATCTACATCCCAGGATAACTGGGTAGATGGGATCATCCATAATAGCCGCTTATATAACACCTCTGACAAAATCAGAGTGTATTTCTACCAGTGCAATAGGAAGCGTCCTGGGTGCATCACTCTTGAGAACTCCACTATGTTTGACGGTTTCCTCTGTCTCCTGACCTGGTTTAACTAGGTGCCTAGCAACAATGCAACTAAAACTTAATCCAGTGTCGAAAAGACAAGTAGTAGAGGTACCATTCAAAAGTACAGTTCCTCGTGTTGAGGGTCGGTCCCCCTCAGGTTGAGAATCACTGACATTGACTCTACCTTTCGAGGCTGTATGCAAACATCCGATGCGGTTTGGACCGGTTTGTTTGCCCTGATCAGACGTTCCTGGTGTAGGGGTCTTCCCTTTTCCTTGACCTTGGTAGCCGCGATGCCACGTAGGCTTGGTGGGTTGATCAGAATTGTTGTTTGAGGAATAACGAGTTTTGTAGAATTTCGATTTTTCCTGGGGAGGTCTCTGGTTATTATTTTCTCGTTGGTTATAATGCTGAGAGGAATTGGATGAATAGGATGACTGTTCTAGATTTTGCTTTCGAGATGGCTCATCTGTGGGTTAACGTTTAGTACTGGGAAGTTCGGCCATTGCGTTTGTATAGCGTTCGGCCTTATTGAGGATGTCCTCAAGCCTGACTGCGCCCTGTTCAGCCAAAAATCTACGGGTTTCGTTTGACAAAGTTGACTTTATCTGTTCCACAAGAACAAGTTCAAGGAGTCCCTCATATGTAAGAGGTAGGTCAGATAATTCAATGCACTTTGTCAAATAGCCCGTGAGACGTGAAGAGAACTGGGAAAATGTTTCCGTGCTCTCTTTTCGGCTGTTTCTGAACAACTGCAGAAACTTTCGGGCAGTCATCTCAAACCGCTCTAGCAAGGCCTTCTTTAGCATGTCGTAATCATGTTGGTTGGTTCCCAGCTTCGTATACACGTCGTACGCATTTCCTTTCAATGAGGTTGAGAGTTTAAGACTCCAGCGGGAACTCTCTAACCCATAGAGATTTGCGAGCCTCTCGAATTTTTCAAGGAAGCTGTCAATTTTTTCGTTAGGGCTAGGAAAAGACTGTAACGCAAAAGACATCGCAGATAATTGGGCAGATTGCGTACTGGAGAGGTCCACTGAGTGAGAGTGGGGTGAAGACGGCTGTCCATTATTTGAAGTAGAGGCACCCCGGCTGTTTAAAGCCTTGAGCGCCAATTCGTGCTGTCTTTCCCTTTCTTTCTCTTCTCGTTGTCTCTCCTTCTCTCTTTCCCTGCGAGCTTCCATCTCTGCCTCAATTTTCTTATGTTCCAATAGGCGTTCTTCCGCTTCTTTCCTATCTGCCCTCTCTTGTGCTTCTCTCCTCTCTGCTCTTTCCTTCTCTTCCTTCTTTTCAGCTTCTGCTCTTTCCTTCTCTTCCTTCCTTTCAGCTTCTGCTCTTTGTTGCTCCGCGTCATATATGTCCAGTTCCTGGTTGACAAACGCGTTTGCAGCTTCTGCGTCTAATCCTGCCTCTTTCGCTTCCAGCCTCAACATGGACCTCATCTTTATCCTCTCTGCTATTGTCAAAGAATAGGATGAAGTGTAACTAGAGAACTAGTAAGAAGAAATGAGAGGGAAATAAACTCAAAGCCGCTACGAGAAAAAAAAACCGAAGTATAAAAAATTTTACTTAATTACCTTCTACCTTGTAATGTGTTAACTTATCGCCGCTATTATTGTCACTTAAGACTTCTAACGCAAGCGACTACGCCACTTAAAGTGGTAAGTACACTGGAAGAAATTTACTTTTACTAAAAGTAGAGAAAAATTTAAGAAAAACAATTTAAAGGAAAAAAAAATCCTGAAAATTTTAATTCTCCACTAACAGAACTCCGCCCTTCTGAAGTCAATTAAGATATGAGACGTTGTTAACTGGATTTTAAAAAATCAGAACAACCTGTCTTTAG
Source organism: Oreohelix idahoensis (assembly GCA_024509875.1). Classification (NCBI taxonomy): domain Eukaryota; kingdom Metazoa; phylum Mollusca; class Gastropoda; order Stylommatophora; family Oreohelicidae; genus Oreohelix; species Oreohelix idahoensis. The sequence goes on along the minus strand of JAMPIV010005870.1, from coordinate 93,126 downwards.
CTAAGCTCAACTCTCTAACTTCAAACGAACCTATGTGATGGTTAACCGATCACGCGATCCCAGCAATTATATAACAGAAATTACAATTTTCTCTGCCAGATAATACAAATGTGACAAACATTTTATTATCACTAACTTCCTGCTCCTGTGGAAAGAAACAAACCTGTAATAATTATTGTGTGGTCGGCCCAACTACTGAAAAAGGCTTGGTCTAGGGGAAGTAATTACTTTTTAAGATTATACCCTACTTCACAAAGACAATCAAACACACTCTATTTAGAATAGACCCAGAATCCCGGCGAGCGCCTCATATATTGTCGTAATTTTTTTCTGAGAGAGTTCTAATGGATATTGGTCCCTTTAGAGTGTAGAATGATAGTGAAGGCTCTGTGAGAATAAGGATTTTGGAAAATGATGTAGTAGATTCACAAGTGATTTTAAAACTCCACAGCTTCAGTTTCTTCATCAGCAGAAACCAATAGTAGATTGTTTTCTTCTTCTTCTTCATGTACATCTCCGTGCTTCGCGCCATCTCGTGTCTGCGCACGCCTTCTTTGCGTCACCAATTACAATATATGTGACAACTCTCTTCAGAATTTCATATTGTAACACAACCTCCATTTCTCTTAAACAACTGAGAAGCCAAGATTGTCCATTAACTATCGAGTTGTCAGTATTTTGGTTGTTGGCATTTTTTCCCCTTTAATTGACGACGAAAACAGTATTCTGTCAAACTCCTGATCTGTTATAATTAGGATCTACGATATTTATAATTTCTTCTACTTCCTCGTTCGCCCTCAGACTTCTACATTAATGTCCAATAAAGGCAGTGGTCAGCTGAAGGTTCCTGAAAATCTCCAAACAGGCTTTTCATGCAGAGAAGTGAATTGTTGCCATATGCTACTCCGTTCACTGTTGTATGTTGGGCAAGACTGCAGCAGGTGTTTGGCTGTCATGGGGCTAATACCACAGGTGCCTTAGAGATCGATTGGAGCAGTCCTGTACTTGTGGTATAGATGGTATATCAACCTGATGTGTCTAGTGCGTAATAATGACCTTGTTTCGCCTAGATATCTGGTGACAGGCATCATTTTTTAATATGGCCTGAGTTCTCTTTTTCCCATTTGGACTTTAATGTAGCTTTTATGGTTATTTTAGCCATTTCATAAGTTGTCCCTATATCATTTTGTTGTAACTTTCCCCCTTCTTAACTCTTTGACTCCGGAACAACGCTCAGAGCGTTGGTCAGATTTGACACCTGTGCGAAAACAACTCTCTGAGCGTTGTTTTTAGTCTATCATGAATTAAAATTGTGGCACAGGGTGGAAAATAATTGCGGAGTCAAAGAGTTAAAGAATTTTGTCGGCCTTTTTGTTGCCTGGAATATTGCAATGGGGTGGTATCCACTGGAGTGTGCACTTGTTGAAACATTTGACCAGACTATCAAGTGGCTTTATCAGATCTTTTAATCCCTTTGCACGGTGGCCTTTCAGGTCTGTTGTTACTGACAGGGCACCAGTAAAGATTACTATGTTTTTCTGCATTTTTTTTCAATTTTATTTTGATGAAAAATATCCCGTCTAACCTCTGATGGGTTATAATTAGGATATACAGTGTTTTCAATTCCAAATAAGATGAATAACTGCCGATACAGGAAAGTGGCATCACATATGTCAAATCATTGTAAATATGGCAAATCAAAATTACTAATTTTGCTAGTATGTTGAAAAACAAACAAATAAAAACGAGATAAAACAAAACGAAACCAGGGAGCCGCGCTGGTATAATGGTTACCACACTGCGCTGGCGATCGGGTGATACAGGTTCAAGCCCGGGTGAGGACATTTGAAGTCGTGTCGTCGACCGGGACTTGGATTGGATTAATTCGAGCCCTGGGAAGCTATAGAGCAACAGGTCAACAAGTTCATGAGGAAATGGCTAGGAGTACCACCAGGTCTGTCAGACGTAGCACTGTACTGCAAGAAGGCAAAGCTTGTGCTTCCCTTGTCAGTTGTTGAAGAATACAAAGCAGGAAAGGCATGGCTCGCAATGATGCTGTGCGAGTCAGCAGATGGCGTAGTTAAGTCCATTCAGCCCACACTGAAAACTGGAAGGAAGTGCACAGTGGATGAAGCTGCCCAAGAGTCGCTCAAGCTGAGGGAGATAATCGGATACACACAGACGAATACACGGGGATTTGGCCATGATGACATCCGCTGGTGGTCCAATGCATCAAACAGGGAACGCAGAGATATGGTAATTCAGGAGATACGAGGAGCAGAGAATGATAAGAGGATGCTAAAAGCGGTGCAGCAGGCCAAACAAGGCCAATGGACTACATGGGAAGGAGCCTTGCAAAAGTCCTTGACATGGAATGATATATGGCATATGGCACCTCTTAGACTCAGATTCATTATCAGATCAATGTATGACCGCCTGCCATCGTCCGCAAACCTTGTGAGATGGGGAAAGTCTGATGATACTCAGTGCCCCCTGTGCCACGAGAGGCAGACACTTGAACATGTGCTCTCAGCTTGCAAGGTGTCATTAGGGCAAGGGCGATACACATGGCGCCATAACAAAGTACTGAATGAGCTGGCTGCTACAGCAGACCTGGCAAGGGTGAAGGCGAACAGCAGAGCCAGACTCAGCACTGAAAATACATACTTTCTGGGAGCAGGAAAGTCAGCACATCCCAAACCAACTAAATCAAGTAGCAGTTTACCATCTCTTCTTGACTGTGCAAATGACTGGGAGATGGCAGTAAACCTACCTGGGCTAGGGGCATATCCAGAGTGTATCAGAAGATCTCGAAGACGGCCGGATATAGTGCTGCATTTCTCATCATCGCACCAGATTATAATGATTGAGCTGACCGTGCCATTTGAATCCAGATGGACGAGCAACACTCGTTCAAAGTAGCCAAGTATAATAATCTGGCCGCGTACTTGAGACGCGATGGGTTCAATGCAAGGGTCATGGTTGTTGAGGTGGGTGCAAGAGGTCTCGTGGCTGCCTCAGTGTATGATCTACTGAAACTGTTGGGGTTGAGGGGATAGGCAAGAACAAGGGCACTTAAGAGGTTCAACGAAACTGCGGAATTGACATCGTACTGGCTGTGGAACAACCGCAACGGGCTAAGGAATTCGAAACAACAATTTGTTTTCAAGATAGGGGTTAATTTCACAATTGCCTTCAGCTGGCAGAATATAAGGAGTGAGTTTGAAAGCTGCAAACAAGGTGGAGTGGGTTCAATTCTCTGCACTAGACAACAGGAGACTGACACTTGGTAATCATGACCTAAAGTGGGCCCGCCCCCCTTAGAGTGTAAAGGAGATTAAGGGGCCGTGATCGACGGGGGACTATTCTGAAGATCAGATTGCCTCCCGTTGTATCGCTCTGTATAGAGTTTCCTATCATCTTAAATGTATCTACTGGACATTTGTTGGCTGTTTGTATTGGTAGATTATTTTTATTTGTCGTACTAATATCGTGTGGGGGAAATTATCTGTTAAGTGTTTATATATATATTTTTTTTATCGTTCTCAATTGTTCTGGTAGTTATATGTTAGTTCTTGTTTTGGTAACAAACGATTTTATTATTTTGTGTAGCTTCCAGGGTAGGTGAATTTTTAGTACAGTTTCTAGCGATGATGATGGTGAGTTTTGTGTTCTCAAGTATTCCATGAGTGGTTTTCTGTGCTGTTCATATTTCTTGCATGTCACCACATAGTGTGCTATGATGTTTTTCTCCAGACATGTTCTACAGGTTTCCTCTTCCTTAAAATAGCTTGTTCCTAGTTGCAGTCAAATCAGTTTTCTATTGCAGGGTATTTTTGACTATCTGACAAGTTCATACTGGATCTTTTAGCAGTTTGTATGCGTGTCTGCCTTTGTGGCTTTGAGCTGTAAAAATGATGTAATACAATCTTGTCTTCTACCTTTGTCATTTTCCTTTTCGCCCCCTGTAAAAGAACAGCCACTCCTGCAGGTGACCCTCTTGCAGAAAGCCTGCCCCAAAATATTCACGTGCTATCGCAAAAGTAGTTTCTGTGACAATTTGTTTTACATGATGAGGTTGCCAGCCCGATGCACAACTTAACATTTGTCGCCTCATACGACATAACAGGCGGAATAGAAGTCTGTTTCTTTCTTTGTCTCCTCATAGACAACACGGGAACGGACATCGTTTGACCTAAACTACATTGTGATAGGAAACTCTTTACAGAGCGATACAACAGGAAGCAATCTGATCATCAGAAGAAGTCCCCCCATCCGACAAGTGTTTCGGCCCGATAACTCCTTTACACTCTAAGGGGGGAGGGCCCACTTGGGTCATGACTCCCAAGCGTCTCAGCTTCCTGTTGTCTTGTATCGACAATAAACCCATTTCACTTAAGGTAGCAACTTTTAAATCCACAACGCCAGCCGTGGAGGCAATTGTGAAAGTAACAAAGAGAAGACAAATTATTCCGTTCTTTCCGTCGCCCTTCACAACTAAGGACACACACTGAGACACTAGCGCGCAGCCGACGAGCCTTAGCCCCTGCGCGCAAGCCACTGAAATTCTGTTCCTGACACCCCTTATAGTATACATCGCCTGTTGCCCCAGAGTAGCAGCCCTTTCACTAGTACACCAAAAAAACTCAGCGTAGTGGACTAAGAAAAAAAAAATAATAAAAAATTTGGTGTTTTCTGTACCGTAGCGTTTATTGTCACGATTTCCATTGCGGTTGTTCCACAGCCAGCCTGATGCCTTTTCGGCAGTTTCACTAAGCCTCTTCATTGCCCTTGTTCTCGACTGTCCCTTCAGCCCCAACAGTTTCAATAAATCATACACTGATGCAGCCACAAGCCCTCTTGCGCCCACTTCAACCGCCATGACCCTTGCATTGAACCCATCGTGTCTCAGCTCCGCGGCCAGATCGCTGTACTTGGCCGCTTTGAATGAATGTTGCTCGTCTAATCTGGATTCAAATGGCACGGTCAGTTCAATCAGTATGACCTGAAGCGTTGCTGAAGAATGAAGCACTATATCCGGCCGTCTCCGCGATTTTCTGATACTCTCTGGATATGCCCCCCGTCCAGGTAGGTCTACCGCCATCTCCCAGTCGTTTGCAGTCAAGAAGAGAAGGTAAACTGCCAACAGGTTTACTCGGTTTGGGGTGTGCTGCCTTTCCTGCCCTCAGAAAGTATGTGTTTGCGGTGTCTGGCCAGACTTTGCTATTCACCTTCATTCTTGCCAGATCTATTGTCGCAGCAAGCTCATTTAGCACTTTGTTATGGCGCCAAGTGTATCGCCCTTGCCCTAATGCCACCTTACACGTTGAGAGCACGTGTTCAAGTGCCTGCCTCCCCTGGCACTGCTCATCATCCGACTTTCCCCATTTCACAAGGTTGGTGGCCGACGGCAGCAGGTCATACATTGATCTAACCACGAAGCTGAGCCTAAGAGGTGCCATATGCCATATATCATTCCATGTCAAGGACCTCTGCAGGGCTCCTTCCCATGTAGTTCATTGGCCTTGTTGGACCTGCTGCACTGCTTTTTGCAACCTCTTATCATTCTCAGTTCCTCGTATCTCCTGAACTACCATGTCTCTGCGCTTCCTGCTTGATGCCTTGGACCACTAGCGGATGACACCATGACCAAATGAATAAAGAAAAGCAAAGATATTTTATAATCGATAAATCAAACATAAGGTCACTCCCACATGACTGAAAGAATAACAGCCCCGTTTAAAATATATTTTAAAACTTTCATATACTGTAGGCTGCTACGAATCGATCTAGAAATTTATTTATAGTAGGGAGAACCACTCAACAATCTGGAATGCTTAGGGGGCGATCTGAAGAAGTCTTGTAGCATTGAAGGAGTACATTTTAGAACCGGATTTGTGTGAAAAGATTGTTGATCAACTTCATAGCTGCTGCGTGAATTTGAATAACATATTGAACTGAGGAGTCAATCTTTACTAACGTCGGTAAGCTTTCAGTAGTATATTTGTAGGTTCTATAACCTGTTATTTTGACTTATTTCTTGTTGGTTCATAATTTCTTTCATTTTACGTAGCCCCAAAACTGATATATTTATGCTTAATGTGACGTTCTGGGGTGTTTTATATAAACTTGTATGATAATTCATCTTTTCCTAAAAACTTTCATCACTCCATCGATCCCTCTTTATTCTTGGTCGTCCTCGTGATCTATTTCTAGTGATCTAGTACGCTGTTAGATGATGGCGGCTGGCCTATTTTTTATTCAGACCAGATGTCCAATCCAATCTAAATCTTCAGCATTACCGCTCGACTCCCCAGGGAGCATACGCATTCAACCAATTATGCAAGTCCTTTATTTAAAGACCCGTTCAACCCTTGATGGGTTATAATTAGGATATATAATGTAGTAAATTCAAGATAATAAAATCTGATTTCCGATATCTAAATATAGTATTCCCCCCCCCCCCCCCGTCCAAATACAGTGAATCAAAACTTAAATTGTGTGAATGTATGTGTGTGGCCCCCCCCCCCAAATAAAAAACAAACTGTCCCGTGCTATCAGCAAACCGTTTTAATAGTTCTTCTTCTGCACATACCGTGAGTGACACATGTTCTCACATCTTTCATGTTGTTGTATTATTGGTTGTCTTAGAAAGGCTGTATGTTTCTTAAACTATGATTCTCAGTTCCTGTGTTTTCTTGAATGTCTGTTTTTTATTTATTTATTTTCTTTGCTTTCTATATTCCGTAACTGCCACAGGTGTAACACTTTCAGATATCGTTTTCTCATTTCTTGTATTGTTAGGGATTTTTAAATGATGAATGTTTATTTAACTTCCGTAGCACAACTCATACCTCAAAGTCTGTTATATTTAAACATGTACCCTATTATAACCGAAGGACCTTGTGTCTTGGTTAAACAGAGCGCACCTATCTAAAATGAGGCAAAACTCGTGAAATAAAACGGATAAAGCTAATACTGACCAACTGATATCTTACTTCTATAAAGACGCTTCGACAATTGTCGGTATTCTTTTGCCAATGATTGTGATTCGTTTTTCTGGAAAAGAAGATGCTTCATAGTTACTTGAATTTTATTAGCTTATAATTCAATTCTCACTCTATCCAAAATGCAATTCAGCTCACGACAATATTCAGTCTTCTAAATTGATTCCAGTATTTAATTTTCCCCCGATGAAATAATTTTAGTTACTGTGTATTTTATTTTATACAATTCTTTTTGCTTCATATGTACCTTTCTTGTAAAAAAAACCAACTTATTTATTATACTGTGCATTTTATAAATGTATTTTATAAATGTATTTTATACACTGTTTTCTTTGTAATAGTACAGTATTGTCGTAGATTTTAGATAGGTGAATTAAGACTCAGATTTGGTCCCTTCTGAATAGACTAGAACATGAGGTGACTCAGTGAGAGATAATAATAAAGATAGATTTACACGGGTGAGATGGTGGAACAATACGTAAGAATCTGTCCCTGAGACTCGAGAAACAAATCTCTCGCTCAGCCTATCTCTACAACAGAAAGTATTTGTCAGACAGATTTCTCAGTTATATAGAGGTAATCTATATCAACCACTCAGAGACACGCGCACACAAGTGATGAACGTTTAGACGTACAGACGTGAAACTATATCTCTGGAATATGAATATTTGTTTGGAACAAGCTGACCGACACACTTAAATAAGTTTCTGTAAATTTTTTTATTTATCATAATAAAATTTACCACAACACATAAATGTTAATATCAAGTACATACAAATACACATAGGTTACAGAATTACTGAAAGAATAATAGACACATAGGTATAATCCTTTCCCTCCCTGTTTAGCCCACAATCCCGTTAGGAGAAAAGTTATAGCCTCAAAGAGTCACAGATTTATACGCTATAGTCAAAAATTTTCCCCTAGAGTGTAAGAACAGAGTTAATACCTGAATCTTGTCTAAGAGGAAAAACAGCATTTAGCAACAAACTTGCATAAATGGAATTACAAAGTGGGTACATAAATCAGTTATACGATGAAAGAGTCACTCATTTCTGCTCTCATTCTATCCATACAACAGTGGCCACTGATAATCTTTCTACTTACAGACTGGATTTTTCCCGTTCTGGAACAACTTTTGGGACATACACACATACAGCAACGCCAGTTATTTTTCGCCAAGAGAACCCCAGCTCCTCAAAAGACAGAATCAAATCCACTGTTCTGCGGAGCGTTTTCTTGGTTATTATTTTTATTATTACTGTTTATGTCACTAGGAAAATCAGTTCAGGTAAGAGAGTTTACACGGGCTCACAATGTCAGAATCACGAGGTTTCCAGTCCTTAGGAAATGGCAGGTCGGTAACTTCTATCAATATACACTTCTTGGTCACACCACAATTTGTCAACCCGTCGGAAATGTTATTTTTTGTAATATTTCTCGCCACAGGGGCTGAATGTACTAGAGATTATGGGAAGAATATAATCTGGCTCAATAGGCCCAGTTACTTCATTTGGTCTTAAAGTTCGTGGAAAATGGGTACTCTGTTTTCTGTCTGGAGGCAATCACAATGCCGTACAGGTTTTGACTTGTATCCCCACGTAGTTAATGACTAAAATGATTCTTCTTGATTATTCTCATAGGTACTAAACCCTGCTGGTAGAGGTTGTAAATTTTTTACAGGATGGGGTAACCAGCCCCATGCCCAACCCCCCTTAGTCACTTTCTACGACATGCATGGAAGGGAACAGTGTTACTATTCTTTGCTCCCCTTTTGGGATTGTCACTCAAAGTCAACAGGAGCTTCAGACTTGATGAATCGCTTCACCCAAGCATGCAAAGACTTTGGCTTACAATAAGTCTAAGGAAAACAAATGTGCTGGGTCAGGATGTGGATATTGCACCAGTTATCACTATCAATAACTATGAATTGGCAGTGGTGCACCACTTCACATACCTGTGGTCTACCATCAACGGCAAACTCTGGACACAGAAATGGACGGCCGCATTGGCAAAGCTGCAGCTACCTATGCCTGCCTCACATCGTGTGTTCCAAAGCTGCAGCATATAATACCTGCATCACCAGCACACTTCTATATGGCAGCAAGACATGGACAACCTATGATAAGCAAGAAAGAAAGCTCAATACCTTCCATCTACGGTGTCTACGCCACATCCTCGGTATTTTGTGGAAGGACAAAGTGGCAAATGTCAAGGTGTTGTCACATGCTGGCTTTCAAAGCATGTATACACTGCTTAGACAGCGCAGACTATGCTGGCTTGGCCATGTATGCCTCATGGAAGATGGTCGCATCCCGAAAGATATCTTCTACGGTCAACTGGCAGATGGCAAAAGAACAGTTGGGCAACAGCAGCTGAGGTTCAAAGATGTGTGCAAGAGAGACATGAGGGCACTGGACATAAATCCAGCAACCTGGGAGGATGAAGCTGTCGATCGCACCAACTCTCTACGGCGCCACCTCAGATTAGGTGAAAAGAAGCTCTCACAAGCAGAAGAGAAAAGGAAATGTTGAAAGAAACATCAGGAAAAAAAAGCAGCGGAGGGATGTCACCTCAGGGGCTCATTCCCACAGTCAGTCATGACTGAAGGGGCTATTACCTGAGGCACTAGTCGTCCTTTTCTTTCTCTGCCTTATCAAAGATCGCCCCCCCCCCCCCCCCCAGAAATATAAGGCGGCCTTTTATTCATACGCTGCAGCAATATTTTTATCATCCACTCTCATGGCATTGATGCCTCTGAAGACCTGGTTAGCCATAATAAAAGTGTGTAGTTGCTAGATGATAATGTGGTTGAGGCAGGCTAACTGTAGAGAAGGGAAATGGGGAGAGGACAAGAGGGTTAGACAAGTGTAAATGAAAAAAGCCGCTGCACGGCAACTAAAACAATATATCATGATAATCTGATACACAGCACAGTGTGACCAACTTAAAAAAAACTGGAAGTACAAGATACATAAAACAGATACCAGAATACACAAAGATGGAAATACAGCAACAGTGATAACTACAAAACTGATAAAGAATACAAGACTAAAAGAGAGCCCATGATTAAAAAAATCTAGAGAAGACAAAGACTGTCTGCAGTGAAAAATTCCACAGGTTTAAAAGAAGAAACAATCATTGATCAAAACTCAGGATGTGAACTGAACAGCTCAGCTCAGACAATTTAGAAGAAGAAAAAAAATAACTTCACTTTTTCTTTCTTTTTTTTTTATAGAAAAATCTCTTCAAATAAATTTTTTTGGACTATTCTAATCTGCTCTTCAGTGAACAAAAACTGAAATGAGGTAACAGCAAGACAAAATTCAGAACAACACATTACCTGAAGTGAATCATGAAAATTAGCTGAAAATTAGAATTACTGTAAAAACAGAAATACGCTAAATTGGGTTCTATAAGCAAAACAATGTAAATAAAGGCTTTTTTTTATTTCTGAAACCAACAAAACTTTGCACGCGCATGCATATGGCCTTGGTTCACAAACTTTTTAATCACACCTGTTATAAAATAAAGTGCTTTTACGGCACAGATGATTGTAACAGATCAACATTTTCAATCTTATCTTGATACACTCCTACAGACTACTTCCCTTTCCTTTCTGTCCCTTAATGCTTCCGCAACAACATTTAAAGATTATTATACATATATATCATTGCATTTCAAGTACCATCTCAATAAAAAAAGGTTGGCTGCAATGGGTCTCAAACATTTTCTGTTATCATGACTTTATACCGTGACAACTACCTCACATCCAAATCGCTTTCATCTCATTTAGCTCTCACTTTTGTACTCTGCTTGGTGCCTTCCTAGTTATTTTCCGACATGTTCTTTAAAAAAAAAAGGTCCAACAAATACTGAAACAAATCACATAAGAATTACTGTTATATTAAATAATTAAGTTTTATGGACAAGTCTGAAATGGGAAGACATACATTTTACTCACTGACATTATACCGTGCAAAATATATACAGGTATTGTGATATAACATACTGTACCTCTGATTTAAAGAACATGCAGCTGGCATTCAGAACAAATACAAAAGGGACACTGCTGCGAGTGTATTACGTCAGCTTAATTACAGTTACAGTAGGAATGGCTTTCAAACAAAGGATTGGAAAAATTCACTGGGATATGTAGCAGTATCACCCTTATTATACAACAATCTCTTCTCTCACAAAGGCATTCCTTATTTATCAACAACCCTGAAGTATTTTATCAGACCAGTATTCAACATGAGATACTTAGAAAGTTTGCGGATCTGATTATGATATTAATCCTCCTGTTACAACACTACAGCCATTTAATCCTGCAGCACTATATATATTTAGCATTCAACACTGTGAAAGTTTACAGGTTGATCAATATTTTCCTAATGCTATTAATACATTAGACAACTTTTATCACAACACTAGGATTTAGGATCTGACACTTATAATTTGCAGAAGCAATTATGGGAGTCCTCATTTCATCAACATCTTAGAAAACTTTTGTCAGAGCATTGGTATTTGACAAAGTTTGGTTTTGTGTAAGAGTATCGGCAACCAAACTTCAAAGCAACAAGATTCAATGAAAGGCTTTTTATGACATGTTGAAAACATTAATGCAATTTTAACACTGGAAAGAATTTATGACTATGGCAAGGAAACAAGGCACATAACTGTGGTATATGCATGCAGCAATTTGGGTGGATGCTTCATCTTGTATGCCTCCTGCTTTTGACGCATCTCTGCCAACTGACGTTTCAGATGTGGATCTGACAATCCACTGTTGCCATCCTGGTAAGAAATGTTCATGCTCTTTGATAGCCCACTTTTAGGTGGCCGCTCTGAATCTGCAACAAACAATGGATCAACTGGAGGAAAGTTGCATCCAACTTCTCCATTTCCAAAAAATCCTAGTAATGGCGTATTAGGAAAATACTTCCGGAAGATGCTTGATTCCACATTCTGTTTATTATAAACATGAGCTCCTCTTCCAACACATGCGTACATCAGCCCAAAACTTTGGTGAAGTGGAAATTTATGCTCTGTGAGAGAACGAATGGTTGTGTCCACTTCTGTAATATCTTCACTGCGGACCAGCACTGACACCACCTTCACATTATGCCCACATATTGCTAGTCCTGACACAACACAGCTTTTGTCTAGCACTGAGCTGGAGATAAGGAAGACAAATGTATCAACATTAGGCATGTACTCATCTCGTGACTAAAGCAGTGCTTCTTAAACTGGTGAATGGTTCACCCAATGGTGAACGAAATTATTTTGGAGGTGAATGAAGCTAGAGGGGTGAATGAAACATGAAAGGTAAATTACTTAATTTAGTTCAGATTTTTTTTTCTACACTTAAAAAGGCATTGCCATTAAAGTGGTTCATTCATTTATAACCCTCCACTCCCAAAGGACCATAGGCCTTCAACAAACACATGCCAAGTCCTCCTGTCACGTGCCATCATCTCAAGTTCTTTCCACATTCTCCTCATCATTTTCACCTCTGTTTCCAGCTCTCTTCTCCATGTGCTTCTTGGTCTACCTCTGCCTCTCTTGCCCTGGGGGTTCCAGAACAAGGACTGCCTTGTAATGCTATCAACAGGTTTCCTCAGTGTGTGTCCTATCCATCGTTTTCCTCTCATCTGTTGTTCCACTGGCACTTGTCTAGTTCTTGTCATCAGTTCCACGTTGGTAACCTTGTCATACCATTTGAATCCCTCTATTCTACGCAAGCACCCATTTATGAAAGTCTGTAGCTTTTTGGTTGTTGTCTTTGTTATTCTCCATGTCTCAGAGTGGTTAGTAAGCTCTTATTGCTTGTTAATGACAATGGGTCTGGAAATTTGATATGTTTTTTCTCTCTACCTATGGTTTTCTAATTTCAAAGTTGTAGGATATTGCCCAAATTTACTTTAAAATAACCTTTTAGGGGAGACCAGACGAGCTAGTGGGATCATAAATTTATAAATGGCAACACTGGAGGATCGCCATAGGCAACTGTTGAACTGTAACTTTACTTCATGTTGTCAATTAAGCTACTTTTGTGCTAGAACTAAAATTCTAAATATATGTATTTACTGTACTTCAATCTACCCGCACTTATTGACATCAAGAAGTATACTGTATAGTAGTAGTATAGAAGTATACTGCTGATAAGGGTGGATTTGAGCTGAAATGATAATGGTGCGCCAGAAAAAATGCCAGGTACGTTAGCTCCGTTATAAGATTGACGACCACTTGCCACCCCTATCGACACCTGGTATTAAAGTGCAAGATGTAGGTGTCTTCTCTGATTTAGAACGTTGCTGTGTGTGTTGCAGTAGAACAGTTCACAGGGTACACCACAGGCAACATGACGTGTAGAGTCATAGAAATGGTAACTTCGCTTTAGTTTTATACCATTTATTGCACGCCACAAAACAGTCATGATATTTATGTCATCATCAGCACAGTATAACGAATGCAGCATTCAAAATCATATTAACTGATAGTCATGTAGGATTCAATACTTCATAGTTGTATGGTAAACAGATATCATAAAGTTCTGGTTCGTGAAGCTTTATAAATAATATATATAACTTCTGCAACAGTGTCAGCTGCAGATCTTCAATATTCATAGACAATAATAATTATTCCCTTCCTGATGCTAGCAGATCAGATGTATACAATAAGTCCGTTTACTGTCTGCACGTGAATAGCATACATGGATTACAGGTCAGCTCGACCTTTATAACCTTCCTAAGTCTAACCATCTGACTTGGACGTGATCTCTGATATAACGAATCCTGGAACACAGACAATAGTCTTGTTGGTCTAGAGCGACCCATATATATATAACTAGTTCAGGTATAAAGATACCGGTGACTTAATCCTAGTCAAAGTACCTCTCCATTTTGAATCACACAGGCGAGCAAAAAGGCGACAAAATGACGAACCTCTAGATGATAGCATAAAGTTCGATACAAGAGGAATTACCTTATTTCGGAAAATCAACCATGAACATATGCCTCCAGGCAGGCTTGAATAATACTGGGAAATAGTCTAGTTAGCTAACTAACTCACAAAGACAATGTATTTCCCTCAGAAAATCACAAGACGCAGGTCGCGTCTGCTCGCTACTTAGACCATTTCTAAACTCCCCGAGCTGGGCGGAACAACAAACGAAAACCAAGTCGAGACATGCGCAGAGCGACAATCTCTGAGTCGCCGTTCACAATAAGACGATTCTAAGAACATTCGAGATAAAAGTCTTACACAGTCGCGCCTTTTATGGTCATGAACAGAAGCGTTAAGAAAGGTTTCAGGCATCTACAACAGTTGACTGATACTACCAAATAAGGAGATATGGTCACGCTTCGTTCAAGAAATTATAGACCGAACGTGTCTCTATACAAGAGAAGGCAAACTCCTAAAAAATTGTAGTCTCGATAACTCGGATTATGTCCCTTTGACTGTAAAAAACATAATACACACTTCAGTCAAAAAATGATCATACATACGAAAAATGATCATACAAAGGCTTTGAAAAAAGTAATTATTTGTGCGTAACATTACCGCACCCTCCCGGGAAAAAAAAAATGAAACATTTTTTTTTTTAAAAATCCTGGAGCCGGAAAAATCTAGGCTCCTAACGCACGTATGATGCGCGGATATATACCTAACAAATTAGCTCAACGCATGGAGCGACACTGAGATCATATCTCAGATCCTTAGAGAAAAAATTTATCTAAGTATACGCTTATATATTCCAGGAAGGTGCCACCAACACACGCCACAATGATGGCAACATCATAATGAAAATCAAATTATTCTCATACCAATATATGAAATTAAATATATTATTATGATATCATATAATGTGTTGTGCAAACAGCGGTGTAATATATTAATATACCGCACTATTTTATTACATTATATAAAGCAACAGTAATTAATAAGTAATACATGTGTTGATCTTCGTTGACATAAAACATTCAATAGAAGAAGATGTGGACATCATCCGCTCCCAATCTAGGACAGGACTTGATATCCTCAAAGTTCCACAATGGACACAATCTCGCATCTTCAATGATGTGCTGCGAAAATATCAATAACACAAATCTTAAAGACAACTGGTAAATCTCTTAATACAATTATGCAAATATATTATTTAAATGTGGCCGAGTGATCTTTTGGCCCGTATATCACTAACTAAGCCTTCTTCTAGATAATTACATGGTACAATGTTATAAATTCCCCTCAAAAAAGTGAGAAAAAAAAAATCTACTAACATGTCATTATAACATTGGACTGTATATCAGGAAATATATATATATGACAGAAGAATCATGTGGAATCGTGTGGGCATCTGGACAGAATGTCTGCCATTACATTATCCGAACCACGGATAGCTCGAACCGAGAAATGAAATGGTTGAAGAGCTATGGCATAACGAGTGGACCTCGAGCTCTTCAAGTTTTTGCTCTGAATAGCAGTAAGCGCTTTCTGGTCGGTTTCCACAATGAAATGTGCGCCTAGAAGAAATCTTTGTAACTTCAGAATAGACCATACCATAGCCAATAACTCACGGTCTAAAACCGAGTAATTCTTTTCTGCAGCATTTAATTTCCTAGAGATATACATCACCGGATGCAGAGTATCAGAATACTCCTGCATTAGTGCCGCCCCAATCCCAGTTGACGAGGCGTCACTTCGAAGAACAAAAGTCTTCTCAATAGTAGGTAACCTAAGAATAGGTGGAGATGAAAATAGGACTTTAACCTGGTCCAATGAGGATTGACATTCTTTAGACCAGCGGATCAGATTAGGCGACCCTTTCTTCAATAAAGTAGAAAGCGGTGCCATAATGGAGGACAGATTCGGAATGAATCGTCCGTAGAATTGGATCAAACCTAATAGACTCCTTACTTGTTTCTTCGTCTTAGGGACCGAAATGTTAAGTATTTTTGAAACATTGTGGTCCTCTGTTTTTAAAAGACTACGACCAACACGATGACCTAGGAAAGAAATCTCACTAAATCCTATAAAGGCTTTAGAGGGTTTTGCAGTCAAGTTATACTCGCGAAGAGTGGACAGTAATTCGTATAAACCCAAATAGTGATCTTCCCAGGAATCACTGAATAGACAGATATCATCTAGGTATGCTATGACATCTGTACGATATGCGAGAATTCGCCGCATCATGCGTACGAATGTAGCAGGGGCATTCATAAGACCAAAAGGCATGAAATTCCATTGGAATAAACCCCTAGGTGTAGAAAAAGCTGTAAAAGGTTTGGCACGTTCGGTTAGAGGAACTTGCCAATAACCTTTAGACAAATCTAGTTTGGTAAAGAATCTAGAATTAGAAAGTTTATTGAGTAGTTCTTCTAATGAAGGCATAGGTTCAGCATCGAACTTCGTAACTTGGTTCAATTTGCGATAATCTACGCAAATGCGAATGTTATTATCCTTCTTTCGAACAATAACCATAGACGAAGAGTATGCTGAAGTGGATGGTTCAATGATTTCCAAACGTATCATTTCATCCAATTCTTTTTCGACTTGAGACTGGAAATGGATAGGTATTGGATAGGGTCTGACTCTGATAGGATTATGATCAGTTAGCACAATGTCATGTTCAATGACATGTGTGTGTCCCGGGATGTCTGTAAGAACATCCTGAAATGTTTGCAACATCGAAGAAACTTGTCGATGTTCCTCAGCGGAAAGATTTGGAGAAACGGTCACGTTTTTCCAAGATTCCGTAGAATAAAGTGGGACCATAGAAAGAGGAAGATTGACATCAGAAAAAGTAGTTTCCTCATCCTGTATAACTGACAGCGATGAGTACTGACCATGAGGTACTTGAGAATTGTCCGTTGCCTGGAAAATAGGCTGCAAATAGTCAGGTCTTTCATAAAATTCCGTGAGCATATTTATGTGGAAAGTTTTATGCTTTCCATCAATATCGACAACATAGTCGACATCAGAAATTTTGGAGACTATTGCATATGGACCTTTCCATGCAATTAGAAGTCTGTTCTCCCTTGAAGGAAGTAGAACGAGAGCTTTGTCACCTGGACAAAGTTGTCGTAGACATCTATTCTTATTTGCAAACTGCCTTGCCTTCTCTTTAGCAAATTCGGAAGACGAAGTTGCTAGTTTGCATGCCTCGATGATCTTTTGCCTAAGAGCAATGACGTACTCATAAGAAGATTGAGTTTCATCGCTAATATTATCGGCAGTGATTAGATCGTGAAGTAAAGACATAGGGCCACGCGGTTGCGCGCCAAAGACAAGTTCAAAAGGGGAAAACCCCGTATGTTCATTGGGGACCTCTCTATACGCAAAGAGAGCCGCGGGTAAGACCCTGTCCCAATCCTGAGGATGATCCTCAGTTATCTTACCAAGTAAAGTTTTCAGAGTCCTATTTAAACGTTCGACCAACCCATTAGACATTGGGTGATAGATACTGCTGAGAGACCTTTTAATGTGTAGCATAGACATTACCTGTGACATAGTGTCTGATATAAGTTGAGTGCCATGGTCTGACAATATTTCTCCGGGAAAACCCAAGCGAGAAAATATCAGCCAAAGAGCGTCTGCGATGTCAGCAGTTGAGATGCTCTTGAGAGGTATTGCCTCTGGCCAACGTGTGCACATATCGACACATGTAAGGATAAATTGATGTCCTCTAGCCGACTTAATTCTAAAAGGACCGATAATATCTATTGCCATTTTTTGAAAAGGGCGAATAGGAATGTCAGCAGCCTGGATAGGCGCAGCATGTCGTGGTCCTTTAGATTTGACCTCCTGACATACTTTGCAAGAGCGACAGTACATTCGTATATCCTTGCTCACAAATGGCCAAAAGAAAGCCGCAAGAACTCTCGACTTTGTACGGGAAAAACCCATATGTCCAGCACATTGCGAGTCATGAGCATGTTGCAATATTTGCAATCTCATGCTCTTGGGCACAAGAATTTGTGAATGAGTGGACGTAGTCGAGTCTTGTACCATACGTACAAGTACGCCGTTCTTCATAGAAATCCAAGATTTTCTATTAGTATTTTGATTAGGATCACCTTTTTTTGCTAGAATGAAGAATTTTTGTAAAGAAGGATCTTCTTCTTGCAATTTGATAAATGAGTCACGTGTAATAGTCAAGTGACTATCTTGGTCATTTACTTCATCATTATTAGTTAATGAAGTTTGAGGTGGATCCAGAGCATGTGCTCTTGTGACCACCGCATTGGTAGCTTCAATGTTTTGCTCTTCCCAAACAGCAATCTGCTGTGGGGTACATTCCCTAACTCCGTGAATACGACCAATAATAAGGTCCGCAATAGGGTTTGGAAGTAGACACGCGTGGACCTCTCCCGTGAAGAAAGGAGTAGCAATGTGTATTATAGCAGTAGGATACTTTTCCAACGTGCCACCAAATGTGACACATTTGATGACCTTTCCTGTAGCACAGGATGGATCTACAAGAGATTGCCTAACCCCGACAGTAGTACATCCAGAGTCAAACAACACTGAGACTGGATTACTATTTACAAGCCCCTTATGTAATATAAGAGAACCTCTCCCATCATGAGCAACATTAGCAGGAAGAGCGGGCAAAGGATGACCACAGCTTAAAGTACTAACGGTCTTTGGGTCAAATAAAGTACTGCATTGGATACATTTATTTGCTCTACCAAAATCAAAAGATGAGCATCCGATAGCATTATGGTCTTTATTATCATTAATCTGTTTATCTACTCCCTGAGATTCTTGTTGAACAGAGTTTGTCTGTTGATATTTTTTTCTCTTATGTTGCGATCTACCGCGACCATTATTGCCTCTGCAATTATCATTAAAGTCCCTACTGTAATTTTTATCCTGGTTTGAGTTCCAGTTTCCATAACTGTCATTACCATCTCTATACTGTTGAGAACCTCTATTATCCTGGTATTGAGGTCTCTGAGAAAAATATTTTCCTCTATACCGATTACCTTTGTGAAAATTTCTAAAGTTAACCGGAGTAGAATAACGTGTAGTATTAGGATGTCTCCAGTTCTGGGAAGAAGAATCACCCTGGAATTGATTACTATGATTCTGGGCATAATTACGGTTACTCTTTTTATTGAAATTTTGCTGGCTACCCTGAAATTTACGCATAAAATTTGGGCCATAAGGTGCTGCCGAAGCAACTGGCAGACCTTCTTTTTTTTTAGAGTTGCTAATGGTTATGTGAGGATGAGCAGTAACATACTGGCTACAGTATTCTTCCATTTCTTTTATGTTTTTAGGCTTACGCTCATGAAGAAAAGAAAGAAAAGCTTCATTAACAGAAGACATAACCTTGTCTCTAAGTAGTAAGTCCATAAGAGCTTCAAATGTACTCTCTGTTTTAGACAACTCAACCCATCGTAAAAAAGTAAGACGGATGCCTGAGATGAATTCAGAGAATTCAACTCCAGTTTCTGGTAACATGTTTTTAAATTTAAGACGATATCCGTCCTCGTTAAGTTGGTACTTCTTTAACAATGCCGCCCTGACAACCTCATAGTTGTTCTTGTCAGGCACATCTACCATACCCAACAAAGTCAAAGCATCACCTCTAAGTATCTTGGACAGATGATAAACATATAATGTTTTATCTATATTATGCACCTTACATGCACTTTCAAATCTATCTAGATAAAATGTTATATCATCAATTGAAGCATTGAATGCTGGTAAATTGAGCTTGAAATCAACAGCATTAGACTTATTAGCAGATGATACCTTATTAGCATCATTAGCATTACTAGATAACTTCAACTTTTCTAACTCCAAAGCTAAGAGTTTTTCTTCATGCTCCATTTTTGCTTTTCTCTCATCAGCTTCTCTTTGTAACCTTCTTTCTTCAGCCTCAGCCTGTAACTTTCTTTCTTCAGCCTCAGCCTGTTTTTCTAATCTTTTATTTTCAGCCTCTATTTCAAGTCTCTTATTTTCAGCTTCTTTTTCAAGTCTCTTATTTTCAGCTTCTTTTTCAAGTCTCTTATTTTCCATTTCCATTTGTAATCTTTTCTCATCTACCTGCATCTGCAGTTTTAAATTTTCAGCATCTATTCTCTTTTGTTCAGTTTGTTCTTTCATTTTCTTTTCTTCCGACTTCAATGCCTTGGCATATTGAACAGTCGCAAATTCTTCTAATTTATCACCTGTCTTCCCAAGGGCTTTACCCTGCTCAATAAAGTACTCAAATGTAGACATGATGTCTAAAATGTGAGTACAGAACCTGAAATAATTAATTATCTTATTTCAATCTTAATAGCAACAAGACTTAATAAAGTGCTTGTGTAATCACTATGTTTACCCCAATCTCTGTGGGAAACAAGACTTGACACCAACTTGTATTATCAAATGTATAATAATATCACAAGTCACCTCTTAATTATCAGTGCACTACCCAAATCAGTGCATAACCATCAGTTATTTATCATAACTGCACTACACTAGTGCATAAGCAAAAAACCACCAGTTAGTTATGATAAGTGCACTATAGACCAATAGTGCATGAGCATATATGTAACAATAGTGAAAGCTAACTATGCAAGAACTATGCAAACAATAACAAGACAATGTAACCAATAACAAAGGTCACCAACAATGTAAACAATAACAAAGATCAAAGTCAAATGTAAACAACAACAAAGATCAAAGTCAATGTAAACAAAAACAAAGATCAGAGTCAATGTAAACAATAACAAAGATCAAAGTCAATGTAAACAACAACAAAGATCAAACAATATGAAAACATTCGCATAAGTCAAATAAATAAACAGCGAAACTAAAAAGAAATGTGATGACAAAATGCGAAGATATGACAAACAAATGACGCTACAGTGTATACACAAAAATATACGTAAAGAACTGAATAATAGATAGGGGAGACCTACAAATACAAACAATCGAAATCGAAACTAAAAACAGAAAGAAAGAGAGAAAAGAAAAAGAAAAAAAATATACAAGAAACAAAAATAAAGCACAACTCGTCACAACTAAACAGATATAGCAACGATTGTCGCTAGCAAATTTCACAATAGGAAATTCGCACAGTCCCTAACGAAAACGCTAACAGTAGAACCTCTATGACGTGGTATCTTCTACTGAAAGACACCGCCCAACCGAGAAAACCCGCTGAATATAAACATATAAATATACAAATACAAATAACATATAACATATAAACAAACAGCAAAAAGTGTGAAAGAATTTAGAAGGCTCAGCTAGAACATAAGGGCACAGTTCACAAACAAAACAGGCCACTTAACTTCTATGTATCCACAACGTCAGCACAGTTCAGAACAGGATGTGATCAGCATTCTTAGGACAATGATCCAACGTTGATCCATATCTGCCCTCATAAACTGCCATGACGAAGGAAATGAGCTTCTGACAGGAAACAGCTTCTGAACTTGACCTTCTGAATTCTACAAATTGACTTGAGCACTTGACCTTCTGAATCTGCAACAGTACCTCTGAGACCGGAACAGTTGTTACGGCACTTGTCCTTCTTCTTAACAGATCAGGAAATCCATTCGCTCGGTACTTGTCCTTCTAGTCGTAGACAAACTTCAATACTGCCGAGCAGCGCCGGGTAGTTTCAAAATATCAACAACTGTCAGTAATGCCGCGTCTTTCAAAAAAATTTCATCAAAGGTGATGAATAGAAACTGCAACGTTGTCTTGTAGTCTGCTGATGATGTCTGGGTTTGTTGACCCCCTTGATAGCTGGTATCAGAGTAAACCAACATATGGCCACCAAAAATGATAAGGGTGGATTTGAGCTGAAATGATAATGGTGCGCCAGAAAAAATGCCAGGTACGTTAGCTCCGTTATAAGATTGACGACCACTTGCCACCCCTATCGACACCTGGTATTAAAGTGCAAGATGTAGGTGTCTTCTCTGATTTAGAACGTTGCTGTGTGTGTTGCAGTAGAACAGTTCACAGGGTACACCACAGGCAACATGACGTGTAGAGTCATAGAAATGGTAACTTCGCTTTAGTTTTATACCATTTATTGCACGCCACAAAACAGTCATGATATTTATGTCATCATCAGCACAGTATAACGAATGCAGCATTCAAAATCATATTAACTGATAGTCATGTAGGATTCAATACTTCATAGTTGTATGGTAAACAGATATCATAAAGTTCTGGTTCGTGAAGCTTTATAAATAATATATATAACTTCTGCAACAGTGTCAGCTGCAGATCTTCAATATTCATAGACAATAATAATTATTCCCTTCCTGATGCTAGCAGATCAGATGTATACAATAAGTCCGTTTACTGTCTGCACGTGAATAGCATACATGGATTACAGGTCAGCTCGACCTTTATAACCTTCCTAAGTCTAACCATCTGACTTGGACGTGATCTCTGATATAACGAATCCTGGAACACAGACAATAGTCTTGTTGGTCTAGAGTGACCCATATATATATAACTAGTTCAGGTATAAAGATACCGGTGACTTAATCCTAGTCAAAGTACCTCTCCATTTTGAATCACACAGGCGAGCAAAAAGGCGACAAAATGACGAACCTCTAGATGATAGCATAAAGTTCGATACAAGAGGAATTACCTTATTTCGGAAAATCAACCATGAACATATGCCTCCAGGCAGGCTTGAATAATACTGGGAAATAGTCTAGTTAGCTAACTAACTCACAAAGACAATGTATTTCCCTCAGAAAATCACAAGACGCAGGTCGCGTCTGCTCGCTACTTAGACCATTTCTAAACTCCCCGAGCTGGGCGGAACAACAAACGAAAACCAAGTCGAGACATGCGCAGAGCGACAATCTCTGAGTCGCCGTTCACAATAAGACGATTCTAAGAACATTCGAGATAAAAGTCTTACACAGTCGCGCCTTTTATGGTCATGAACAGAAGCGTTAAGAAAGGTTTCAGGCATCTACAACAGTTGACTGATACTACCAAATAAGGAGATATGGTCACGCTTCGTTCAAGAAATTATAGACCGAACGTGTCTCTATACAAGAGAAGGCAAACTCCTAAAAAATTGTAGTCTCGATAACTCGGATTATGTCCCTTTGACTGTAAAAAACATAATACACACTTCAGTCAAAAAATGATCATACATACGAAAAATGATCATACAAAGGCTTTGAAAAAAGTAATTATTTGTGCGTAACAACTGCTTATCTTTTTTTTTTTTTTTTGTGGTAAACATACACAAAAAGAAAACATTGTTTCTAAGAATCTAAGTTCTAAGACTGTTGTTTCCTAACCTTACTTTATGTAAACCAGAAAAATTCTAATAATTTTTATGTGTTAATTTTATTTAGTCACTCCTAGTTTTCTTTACATATTTTTAGGATGTTTTAAAAACTTAAATAAAATAAACGCTAAAGAAATGGTTTATTTATGTTTTTTTGCTCATGTGACAAAATGAATTATACATAAAATTATACACAAGGGAGAGCAAGCCAAAAATTACCAAAAACATAAGGAAATTTAGTCGTAGGTGAGTGAAATTTTGTAATAAAGACTCGAGGGTGAATGACACTGAAATAGTTTAAGAAGCACTGCTCTAAAGCACCATGACTGTACTAGATACTTAAATTAAACAAATATTAAATGTAAATTAAATTATCATACAGGTACATTAGTATAAATGATATATGTTCATTAGTGTCAATGAAATAGAATTGTTAATTAAATGTATACTATTCTGGCGTTCACAGTAATTGTAACTGCCCCCTCGTAATATTGTTTGGAACCATCAGTTCCCAGAAAATTGGTGGTACACCAGTACTAAATAAAATCTTATACATTTCTGGCTCCAAAAGACATCTGGAAACATGGGGATCAACGAAAATAACACTTATAATGTTGAAAAAAATATGTGAAGGGGATCTGATTCATGGGGTATGAATGCGAAGAACAACAAAGACTATACTAGAGAAAATACAAACATTAATCTACACATGCTTAACTCTGTGATTCCAGAGCAACAGTCTGGCTGTTGGTCAATTATTACTCCTGTCCTGAAACAACGGTGACACCGCTGTTTTCAGTTTCTCAAAAATAAACACCAAAATTCAACCATTTAATTCAGCCTATGTTTTAAATGCATAGGTTGACTTCCGTTACTATTTAAACAACCCATTTTAGTGTAGTTAAGCAGTGTGTGTACATCTTCTTCTTCTTTGATCCATAACCGCCAACCGTCAAAGCAGTCAGCGGCCATCACGCCTGGTGGCGTCTTGTAGGGCAGCAACAAATTGATTCCACTTTGCTCGGTCGGCGGCCATCCTTCGTACAGTGCCCCAACTGTGGTTCGTTCTTTGCATCTCAGCTTCCACAGTTCTCCGCCAAGTTGTTTTTGGTCGGCCTCTCTTTCGCTTTCCCTCGGGGGTCCATAGCATAGCTGTTCTTGCGATGGTATCAGGGTCCCTTCTGAGGACATGGCCAACCCAACTCCAGCGTCTGCCAGCTATGATGGTGTGCATGTCCTCCTGGTTACTCCGAATAAGTAGTTCTTGGTTGCTGATGGTGTTTGGCCAAAAGATTCGGAGAATTTTCCTTAGGCAGATTGTGTGGAAGGAGGACAGTTTCGACATTTCCTTCTCTGTTACTCTCCAACATTCCGCACCATAGAGAAGCACAGAAAGTACGCAGCTCTCATACAGTCTTAATTTGGTGTTTGTGCTGTACTGGGAAGACTTCCAAATGTTGTTGAGAATAGCAAAGGCTGTTCTCGCTTTATTCATTCTGTTGTTAATGTCCTTGCTTGTTCCGCCGTCAGGTGTTACTATGCTTCCTAGGTAAGTAATGTGTCTGTCTGTTCTAACTTCTGGTTCCTTACTGTTATTGGCTCAGGATTGCCCACATTTAGTGTCATGACCTCTGTCTTCTTCAGATTGATGTTCAGGCCAACCTGCTGGCCATACTTATTCAGTCTATCAGTTTTGTCTTGAATGTGTTGGTGTGAATGCGCGAGCAGTGCAATGTCATCTGCATATTCCAAATCTTCCAGTGTAGAAAACGTTGTCCATCTAATTCCTCTTGGACTGCCCTCTGTTGTCTGGCGCATCACCCAATCTATGACTGTCAAAAATAATGTTGTTGATAAGGGGCATCCCTGTCGTACTCCTGTTTTCACTTCGAAAGTTACATTACTCGATCCAACACTGCACGTAAAGTTAGAATAGAGGCTTTTTATAATGGAAACAATGCGGCTGGGAATTCCATAAGCCCTCAGAATTTTCCATAGGCTGTCCCTGTGTATGCTGTCGAAAGCCTTTTCAAAATCAACAAAGTTAATGTACAGCTGTCTCTGCCATTCTGAGCACTGCTCTATAATGTTCCTGAGGGCAAATATATGATCTGCACATCTTCTGTTCTTTCTGAAGCCCGCTTGTTCTTTCCTCAGTTTATGGTCAACTGCTTTTGAAATTCTCTGGATGATTATCCTGCCTAGTATTTTGCTGGGAACTGAGAGGAGGGTAATTCCTCTCCAGTTGTTGCAGTCTGCAAGGTCGCCCTTCTTGGGCAATTTGACAATTGTTCCTTTACTCCACTCTGTTGGTGTTGTCTCAGTTTCCCAGACTTGTGCAAACAGTGGTTCTAACAGTTCTGCTGCCAGCTCAGGGTCTGTCTTGAATAGCTCAGCATTCAGATTGTCGTGACCAGGCGCTTTGTTTCCATTTTTTAGCCCTTTGATAGCTGTGATAATTTCTTCTTTTCGTGGAATGTCTGTATTTACGTCTAAGTCACTTTCAGCCTCAGGAACATTCAGCTGAGTCTCTGGTGGTTCCTTATTCAGTGTTTCTCTGAAGTGCTCTGCCCACCTTGTTTCCTGCCCCTGTGCTGTGGTGATGAGATTTCCTTGCTTGTCTCTTACTAACGTTATGTTGTTTGCACCTCGTTTTCCACTGATAGCTTTAGTTATTTTATAAACTGTGCTTTGTTCATTTCTCAGTGCTGCCTCTTCTGCCTGTCTTGCAAGGTCATCCAGAAATGTCCTTTTGTTAGCACGGGTTTGACGTTTTACTTCCTTGTCCAGCTGACTGTACTGTTCACTATATATTGCCTTTAACCTGGGAGACTTAGCTTCTGTTTTCTTCCTTTTCATTTCCTTTCTCTTCGCTATGGTGTTTAGCGTTTCTGGTGTTATCCAGTCTTGGCTCTTTCTTTCCTGGAATCCCAAGCATGACTTGCTGCTTTCTTTGTATATTGTTGAGATGGTGTTGAATTTCTGGTCCACATCATCGGTCTCTGTTCTTTCCTGGCTTTTGGTAATCAGATATCGTCTCTTTACGTCGACCACAAACGCTTTTCTGGTGAGGGGGTCCTTAAGTTTCGTGATGTTGTATCTTTTCTGTTTGACTGCAACTGGTCCAGCAGCTCTGAGTTTCACCTTCAGTCTTGCTACTACTAGGTGATGATCACTTCCCACATCTGCGCCTCTTCTTACTTTCACGTCTTGTAGTGCATGTCTCCATCTGCCATTGATCATTATGTGATCTATCTGGTTTTTGTCTCGTCCGTTTGGTGATTCCCATGTTAACTTGTGCACTTCTTTGTGTTGAAAAAGTGTTCCTCCGATGACCAGGTTGTTAATACTGCAGAAGCTTATTAATTTGTCCCCATTCTCATTTACTGTTCCACTGCCGCATTTCCCCGTTACTCTTTCGTTATAATTATTGTGTGTTCCAACTTTCGCATTTAGGTCTCCCATTACTATAATAAGATCGTACCTGGGTACAGTTTCCATTTCCTTTTGTACCTGTTGATAGAACTCGTCCTTGATCTCTTCGTCGCTGTCATTTGTTGGTGCATAACATTGTATAATTGTGGTGTTGGTGAATCTCCCTCTCAGTCTTGCTCTTATTAGTCTGTTGTTAATGGGTTTCCATTCCAGTAGAGACCTTTCCATTCCTTTCTTAAGGATAATGGCTACACCTTCGTTGTGCTGACCGTCCTCTCTACCAGAATAAAGTACTGTTTCCCCTGTAGCTGTTTTTTATTCTCCCCATCCCTGTCCATCTGCTCTCGCTTATTCCCAGGATATGTAGTTTGTAATTCCTCATCTCTGCTGTAATCTGTCTCAGCTTTCCTGCCTCGTTCATAGTTCTGACATTCCAAAAACCAATTCTGGTTTCGTGTTTTGCGGTCTGGGCATCCGTTTTCATGCCAGTGGCTTCCTTTCGGCTTTCACCACTGTCAGTCATACGAGCCTGAGACTCCGGATGTCCGTCCCGCATCAAAGTATTTCCATTTATTGCTGTTTCCGTAACGTGTGTGATTTTTTTTACACAGACAGGGGTGTCGGCCCTGTGCTAAAACCCCCAACCTGGAGGACCAGGGTACCAGCTTTTGTCTGACCCCTACCCACGCAGACCAGTCCAGCATGGTTGAACCTACCAGGAGTAAAACTCCCACTGGCATAGCTCTGGGGATTGTCAGGGTACACAAGCTGCCATACCGCTACAAGGTATAGGTACCATTGATGGCAGTGTGTGTACATGTTTTGATGTTATTATTACAATTTGTGTGATGATTCGCGTGTTTCTTTGTTACTGCTACAGAAATGTCAGGATTTATATGTACAAATTCTAAACACATGAACCAAATAACTATGCCAATCTTGCTTAGAAACACTGATGATTGTTTAATAGTCATAGTTTGTTGGCAAATGATGGGATCAGTGCAGAAAGTTAGATTTAGCTGATGCATGGGTGTGGCCCTAGCTGGGCCATTCAAAAAACAACACAACTAGACCTTTAGTTACATCTAATGACTAATCATAGGTAGAAGATGAAGCTAGGGATATTGTTACAATCTAAAACAAGTGTAAAAGGTTTTTATGTGATGTTATTCTAGTTTATTTATTTGAAAATTGCATAATGCACTATTCTATATATTTTGTGATTTTTATAAGGAACCATAGTAAAAATGGTGTAAATACCATTAAATGTACTAAATGACGCCATATTCAGTGTTTTATTACGTTGTAAATGGAATACCTTCATGTTTTAAGACAAAAAAGAAAATGTTACTGTCTGCAATAACAAATTATCTTCGATAAGTCATATTGTACTGTTAACTTTTTAGTTTTTTTCAATTTACATGTAGCATGTTTTTTATGAATACCAAACGTACCTGCATTAACACTAACAAAGGCACTGTATATTCCTGACAACCAAACTATTAGACTAGGCAACAATCCCACTGGTAAATTCTGTTTCCAACTATAACAGCAGAGTGTCAAGCACTAGAGCAAGCTGCAAATATGATTTATAACACCAACTCTTGACTTGTGC
This sequence comes from Oreohelix idahoensis, assembly GCA_024509875.1. NCBI lineage: Eukaryota > Metazoa > Mollusca > Gastropoda > Stylommatophora > Oreohelicidae > Oreohelix > Oreohelix idahoensis. The sequence goes on along the minus strand of JAMPIV010005870.1, from coordinate 64,790 downwards.
CACCAGGTAGTCCATCCTATAACTCTTTATCCATTTCCCTACAGTTTGATATATAATATGTGCATGTTCACTGACAAGATTTACATACTATTTACAATAGAAGATGGCACCATTCACTGTTAAGAATTCTTCAAAAAATAATTCTGGCACAGGGTGGAAAATAATTACGGAATCAAAGAGTCAAGTAAAATCGCAAGACTAGAGTGACATAAGTGTCTTACTGATAATCTGTAGGACAGAATCAACAGCCCGCCAACCAGTAGATAAGAAAATTTAAGCTGAAAGATAGACTAAACATATAATAAGGGAACATACTTGTATTTTAACCTGGCAGACAATAATGTTGAACCCAAAGAAAAAGATAAAGATGAAAATAGTAATGACATCTCATGAAAAGAAACTCTTACAGAACTAAAACATGGAGGATGCACCCTGAGAGAGATGGAGAAAATGACAAAGACAGCATAAATAAAACAGTGAGACCACTGATGAAAGAACTGAACAGTAACTAAGAGCACTGTCAGATAGATATACATACACATTAGAAAATGGCTTTCTTTATTTAAGCATCAGTGAATATTGCATACCAAGAACTACTTATTCGGAGTAACCAGGAGGACATGCACACCATCATAGCTGGCAGATGCTGGAGTTGGGTTGGCCACGTCTTCAGAAGGGACCCTGATACCATCACAAGAACAGCTATGCTATGGACCCCCGAGGGAAAGCGAAAGAGAGGCCGACCAAAAACAACTTGGCGGAGAACTGTGGAAGCCGAGATGCAAAGAATGAACCAGAGTTGGGGCACTGTACGAAGGATGGCCACCGACTGAGCACGGTGGAATCAATTTGTTGCTGCCCTACAAGACGCCACTAGGCGTGATGGCTGCTGACTGCTTTGACAGTTGGCGGTTATGGATCAAAGAAGAAGAAGCAGAATATTGTGTAAACTACTGGGCACTGTTAAAATATTTCTGTTTGAATATTTACTCCATACAATTCTAATTGAAACAATTGATTGAAAAAACAGTTCAGCTCACCTGTGAAAGTTACCATGAGAATCCCTGACGTGTTTTTCATTGACATAACCACCTGCAATTAGTGGCCAGTTAAATATACGGAAGAGAGAATAGCCAATCTCTTGGTCAATGCCATTCATAGGACAATAAAGGTTGATCATTTTGATCTGTAATATAAAGTTAAAAAGGTAAATGTAAGAATTCTTGAAATGGAATTAACAAAAATCTGATCTGCAATGTAAGTTTTAATAAATTATTTAATTAGCATGTGTTCTTTACATTATTTAATGAGATAACAACTGCAGAGCTGAACTGTTCTCCAAGTTGCATTTTTGTTTATATGCAAAAGTCATTATTTCATTATCATTTTCCTTTGCGAACCCTATAAAACATGGAGTCCCCAAACAAACTGATTCCCTTGTGGGAGCTTTCACCATGTTCATATGCTCTTGCTTTGTTGGCCAAGTCTTCTTCTTCATTGATCCTTAGACGTTGACTGTCACAGCAGTCAGTGGCCATCACGCCTGGTGGCATCTTGTAGGGCAGCAAACTGCTTCCACTTTGCTCAGTCAGCGGCCATCCATCGTGCAGTGCCCCAGCTCTGGTTCATTCTTTGCATCTCAGCTTCCACAGTTCTCTGCCAAGTAGTTTTTGGTCGGCCTCTCTTTCGCTTTCCCTCGGGGGTCCATAGCATAGCTGTTCTTGTGATGGTATCAGGGTCTCTTCTGAGGACGTGGCCAACCCAACTCCAGCATCTGCCAGCTATGATGCTGTGCATGTCCTCTTGGTTGCTCCGAGTAAGCAGTTCTTGATTGGTGATGGTATTCGGCCAAAAGATTCTGAGAGTTTTCCTTAGGCAGACTATGTGGAAAGAGGACAATTTCGACATTTCCTTGTCTGTTACTCTCCAGCATTCCGCACCATAGAAAAGCACAGTATGTACACAGTTCTCGTATAATCTTAATTTGGTGTTTGTGCTGTACTGGGAAGACTTCCAGATGTTGTTGAGACTAGCAAAGGCTGTTCTCGCTTTATTCATTCTGTTGTTGATATCTTTGCTTGTTCTGGCATCTGGTGTTACTATGCATCCTAGGTATGTAAATGTATTTGTCATTTCCAGCTTCTGGTTCCTCATTGTTATGGGCTCAGGATTGCCCACATTGAGTGTCATGACCTCTATCTTATTTAGACTGATGTTGAGACCCACCTGCTGGCTATACTTATTCAGTCTTTTTTTTCTTGGATGTGTTGATGTGAATGTGCGAGTAGTGCAATGCCATCTGCATAATCTAGATCTTCCAGTGTAGAAAATATTGTTCATTTTATTCCTCTTGGACTGCCCTCTGTTGTCTGGAACATCACCCAGTCTATGATCGTCAAAAAAAATGTGGTTGATAAGGAGCATCCTTGTTGCGCTCGTCTTCACCTCAAACGTTAGGTTGCTCAACCCAACATTGCATGTAAAGTTAGCATAGAGGCTTTTTGTGATTGAAACAATGCAGATAGCAATTCTATAAGTCCACAGTATTTTCCATAGGCTGTCCCTGTGTATGCTGTGAAAAGCATTTTCAAAATCAACAAAGTTAATGTTTAGCTGTCCCTGCCATTCTGAGCACTCTTTAATGTTTCTGAGGATGAATATATGATCTGGACATCTTCTGTTCTTTCTTAATCCCACTTGTTCTTTCCTCAGTTTATGATCTACTGCTTTTGAAATTCTCTGGATAATTATCCTGCCTAGTATTTTACTGGTGACTGAGAGAAGAGTAATTCCTCTCCAATTGTTGCAGTCTGCAAGGTCGCCTTTCTTGGACAATTATTTGTTTATTCCACTCCACTGGTGTTGACTCTGTTTTCCAGACTGGTGGCCAAGTAGTATTGTTTTAATCTAGAAATCTGTATATGTATCTAGCTATGCAAGGTTTCATCCTTGATTTATATAGGTAAAGGTAAAGGATTCCGTTACATGCCTATTGAGGCATATTGGGAATATGGTGTTAGGCCCATATTTTCTTGACCATCGGCACACTAGCGCTGATGTGGTCAGCATCACGCCGGCCGCCTTAACCTTCCCAGAGTAAATTTGGTACCCAATTCATGAGGCTGGGTCGACCTTATAGCCATTTGCAGTCTAAAAAATCCCACCTCAACTGGGGATTGAACCATGGACCAATGAGCTAGGAAGCCTGTGCACTAACCACTGCGCTAACGCAGATTTATATAGCGTGCTACAAAAATCCTAAAAAATCCTCTCGACCTTAAATATCATTTCATCAACAATTTCCATTTTGCTCCTAATGGAGCAGCTGGGCACTTCCAATGCATTCCTGTCATCAGTGGTGGTTTCTGCAGGAATTTCTTTCATAAAATGAGGTTGCCAGCCTCATGCACTATCTCATGTTCATTCATAACCTTCCACTCCCAAAGGAGCACAGGCCTTCAACCAACCCCATGCCAAGTCCTCCTGTCACGTGCCATCATCTCAAGTTCTATCCACATTCTTCTTATCATTTTCACCTCTGTTTCCAGCTCTCTTCTCCATGTGCTTCTTGGTCTACCTCTGCCTCTCTTGCCCTGGGGGTTCCAGAATAAGGACTGCCTTGTAATGCTATCAACAGGTTTCTTCAGTGTGTGTCCTATCCATCACCATTGTCTTCTTCTCATCTCTTGTTCCACTGGCACCTGTCTGGTTCTTGTCATCAGTTCCACGTTGGTAACCTTGTCATACCATTTTAATATTTCTATTCTACGCAAGTACCCATTTATGAAAGTCTGTAGCTTTTTGGTTGTTGTCTTTGTTGTTCTCCATGTTTCAGAAATCTCATGTTAGTTACCTCTTATGACATGTCTGAGGGTGCAGTAGTGCTCTTCTTTCTGTGTCTCCTCAGAGACCCCCAGGAATGACCCGGGGCTCTACCTTGCAAATATTTCTTTGCAAAAAACTAGTTCTAAATTATGTGAATCTTCAGGAGTGCATTCTGGGTACAATATGACTGCCACGAACAGATCTTGTATTTGCTGTTGTGTTTGCAGGATTCCATTCTTAACCCTTCTGTACCGTATTTCCCGATTATCAAGAACACCCTAAATGACTCTGCCGGATTCTGTATATCGGGAATGGACAACACCCATGTGAAAACCGGGGTCCAAACTAAAAATAATCAACCAATCACATTAAATTTATGTAGTGAATGCAGTATATATGTTCTGCAGCAAATAATGGCTTTAGTTACTAGTGGTTGCTGTGTTTACATTAAATTTGACTATTTTTAGCATGAAGCGTGTCATTCAGGAGCCAAGTAATTTGAGTGCGCAAGCCCTAAATCTGGGCTTCTTACAGCTGCTCAGGTAATATACAATAAATGACTTTCAGACAACGGTGAATAGAAATTTGATGAAGTGTATCCTTGAAGTGATTTAGAATCCAGTGATCAAGAAAGTAGATCTGATAGTGATGAGAAACAGGATTGTAGCGACAGGCATAGTAAGGTGGAATACTGGTGCTAAATTATGAGTTCACCAATTTTTGATAATGTCCTGAAATTTTATGGGTACATGTGCATTGGTTTTCACGTAATCCTTTTTTGTGATATATGTGCGTTTATATACATTTTTTCTCAGGAACTCAAGTATAGGGGAATGTAACTCTCAGGGGATCAGGGCTGGATGAGTTGTCCATACATTTACAGTGTATAAAATATACCTCTTCATTCATCAATGGCTGCATGCAAGATGGAACCTGACCATTGGCCTGTGACCAGTATTTTGCCAATGAAACACATTCAAGGTGTGTCAGCGCAAATGGAATAAACTTCACTTCAAACAATTCACGAAACATAATGAGAGACAGTCCTTCATCATATTCCTCTCTGTCTAGTTCCAGGGTTTTCATTTTTGAATCAGTTCCTGGAAAAAAAAAATGAAATATAAGTATTTATCAAACTACTCACAAAATATTCCACTCTCCCTGACACAAAAACACCTGACCTTGCAACTTCTGTACTAATATAGCTTTCAAGCTCTTATCTTTTTTTTTTTTTGGGGGGGGGAGAGAATGTGTGTGTGTGAATCAATCAATACCCTTTAGCTCCCCAGGGAGCTTAGGTCTTCAACAAGCACATGCCAAGTCCTACTGTCACATGCCAAGTCCTACTGTCACAAGTTCTTTCCATGTTTTCCTCATCATTTTCACTTCTGTATCTAGTTCTCGAGGGTGTGTGTGTGCTCATTTCTAAAACTCTTATTAGAAGCCAAAATAACACCCATAGCCTGATTTCGCTGCCATCCAATTTGGACAACTAGAAATCTGTTCTCAGCAAGATATGAACTATTTCTCCATGTTGTTTTAGCACATAGGGAAACATACAAAACAGAATATATTCATTAACAGATGCTCCAGAAGTATCCTGAAAGCAGAGTGAGGAGCCTGGGCCAAATATACAGATATTTGGGATGAGACACAGCCAAATAAGAGCCTGCTGTGGTACACTTAACAAAATAGGGGTGGAAATGACAGGACATACAGCAAGGTGGTACCTTCATGATCTGAGGTCACTCAGGCAGGGGCAGATGGCATGCACAGATTACACTACGTGCCTAAAAGTCTGCGTGGATGAAATTTCCAGGATATTAAAAAATAAAAAAAATCCATGCCAAGTAGTACGGGTTAACAGTAATCTGTACAAGTAATTCTCGTTTTCAGATTTGTACAGTCCATATATAATTTCTGTAGATGTATATATATATATATATATATATATATATATATATATATATATATATATATATATATATATATATATATATATATATATATATATATATATGGGATCCGCGCTGGTGTAATGGTTACCACATCGCACTGGCAATCAGGTGTTCAAGGTTCAAGGCATTTGAAGGAGTGTCATTGACCGGGATTTTGACTGAATAACCTGAATGGCTCCTGAGATAAACCCTCTGTGGATGGGAAGGAGCAAAGCTCCTGACCTGGTTGGAAGGAAAGTCCACAGGCTCCCCAGCCTCGCAATGACATGTCATTAGGCCGAAGGGCTAAAAGCCCAAGTGCCGCTGGCTAAGAAAAAAAAAAAAAAATATATATATATATATATATATATATATACCAATACCTTGTCGAGATATGGCGGCTTGCGTACCCCGATTACCCCCAGAGCTATGCCAGCGGGAGTTTTACTCCTGGAAGGTTCTACCAAGCTGGACATGTTTGCGCAGGCAGGGGTCAGACTAAAGCAGACACCCTGGTCCTCCAGGTTGGGGGTTTTAGCATTGGGCTGACACCCCTGTCTATATAAAAAGAAATGAAGTTACGGAAACGACAAAAAAAAAAACATACATAAATACATATAAATCGATCGTCTTGGGCAACGCCTTAGCCGATATTTGCGTTGTAAGATTAGGCGAGATGATAGGTCACGTGAATAAAAAAAAATCAAGCTGCCTATTTTTCAATTGATGCGGGATTTGCAGGAGTCCGTTTGGTGTGTCGTTCATTCATCATTCTGCACTAATGCTGACAGAAGGTTACTAATTATAATTATTTTAACGATTACGTCGCACTGAGCATAATTTATTATTTATGGCCACTAACTAGCAAAAAAAAAGAAATGTACATTTGAATAATAATATAATAAGAATTATGAAACCCAAAAAAAAAAAAAAATGAAAGCCAGGCAAATTTGCCTCTTAACCTGACCAGAGCACCACGAAAAGTTTATATGAAGTTACTTCTCTTCTAAGTTTTAATTTCATTTCTTTAAAACATTGTCCATGGTTTTTCTTTCGTAAATAAATCATTATTACGATCATTACGAGTTATTTTTATTAAGTAATTAATAACTATCAATGTTTTTTTGTATTGACAGGGCAGGATTTAGCCATAAGCTAAATAAGCTACAGCTTAGGGCCCCAGTCTGAAGAGGCCTCTCTTGCCAAGTTTAGTTCTTGCACGGCCTTATTCTCTCTTATCAATTGCCAAATAGGGCCTCCACAGCTGCCTATAGCTTAGGGCTTCACCATACCTAAATCCGTCTCTGCATATTGACGACTGACACTAAAAGTCATATGGGTATTTAAAACTGCCAATTAGGCTAAAACGGCTATTTTAATATTTGAAGTTTGGTAGAGAATAAATTGTACTAGCGCCAGTTTGTATTTTCATTGCAAATTATGAGCTTTTTTTGTTTTTAAAAAAAAAAAACTCATATGATCACACGATTTTATTATTTTAAAAATTACCTCAGATATTCATAGAAATAATTTGAAACCACCCCATTCCATATCATATAACAGGATAATATAGTTTAGTTCAATTTTTCTCTTTGCAATAATAATAATAACAACGAAGAAGTAAAATTAGCGGTGATTGACAGTGGAACGTCTTCTTTGATGTCATCCTTGTAAGTCGCGAACGTCTTTAGGGTTAAAATTAAGGTTTGGGTTCAGGGTCAGGTTTAGGATTTCTAACCATTACCCTTTACTACGAGGGACGTTCAGAAAGTAATGCACCACATCGTTTTTCTCAGGAGCTATTAATTCAAAAAGCATGAAATTTATACTCAATATACATGGATATGTCATGTAAACATCGGTATTATTCAACATAATCCCCATCAACTTGTACGGCTTTATGCCAGCGCAAAACAAGTGCATTTATTCCTAGCCCATACCAGCCTTTGTCTTGATCATGTAGCCATTTCTTCGCTGCATGAATCACCCCTTCATCATCTTCAAACCTTGTCCCACGGAGTGCATCTTTAAGTGAACCAAATAGATGAAAATCAGAGAGTGCCAAATCGGGACTATAGGGTGGATGGGGTAGTACAGTCCAACCCAATTTGGTTATTGCTTCCCGTGTTGCCAGACTTGTGTGAGGGCGCGCATTGTCGTGAAGGAGAAGCAGGTCTGCTGGATTCTTGTGCGGCCGAACTCTGTGAAAACATTGATTGAGTTTTTTCAATGATTTAATGTAAGCTTGCGAATTGATTGTCTCTCCTCTTGGCATAACGTCCACAAGAATAACACCTTCAATGTCCCAAAAGACAGTGATCATGACCTTTCCAGCTGAAGGAATTGTCTTGAATTTCTTTCTTCTTGGTGATTGCGGATGATGCCACTCCACTGACTGTCTTTTTGTCTCAGGTTCAAAATGATGTGCCCAGGTTTCGTCAGCTGTAACGATCTTAGCCAAAAAGTTCTCTGCATCAGCATTGAAACACTCCAACAGTTCAGAAGAAATTGCTTTCCTTTGCAATCGGTGGTCATTTGTGAGACTTCGAGGAACCCATCTTGCGCAAACCTTAGAAAATCCGAGAGTTTTTATAACTGCATTTGCACTACCAATGCTGACTGACAGCTGTAAGGCCAATTGTTGAGTAGTGATTCGCCTATCAGTAAGAATAATGCCCTCAGCGCATTTCAACATTTCTGCGTCGGTGGCTGTGGCAGGACGTCCACAGCGCGGCCGATCAAGAAGCTCCGTATCTCCACTTCCTGATTCTTTGATTCTCTGAACCCAGCGACTGACTGTACTCCTGTCGACTGCAAAACTTCCATACACATAGACGCTTGTGAATATTCACAACAGTTTCCTTCTCTGAAACGAGAAATTCTATCACAATTCGCTGTTTATAACGCAAGTTGCTAACACGCTCCATTTCAACGGTTTAGGGCAGCCATATTATTTGGCCGGTTGCGGTGCAATTTCATGCACACAATTGGCACATGCCATATTTAAAGTGTGCAAAATTTCATGCTTCTATCTTCATTATTAGCTGACAAAAACGATGTGGTGCATTACTTTCTGAACACCCCTCATACTATGTCTCAGATTTCTTTTATAAGGTCCTATTGAACACAAGATTTCTCAGTCACAGTTAAGCGCAAAAATATACTAAATGATGACCTTATCACATCATTTTTACAGTGTTGAATAAACTCAGACACTTGTTGTTTGGGTCTTAAAACAAGTGGAGACCTGCTTTAAAAAGCTAATCAGCATGTCTCAATTATAATGCAGCCCACTGTAATTGAAAATATTTTTACACCAATTAAATCTTTTGATACATTTTTTTTGTGGTCTTTGCACAGGTTTGGTGGGTCTTTGTTCAGGTTTTTTGTACAGGATTTTTATCTCCAAGGGGTGGCATCTATGTGCACGGGGCAGTGGAATGAGGTCCTAAAGTGTGTGAAAAGAAGACATATGCTATACACTGAATATAGGCAACTTAGTTGCAGAAATAAAAAATACTTCACCACGCCTGCTGTAGTGTTTACCTACCAGACAAGGGGCAGTGGAATGAGGCCCTAAACTATGTGAAAAGCAAGGCCTAGTTGTTGTTGTTTAACTAGGGCTGCCGAACTTCTCACTCTTTAGCAGCCAATACCAAGTTAAAGACTCCTTGGCATTATCTACACTGTAGGTCTAGGATTTTCCTTTGGCTTTTCTGCCATTCCAAAATGTGCTGAGTTGAAGTCATGAGCTCCAGTTTCTCCAGCTTGGCTTGCATTTAATGGATCGTCATATCTGGTCTCAAGCTCGGAGTAAGAAGCGCATGACCTACTGTGCATTCCCCGCCATCCAAGGGGGCTCTCCAACCATGCAGAGCTAAAATACTGTGCTCTGGTTCTGAGCTCTCCTAAGGAATCATCACGTCCTGCACAAAGCCACTTCTCAGCTCCCACTGCCTATCACTGGGTCCATTTGAGATCCTCCTGCACGCAGTCAACCAGGTCAAAGCCAATGAATCATGCCTGGGGCTCAAGTGACTTCTCCAAGCTTAGTGTGCAATGCTGGGTTCTCAACAAGTTTCACCACAGGGGGAATCCCTGTAAGTGAGTGAATAATTTCAAGAGTCAATGAGGGTGTAATTAGCCTCACAGACAGGGGTTCACTTCCACATATGTATATTGTAGCATTGTGCATAGCTGGTGGTCATATAAGGATGACTCCAGATATGCCTCCATGCATAGACCTAGATGTACATTGAATATAGGAAACTTAGCTGTACAGATAAAAATACTTGACACAAATAAAATGTGACAATCAGAGCTAACTACAATTTTTATTCCAGCTTTTACAAACTATCTCTCTGCAAGGATGACCAAAATACTATTTTTTTCCTACCATTATTGTCATAAAGAGTTGTAGGGAAATGAAGTTAGAGTTCTTGAGCAAGTGTGTCACTTGGCTGCTCATGTTGTTGTAGGATGTCTGTCCATCTGCCTCTTTGTCTTCCCCGTGCTCTGAACCCAGGTGTTCTAACACTGTAGGCGCATAGTGGTAACTTTATCGGGCTCTATTCTCATGAGATGGTCAAACCACTTGATTTTCTGTGTCTCTACATACTATTATACTTGATGCAGGATACAGTTCCTACAATTTTTCTAATGTCATCATTTCTCATTCTGTCTCTCCTGGTAACATTAATGGCTTCTCTTAAACATCTCATCTCACAGTAGACCACAACACTAAGATTGAAAAATATGTACAGGAAAAAAGCTAAAGAGACAAAAATGTTTACCAACAATTCCATCAGTAAGAATAACATGGAACACGCAATCTTTTGGCAGCAAAGGACCAAGAAGTTCAGCAGCATCTATTTCTGTCTTCTTTTTCTTTTTGCCTTGTGGTTTCTTCTCCGTCAGTACATTCCACAGACTATGTGAACAAAATATGATCAAGCATTTTGGCTCGATAGGGCTTTCCTAACAGAAAAAAGCAGAATGCAAATTGAAGAAAGTGAAAACATTTGTATTACATAATTTAATGCTATTTATTTTCCTCACTTTCACTGATTACAAAATGGGCTTTTTAATTTTTCAAACAGTAGTGTTCATTTATTAATATTATGAAATTTCATGAACTATTCAAATATTACATACTGTCCTCAATTTGCAACGTATGAGACTTACGACCAGTCGTACTTATGATGACCACTCCGTTAAATGATGACCACTCCGTTAAGCCAATTTTGTTATTTTCAGACTCCCATCTTTCGGTAATAAATGTTATTTATTCATTATTTATTACATCGCTGCACTGTTCAATACAGTAATTCTATGTTATAATTTTCACATTCTACTATTTCACAAAATACAGTGAGTAAAATTAGTTTTAAATACAGCAAAACAGACCTACACATTTTAGCATTCAGGCATGTTAATTGTTTACATACCCTTATGGTTAATATAGTATACAGTGATTTCAGACTTACGACCATTTCAACTTATGATGGTGTTGTCGAAACGGAACCCCATCGTAAGTCGAGGACAATGTGTAATGCTACAATATTTTACTTTCGTTTATAAAAATAATAATGATATAGTTTTCTGAAGCAGAGTTTTGCTGGTTGTGAAATCACAACTTTTTTCTTAAAGAGATTTAAATGCCACTTAGTACCAGAAGATATGATGCTACATTCTGCCACCAAGTTTTATCCACCATTTCGTCCCCTGTATCACTGTCACGTAAAAAGCAGTTCCATCTCAAATGCTGACGCCGTTCTTTTTCTCGTTTTGCTTGATCTCGCCACACTTTACAGACCCTGAAAAAAGTGCATGCACATAATGCCTAGTTTTACAGCAGTGAATTTATGGCAATGTGACATATAATTCTTTAAATAATGCTATATAATTATCTTTTTTTTTTAATTAAGGAAAAGACAGAAATATATATAGCTAAGTTTTACAGCCTGCCATCACCGGTGTCAACACCTTGTCGAGGTATGGCGGCTTGCATACCCTGATTACAACCAGAGCTATGCCAGCGGGAGTTTTACTCCTGGAAGGTTCTACCAAGCTGGACAGGTTTGCGCGGGCAGGGGTCAGATGAAAGCAGACACCCTGGTCCTCCAGGTTGGGGGTTTTAGCATAGGGCTGACACCCCTGTCTATGTAAAAAAAATTGAAGTTACGGAAAAGATAACAAATAAACAAACTTTGCTACGGGACGGACATCCGGAGTCTGAGGCTCGTATGACTGTCAGTGGTGGAAGCCACTGACATGAGAACAGACGTCCTGACCGCAAAACATGATGCAAGAATAGGATTTTGGAATGTCAGGACAATGAATGAGACGGGTAAACTAAAACAGATCATTCTAGGGATAAGCGAGAGCAGATGGACAGGGGCAGGAAAAGTTAAAACAGCAACAGGAGAAACAGTACTTTACTCTGGAAGAGAGGATGGACAGCACAACGAAGGCAAAGCCATTATTTTACAGAAAGGAATAGAAAGGACACTACTGGAATGGAAACCCATCAACAACAGACTGATAAGATTAAGATTGAGAGGTAGATTCACCAATACTACAATAATACAATGCTACTCACCAACGAATGACAGTGATGAAGAGGTCAAGGATGAACTCTATCAACAACTGCAGAACGAAATGGAAGACACACCTAGATATGATCTTATTATAGTAATGGGGGACCTCAATGCGAAAGTTGGTACACACAATACATATAATGAAAGAGTAATGGGGAAATGCGGCAGCGGAACAGCAAACGAAAATGGGGATAAATTAATAAGTTTCTGTAGTATTAACAACCTGGTCATTGGAGGAACACTTTTCCCACATAAAGAAATTCATAAATTAACATGGTAATCACCAAATGGTCGGGACAGAAACCAGATAGACCACATCATGATTAACGGTAAATGGAGACATGCATTACAAGATGTGAAGGTAAGAAGAGGTGCAGATGTGGGAAGTGATCACCATTTAGTAGTAGCAAAACTGAAAGTGAAACTAAGAAGGCTGGACCAATTGTAACTACACAGAAAAGGTTTTACATCAGTAAATTGAAGGACCCCCTTACCAGAAAAGCTTTTGCGGCTGACATAAAGAAACGATATCAATTTGCCAAAAGTCAGGAAAAGACATTGACTGATGATATAGACCAGAAATTCAACACCATTTCAACAATATATAAGGAAAGCAGCAAATCATGCTTGGGATTCCAGGAAAGGAAGAAGCAAGACTGGATAACACCGGAAACATTAAACACCATAACACTGAGAAAGGAAATGAAAAGAAAGAAAACAGAAGCGAAGTCCCCCAGGTTAAAGCAACTATATAGCAAACAGTACAGTCAGCTGGAGAAGGAAGTTAAATGCCAAACCCGAGCCAACAAAAGGAATTTCCTAGACGATCTTGCAAGACAGGCAGAAGAGGCAGCACTGAAAAATGAACAAAGCACAGTATACAAAATAACTAAATTCATCAGCAGAAAACGAGGTGCAAACAATATTACATTAGTAAGAGATAAGCAAGGAAATCTCATCATGACAGCATAGGGACATGAAACAAGATGGGCAGAGCACTTCAGAGAAACTCTGAACAGGGAACCTCCAGAGACACAATTGAATGTTCCTGAGGCTGAAAACGATCTAGATGTAAATACAGACATTCCACGAAAAGAAGAAATCATCACAGCAATCAAAGGGTTAAAGAACGGAAAAGCTCCTGGCCATGATAACTTAAATGCAGAGCTATTTAAGAAAGACCCTGAGCTAGCAGCAGAACTATTAGAACCACTATTTGCACAAGTGTGGAAAACAGGGACAACACCATCAGAGTGGAACAAAGGAATAATTGTCAAATTGCCCAAGAAGGTAGATCTTGCAGACTGCAATAATTGGAGAGGAATCACTCTTCTCTCAGTTCCCAGCAAAATACTAGGCAGGATAATTATACAGAGAATTTCAAAAGCAGTAGACCACAAACTGAGGAAAGAACAAGCAGGATTTAGAAAGAACAGGAGATGTGTAGATCATATATTCACTCTCAGGAACATTATAGAGCAGTGTTCAGAATGGCAAAGACAGCTTTACATTAATTTTGTTGATTTTGAAAAGGCTTTCGACAGCATACATAGGGACAGTTTATGGAAAATACTGAGGGCTTATGGAATTCCAAGCTGCATAGTGTCAATCATAAAAAGCCTCTATGCTAACTTTACGTGTAGTGTTGGGCAGAGCAACCTAACTTTGAGGTGAAGACAGGAGTACGACAGGGATGCCCCTTATCAACCACTCTTTTTTTAACAGTCATAGACTGGGTGATGCGCCAGACAACAGAGGGCAGACCAAGAGGAATAAGATGGACTACATTTTCTACATTGGAAGATCTGGAATATGCAGATGACATTGCACTACTAGCACATTCACATCAACACATCCAGGAAAAAACGGATAGACTTAATAAGTATAGCCAGCAGGTGGGCTTGAACATCAATTTAAAGAAGTCAGAGGTCATGACGCTCAATGTGAGCAACCCTGAGCCCATATCAGTAAGGAATCAGCAACTGGTACAGACAGACACCTTCACATACCTAGGATGCATAGTAACACCAGACGGCGGGGCAGGCAAAGTCATCAACATCAGAATGAATAAGGCAAGAACAGCCTTTTTTAGCTTAAACAACATCTGGAAGTCCTCTCAATACAGCACAAGCACAAAATTAAGATTATATCAGAGCTGTGTGCTTTCTGTGCTTCTCTATGGTGTGGAATGCTGGAGTTACAGAAAAGGAAATGTTGAAATTGTCCTCTTTTCACACAACATACCTAAGAAAAATTCACGGAATCTTTTGGCCGAATACCATCACCAACCAAGATCTGCTTACTCGGAGCAAGCAAGAGGACATGCACACCATCATAGCTGGCAAACGCTGGAGCTGGGTTGGCCATATCCTCAGAAGAGACCCTGATGCCATCACAAGAACAGCTATGCTTTGGACCCCTGAAGGAAAACGAAAGAGAGGCCGACCAAAAACAACCTGGCGGAGGACTGTGGATTCCGAGATGCAAAGAATGAAACAGAGTTGGGGCACTGTACGAAGGATGGCTGCCGACCGAGCAAAGTGGAATCAATTTGTTGTTGCCTTACAAGACGCCACTAGGCGTGATGGCCACTGACTGCTTTGACGATCAGCGGCTAAGGATCAAAGAAGAAGAAGAAGTTTTACAGCAATGGAATGATGACAATATTAAATGTAATTATTGAAATACTGCTATATAAATAATTTGTTTCAAATGAGGAAAAACAGCAACATATATAGCTAAGTTTAGTTTTTTTTTTAAATGCAACTATAAAACAGCCCAAATCACAAGCTAATCTAATTTCTACACATATATAGATACATAATGAAATAAAATGGACAAAAATATCCTAGTAAACCCCTGTTGGATTATAAATTAGGATACAGTGCAGTCTGGATAAGCAGAAGTCCCTGGAACAATCTAAAGTATTTCTGCTGATCAGAAGTTTTTTTTTTTCAAAGATGGATATTTTATGGTCGTAACCAATATTAAGTGCATGAAGTATTTACATTAACTATTTAAACACAACTGTTTCAATTTTTAATCAACATATCTGTGTCTTTTTAAATTTTCAGAAGCAGTTTAACAAAAACACAAAATTGTTTCATATTATTTGCTAGTACCATAGTTGTAAGCATTAAATCATTTGAAAGTCTAAATATTTGAACTAATATCAAACTCTGTACTGTAACGTCAGAGTATAACATGTTCACTAGAATATCTGCATGATAATAAATAACTATACACGCAGTTCCGACGATAAAAAAATCACATGAGAATCAATGTGAAGAATTTTTAAAAGTCAGGACTCTTAAAGAGAGCACTATTAAACCTTGTATACTCTCCTAGCTGTTCCTACATAGCTTGACAGCCAGGGTGAGATGTTCATCCTTGCAGTGAGGTGATGGTGCCATTCGAATGGTCCCTGGTTCGAAGATCCAGTATACCTTCATTTCACTTACTTTTCTGTTGTCTAGTGCCCTTCTGCTTTACTTCTTTTGTTCTTTCTTACAAGTATGTACCATTTGTCTGTTTTCATTAATTATGGGGGCAGAGTCTTTTACAGACAGGGGGTATGATGTGTTGGTGTTGTGGGTAGTGGGTTTCCCCCCTTGCTTCACCCTAGGCCTTGTTCATGAAAGGAGCGACCATTGCGGTGTCAGTCTCTTGGCCTAGCAAAACCTCTCATACCCCAAGATCGTTGTGCGTGGTGAAGAGCCACACCCTCCTCGAGGTAGTCCTGGTAACTGAGGGTGCGAATCCTCAGGCTAAACACAATGGATCTAGAGGAGCAAACCTCGATAATAAAACCGGTGCACTACACCGTACACGCCCTCAGTGGGTGGGAAGGAGCCAGATGGATACTGAACAAGTCTTGGGAGTGGAAACGAGTGTGGACTGCTCCCTGAAGATCGGAACCCATCATACAGGCACAGAGACTCAGGACGTGACGATCCTATTGCCTTCAACTCTTGGTCACATGCCTAGAGCCTCGAAGAACTCAGCGTAACCAGCAGGCAATTTGGTGGCGGGGAATGAGCACTGTGAGCCCTACCTTGGCTACGTATCACAAGGAGATGCAGAAACACCCCCTTTATCTTCCCCAGAGCTGGCACAGTACACTTCTGGCTTCTACCCGGGGCGGTAGGAAATCCACAGGCACCCCAGCATCACAATGCCATGAAGATGACCAAGTTAAAACTTACTAACTCATACCTGGCAGAGCAAGTCCTCCATCAGATGCGGCCGATGCTGGGCCCACTGGCGCGTAAACACGTCCTGATCCCCATCGAGACTTGCCCGGGGAGCCCACCCCAGCTCAAAAAAGCAGAGAAGGCTACTCTCCAAACCGCCGATGTCTTGCGGGCAGTGTTAGGATGTGCAAGAACATGGACAGGAAGACTCCACAACTTCCCCACTGAAGACACGCCCACGACGACCGTTGCCTCAATTGGCTGTGTGTGGTGTACCCAGAAACGGGGCCTCCCAGTACTGAGGCACAGTTAAGTCCCCGATGTCACTTATCGGTTCAGAGTTGAGAGAGATGGCTGAGCATCACAATCCCCCCTGTGTTGCAACATGTTGAGAACCCAGCATTGCACACTAAGCTTGGGGGGATCACTTGGGCACCAGACTTAATACTGGCTCTTGACTGGATGGCCGCATGCAGGAGATTTCTACAATGGAGAGATGACAGGTGGTGGGTATCTGGAAGTGGCTCTGTGCAGGACGTGAGGATTCCTTGGGAGAGCCCAGAACCAGAGCACAGCATTGTGCAAGCTCTGCATAGTTGGAGAGCCCCCCTGGATGATGGGGAATGCACAGTGTGCCACCCCACCTATCCCCAACTGCTAACTTAGAACCAGAAGTGGGGTCCTCTGTATGCATGCCAGGCCAGGATAAAATGCCTGGGATAGAGACTGGAGCTCAGAACTCCCCAGCTCAAAGTTGCAGGATGACAGAAAAACCATGGGAAAGACAGGTCTTTTTTGAAGATAATGCAACCATATTTTCACCATACGAGCTCGGACGCCGCCTCGGTAAACAAGGTCCGCGCAGAGCAGTGACACCCCCAGGCTGCTTGCGAATAGTCTACTACTGGGAACATAAACAGATTAGGGATGAGCCCACTCTCCCGTTGAAGAGGTGCTAAAGTCGTAGATACTGAGCCAGAAGGCGCACCGGAAACCACAGTATCACGCAACTCGCTTTTTTTGTTATGGATGAGTACACCGTCAAATAAATCTCGTTCTGGTGCTCGCCCTATGGAGCTCCACCAGGCAGGTGCAGTGCCGGGCTCTGAGCCTTGACAGAGCCCACCCTCAGCTACTGGAGGACCCTCTAGACCGTCTTGTGGAGTCAGCAGACGGCGGAGGAGAACTACTGACCGAAACAAAACAGAAAAAGAGAAACCCAGAGTGCCACTTGTCATGATGCACTGGAATGCAGAGGGAGTGAACAGCAAGCAGGCTGGATATAGCAAAAAGACAGAGCTGGAAAACATCTTGTATGAGAAACAAGTCAGTGTTTGCTGTATCCAAGAGACACTTGAAAGCAGATCAAACCTTTAAAATAAGGGGATATCAATGCTTCAGATCCGACAGACAAGATAGACGAAAAGGAGGAGTACTTACTCTTGTAAGGAATAACATTCATGCACATGAAAGGAAAACCTACATGGATGGAGCAGAATATCAGCTGTTGCAGATAAAGGTAGACAAGATGGAAATAGAACTCCTGAACTATTACTGTCCAAACAACAAACCCCTGAGTCTCAGCTCTATACAGGTATCAGCCACCAACTTTATAGCAGTTGGAGACTTTAATAGCCACTCCCAGAGCTGGGGCTATAACCATCTAGATCACAGAGGTGAAGAGGTTGAAACATGGCAAGATGACCACTCCCTAATCCTAGTCAATAATGCCACAGATACTCCTACCTTCTACTCCAGAGGATGGCACACAACTTCAACACCAGATCTTGCCTTCGCCACCCCAGATATAGCTGGATCTATTAGTAGAGAAGTAGGAGACCAACTAGGGGGAAGAGACCATCGCCCAATCTTTCTTACTGTCCAGAGTGTAACTCTCAGTACAGGCCCAGCCATTACAAGATGGAACTACAAAAAAGCCAACTGGGGTTTATTCAGGCATCAGGTGAACACGCTGCTGTCTACCCTCAAGGTACAGAACAGAGAAATTAATGAAGTGGTAAAAGACTTCAACAGATGCATACTACAAGCTGCAAAAGAAACCATTCCTAAAGGATGCCGGTGTAACTACATACCATACTGGTCCAGCACACTCCAAGAACGTCAGGAAGCTATGGACAGGGCTAGAAAGGACGCAGAGTCTCAGCCTTCACTTGAAACTCACAACAAATGGAAAAAGGCTGTAGCAGAGTTTCAGAGAACAAAGCTAGAAGAAAAACGGAAAAGCTGGAGAACTAAAATGGCATCGCTGAACCTTGAGAAAGACGGCAGGAAACTTTGGAGATTAGTCAAGTCTCTAAATGAAGAGCGTTCCTCACCTAGGCAGACTATCACATTGGATGAAGGTGGCAAACTTTTCAGAGGAAAACAAGCTGCAGACCTGTTTGCTAGAAGATACAGTTCAGAAAGCAACTTACCCATTAACATAGACCATCAGAGAGAGATAAGAAAAGAAATACTGGCAACCATGGGACAGACAGATACTCCTGCCCCAATGAGGGAACCCATCACACTAGGAGAACTACAGAACGCTATTTCCAAGCTTAAGTTTCAAAAGTCACCCGGCCCAGACAAAATCAGCAACGAAATGCTAGTAAATCTGAGCTCAGCAGCAAAGACAAAACTGCTTGAGATATTCAACCACAGCTGGTTGAAAGGAACGGTACCCCAAGTATGGAGAGAAGCCATCACAATACCCATACTAAAGAAAGGGAAATGTAAGACCGAGGCTGCAAGTTACCGGCCAATCAGTCTCACAAGCTGTGTTGGGAAGACTATGGAGCGAATAGTCAACCACAGATTGAAATGGTATTTAGAGTCTGAGCAGATCCTGGTGCCGGAACAAGCTGGATTTAGAGAATGCTACAGTATAGAAGACCAAGTTACTTACTTGTCTCAAGCAATAGAAGATGCCTTCCAGGAGAAGAAAAAGGTCCTAACGATCTGGGTCGACTTCAAGCAGGCCTTTGACAAGGTGTGGAAAGATGGCCTCATTGCTAAACTTAGGAGAAGTGGAATCCAAGGCAACATGATGAAATGGATCCAGTCATACTTGCATAACAGGAGAACTAGAGTCACTCTTGACGGTCTGCAGAGCAGAAAAGTGTTGCTCCATCAGGGGGTACCTCAAGGAGGAGTAATTTCCCCAACACTCTTCCTTGTTTACATCAATGACCTGGTGAAAGATCTCCCCGCAGGAGTGAAAGCTGCCTTATATGCAGATGACCTAGTACTCTGGTGCGCTGATGAAAACGTCACCACAGCAAATTATAGAATGCAGCGGGCAGCAGACATGCTAGTGTCATGGGCAGAGAAATGGCATATCACAATAAACACAGACAAAACCTCCACAACACTGTTCTCCCTCGCCCCCAAGGACAAAGCAGCTAACATACACCTAGGGACAACCGTGATCAAGGAAGAAAGCTACCCCACCTATCTTGGGGTGACATTTGACCAAAGGCTTACATGGAATAAGCATATTGAAAATGCAGAAGGAAAGGCCCGAAGACGACTAGGCATACTCAGAAAATTAGCAGGTACCAACTGGGGAGCAAATGAATGAACTCTAAAGAAGATTTATAATGGAGTAATAAGACCACACTTAGAGTTTAGCTCAGCAGCATGGTCATCAGCTGCTAACTCACATCTGCAGTCTTTGGACAAAGTGCAAAATCAAACTCTCAGGCTCATTACAGGAGCCATGAAAACTACACCAATATCAGAGATGCAGAAGGTTGCTGGATTACAGACATTGTCCCATAGAAGAGACACAAAAACCATGATCCAGATGGAAAAGTACAACAGTATGCCAATGCACCCAATGAAGGCAAGACTAGATGATCTGGCATTGGGACGTCTAAAGCGTAGCAGCTTTGTGCATCGGGGAAAAAGACTTAAAAGACAGCATCAAGAAGACCTATCCATGAAGACAACACCACTGAAGCCCACCCTATACCCTGTACCATGGGAGCAGGCCAGCAATGCCCTCCAAATTAATACATCAGTCAGTGGTCTCACAAGTGGATGTGAGTATAATGATCTGCAAAAACGAACTGCTACATTGAGTATGATCCAAGAAAGCTATCCCGATCAATCATGGATACATGCCTATACAGATGGATCAGCAACTAATGCTGTTAGGAATGGAGGTGCTGGTATCTTTATCTCATATCCTGACAACCACTATGAGACTAGGCACATTCCCACTGGTAAATTCTGTTCCAACTATACAGCTGAGGTTCAAGCTCTAGAGCAAACTGCAAATATGATCTATAACACCAACTCTGACTGCCACCAGGTAGTCATCCTCACAGATGCACTGTCTGTCCTGCAAGCTCTCAAGGGTGGTAAACTCCTGCACCTGAGAAATGAACTAAACAAGGTAGCTGCCAAAAAGAGAACCATACTTCAGTGGGTACCATCTCATTGTGGTGTACCCGGAAATGAAAAGGCAGATAAACTTGCAAAAAAGGGAGGAGAATGTGAACAAGAAGATAATGAAGTCACATACTTTGAGAAAAAGAGAGCTATCCAGACTATCAGAAGAGAACAGAACCAACCCAAAGACGATTATCACACTCTCGACCGGCAGGGACAGATAACTATTTTTCACCTCAGGACAGGGCATAACAAACTGAATAAACACATGCACAAGCTACGATTGTCTGCTTCACCACTGTGCACATGTGGATTAAACGAACAAACTGCTGAGCATGTTCTACAGGATTGTCCTCTGTATGACCAGTTAAGAAAGATATACTGGCCCAATGACTCAACACTAAACTCAAAGCTATATGGAGCTAAAGAGGAACTTCAAACAACAGTCGAATTCATCATGAGAACTCGTCTGACGGTGTAAACATCAAAGATGCGATCGCAAGAAGAAGAAGATTAATTATGAACTATTGTCATACAAATAAACCGTTGCCGTGAGTTATCGCCTCTTAATCCTGGAGCTTTCCAAGGTTCGTCTGACATGAACCACCTACTGATTATGCTGTCTGATTTTACCAAATGCTTTGTAAAGGGAGGTGACACTTTATTCTGTCTAGCCGAAGATCATTGTTCACACCAATGTGAAGAATGTTATCACTGAAGTCTATCATTTGGCCCCCGGGTGTTTATGAACATTTTACTGTCTGTTCATCAAAAAAATTATGCTTGACCTCATAATACTTTAACTTTGGTGTGAATAACTTCTACCTAAGCGAGTCCAAAATTTGAATTGGGACAGGATAATTACCTCAATTTATAAAAAAATGCTATGCCTACAGAAATTGATGTAATCAGATTTTTAACAAAGGCAAAGAACACAATAGGCTAGTGAGTGCCAGAAATGCTTTGAGTAAAGCCAAAATCGACTTAAGTGAGTTTGAGTTTGGTATATAGATAGTATCAATAATTTTAGATGGTATATTGAACTGCAGCTATCTGCTGAAGGCATTATCCCTTCTGGTCATTTACTATGTGTGAATGAAATTTTCCAATTGTGCATTGTGTATTTCTTAAAATTGTAGATTCTCGATACTTGTTGTCTTGTTTCTTTTTTTTTTTAAGGCGGATGGGGGGGAGGCCTTATATAGTTATGGGGGATTTCATACATGCCACACGCTATGGTTTGCGTTTTCAGATGTGTACGGCCCGTACATACCGTCTGTACGGGTTTTTTCACCTAATTATTAAATATACATATAAATCGACCGTTTTGTGCCACTACACAATTTTCCGTAATTTGCGTCATGAGATTCGGCGAGATTTTAAGCAAGTGGATAAAAAAACAAAAATAACCAATGAAAATCAAGCTGCCTATTTTTCAATTGCCGCGGGATGTGCATGGCGTGTTCATTCACAATTTTTCGCTAAAGCTAGAGCGAGGTTACTGATTATTTGAACGATTACGCAGCACTGAGTCGAGCCTATTGTTTAGGATTAATTTCCAGTTTAGTATTGGTAAGTAATTAATTTTTTTTTAAAAGTATTACAATAACATTGTTTAGATGAAGTTAGATTTAACTGTCAGATAACTTAGGCCTAGGCTATGCTTTTTTCCCGTAAGATTTAGCATAGCCTAATTTATTATTTACGGCTGCTTTAAAAAAAGGCGGATACCACTTCATATTATTTGATTTCACTAAAACTTGTAGAAAGTGCGTAAGAAATGTAAATTTGAATAATAATACAATACAAATAATGGGTAATATCGGAATGACGGTCGCTGAACGATCTGCATGTATTTTCGTACCATTTAGGCTAGTAACACTAACCTTAAATCTAAATGGTACGAAAATACATGTGAAGCGTTCGGCGTCCGATATTACCAAATTATGAAACTGAAGGAAAAAAAACACACACACAAAAGCAAGGCAAATTTGCATCTTAACCCGATCAGAGAAAAGTTTAGCCTATTTGAAGTTAGGCCTAGGCCTACTTCTCGTCTTAGTTTTAATTTCGTTTCTTTAAAAAAACAGTGCGATTTTGCCTTGGGTGATCATCATTACGGTCAACTAATGATTTAGGTTAGGCCTATATTTATTAAATAATTAATTACTATCAATGTTTGATTGACACTAAAAGTCGTATGGGTAGGTCTATTTAAAGCTACCAGTTGGGCTATAGGCCTAACGGCTATTCCAATTATTGAAGTTTGATAGAGATTAGTTGCGCCAGTTTATATTTTCATTGCTAGCTTTAAAAAAAAAAATAAAAAATAAATTATATATATATATATATATATATATATATATATATATATATATATATATATATATATATATATATATATATATATATATATATATATATTTGATTTAAGATTAGTAAACCTAACCCAAAACGCTTATTACTGGTCTCTTTAGACCTATACTTTTATTAGGCACTATAGAACAGACACTAAACTGTTCTTCATTTCCACCATAAATTGTATTAATTTTTTTTGCAGAAATAGACTAAATGATGATACAGTTACAGCATTTCTACAATGCAAAATGAATTCTAACTCCTGTTGTTTAGGTTTTAAAGCAAGTGAAGACATGCTTAAAAAGGCAAAGGGCGCATGTCACTACGATGGTGCAGAACCATCAAATTGAATATATTTTTTACATGAATTAACTCTTTTGTTACGTTTTTCAGTCTTTGTACAGGTTTTGCGGGTCTTTGTACAGGGTTTTTGGATTTTTTGTACAGGTTTTTCATGTCTGAGGTGTGGCATGTATGGGATTTAAATAGTTAATTTACTCTTAATCTCATTTTATATTGTGTACTAGAATGTTATTCTTATTACACTTTTACTGTCACGTATTACTTACTATATATTAAAATATACTATAATATACTATAGTTCGGGGGGGGGGGGGGGGGTCTCTGTGGAGACAAAGAAAGAATATGACTATTGCTTCCCCTTCAGACATGTCGTAAAAGGCACCTACTGTGAGGTTGTGCGTAGGGGCTGTAACCTCATCGAGTAAAGCAAGTTGCCACTGAAACCACTGATGCAGAAGCCGGTGCTTTGATTCAGGCTTCTTGCAAGGGGGGCAGCTGTATTGGTGGCTCAATAAGGGGCCGAAAAGGAGATAATGAATAAAATTAGTATATTAAAACAATCTCCACCTGCGCAGCGGAAGTTTAATATAGCCTACGTTAATTTGTAACATGAACAGCAAACGGTTAGGGCCTACCTGGAACAAGTGTTCAGCTGCCGAGCACTTAAGTTCCTGAAGATGCTCTCTACTACTATGATAATGTTTGTGAGAGTACTCCCTATAAAATTAGAATCCATTATGCATTGAAGAAGAAGCAAAAGATCAGTTTCCCCATTAGTCTCACTGTACATACAGTATTCTTCAATTAGAAGAGGAATTTTTAGTCTAATTTTTTAACGTGCGGAAAACGGACACAAATATGCCAGATAAGAAGTCCCTCCGCATTACGACTTTAAAATTTAATACGGGGTTCCTTCTTTCATTCACCATAGCCGGTATATTTCCTTCTCATTCCCTGTGGACATAATTTTAAAAAAATGCCTCAATTGTTGCCGTCTTCGCTTTTTAGTTTATTTCGTCTCCTTCAGCTCTGCATATAATGTTCCAGTTGCTTTGGTACAACGGTGCTATATTGTCACACAGTCTGGATTTAGGAACAACAGCTGCACTATGGAAACCGCGGGTTTTCTCACCCCTTTTCACCTTGTTCACAACAAGGCAGTTATTAGAGATTTTATTTTAGTTTTTGTTTTTCTTACTTTTTTTTTTTTTTTAGTCTTTTTTTTTTCTTTTTATTGTTTGTTTCTTGGAAATGGGATGTCACACACAAAAACATTCACACAAATTTGGTTTTGATTTACTCTATTTGGACTGAGTGGAGGGGGGGAAGAAGCTACTATATTTAGATATTGGAATCTGATTTTATTTTCTTGAATTTATTACACCATATCTCCCTATTATAATCCATCAAGAGTTGAACAGGATGCATGTGCAATCAGATCAACGTCGATGGGAGCTCTAGAGGTGGCTGTAGGGAATTATATCCTTAGAATTACGGATAAAGGAGTTAAGACTAAAGGTTACGAGAATAAATGCAAGAAATGATAACAAGGTTGAACTTGAAGAAACACCACTAATAGGTGTAGAATCGTACACATATCTTGGAAGTAATATAGACAAAGTTGGATGGACAGACATTGATATCAAAATAAGAATACAAAAAGCAAGAGGAGCTTTCATTGCATTGGGAAACATATGGAGAACAAGAGAAATCAAGCACAGCACGAAAATACAAATCTTCAACTCAAATGTGAAGTCAATCCTATTGTATGGCTCTGAGACACGGAGAACAACAAAAACAACCCAAAAGCTACAGACTTTCATAAATGGGTGCTTGCGTAGAATAGAAGGACTGAAATGGTATGACAAAGTCACAAATGTGGAATTCATGACAAGAACCAGACAAGTGCTAGTGGAACAAGAGTTGAGAAGAAGACGCTGGCGATGGATAGGACACACATTGAGGAAACATGTTGATAGCATTATAAGGCAGTCCTTGTTCTGGAATCCACAGGGAAAAAGAGGCAGAGGTAGACCAAAAATCACATGGAGAAGAGAACTGGATACAGAGGTGAAAATGATGAGGAAAACATGGAAAGAACTTGAGCGGATGGCACAGGACAGGAAGATTTGGCATGTGTTGTTGAAGGCCTATGCTTATTGGGGAGCTAAAGGGTATTGATTGATTGAGCTGAGACTAAATTACAGGAACAAAATTATGTTACTGTGATGGGGCCATAAAAATACCCCAGAGGCCCCCTCAAGTTCATGTCATATTTATGTGTTTAACGCCCACACATTTTCGATGTGCTCGCTCCAACGAGTACGCCAGCCCCCGTGATTACACGAGGGCCACAATAAAGCCCCAACCCACGTGACTACGCAAGCTCTAATCGCTGGCGTGTGAAAAGTCTGACGCAGGAGAAGCGGTCATTTTGGTGAGATTCGCAGTAGAGGCAAGATGTGAGACGACCAGAGTAAGAAACCAGAGTCGATCTGAAGATGCCTTGAACACGTGAGTTAATTTAGGTAGAAGGTGATTCCTCGACATTTCGGTCTATAGTGTTAGAAAGACCTCTACACCTCACGGTAGAAGGGGAATGGCTAAGTAAGTAAGTGTTAGAAAGAATATAGGGCTGTAAGTCTGCCACCTATTTGGTATCGTGTTTAATGAAATGGATAAATAAATGTGTTTCCTTAGGAGATTTCTTTTAGGACATTATAATTAGTTTTAAAGTTATAGATGAGTGAAAATAAGTGTGGATAGATTTTACTAGTGTTAAGTCCAGATTGCGGCTGTAGGATATTCTTCTTCTTTCTTTCTTTGATCCTTAGCCTCCGACCGTCAAAGCAGTCAGTGGCCATCACGCCTGGTGGCGTCTTGTAAGGCAACAACAAATTGATTCTACTTTGCTCGGTCGGCGGCCATCCTTCGTACAATTCCCCAAACTCTGGTTCATTCTTTGCATCTCAGCCTCCACAGTCCTCCGCCAGGTTGTTTTTGGTCGGCCTCTCTTTCGTTTCCCTTCAGGGGTCCAAAGCATAGCTGTTCTTGTGATGGCATCGGGGTCTCTTCTGAGGACATGGCCAACCCAGCTCCAGCGTCTGCCAGCTATGATGGTGTGCATGTCCTCTTGCTTGCTCCGAGTAAGCAGATCTTGGTTGGTGTCAGAAATTTATTTTGAGAGAAAGAGTCTTAGAAATAGTGGTCCGGTTTAGAGTGGAGAATGATGATGAAAGCTCAGTGATAGAAATTGTAGAGAGTAAATAGTTGCTTCACAGAGTACTGGAGGAGAGTAAAGACAGACTTATTAACGACAAATCGTTTCTCTCAATCTACTCTTCAGTCTCACCTGGTCAAACAATTATTTGCCAGTTTTCCAGACACACATCTGCGCTCACACCGATTTGGTGCTTCAAACACACAAACGCACGTGAATACAATCTATATTAAACAAATAGGGGAAATGTTGGGCTTTGGGTATTTCCAACACAGTGCTAACTAGGTTTATGATGTTTATTAACCTAAAAAAATCAAATCACAAACAAATATCAAGTGTTACATAAAATTATCATAAGTACAGAAAATGCAAATAACAAGGTGGGGAGGGGGTGAAGAAGATTAGTATCGACTAAGCCCTTCCCGCTTATTAGACAAAGATGAACCCAGTCCAAAGATAGATAGTTATCAGGAACATAGGTAATGTAACCTAACAGTGAAGTTAATTACTCTGAAAGAGGGGTTACGATACTAGGTATGGGTGGTAGAAAAAAATCCTGCTATCCCAAATTGTTCTTCCCTTTACTAAGCAATTGAAGGGGAGGGGGTTAAACAGAGTTAACAAAATATCCCACTTAAAGGAACAATGCGGGGTATACAGAAAATGAATTGCCCTGTAGGCAAGTTAACAAATGGTTTGCCAAAAAAAAAAAAAATTAGATTTCCTGTCATTCATGCACGCGCGTGAGGATCCACACTCATATACACACACACACACACACTTACCGATTGCAGCATCAGACAATCCATAGAATTATATAAACAACAATTACTATTGACACGTGAAAATGTCTAGTACTTCGATGTCCCGCCCCAGATGTAGCGAGGTTTGCTGATAGCGAATATTCCCACTAATCGCGGACTTGAAGACTCAGAGTTATTATGTTTTATTATATGAAAAGGAGTCTATGGGATGGCACTGACACAATTCAATACAGGGGTGAAAATGAGGTCTCTTTAATTTCGCTGCTGGCGGTAAAATTCCTTCAAGGCGTGATGATTGCAACTGACCGGTATGGTTTAAATCCAGTGAGGAAAAAATAGGCTCAGTCACAGTCAGGTAAATATGTATTCTCTCACAGTAGAGCAGTAAATAAATTATCGCTACTGGCACTGTTCATCTTCCAGTTTATATTACAGATTGTAATTGAATTTGATGATTTATTTTTTTTAAAAGTTCTTGGGGGTGCTTTCTTTCATGTAATTGATAGCTAGGTCGCATCGGACCGCCACAAGAATTATATTTAAAAATGTTCCATCAATATATCTGGAAGTTAAGAACCGAGTCTGAAAAGGACTCTGTATGATTTCTCTATTGCTTTCTTTATGCTGGGATCGCAAAGGTTACGATCACTCTGTAGGAAGAAAAAAACCATGTAATATACCGAAAAATCAAATAACATTCTAAAGCGCGATGAATTTCCCGTTAAGACTATATATATACCCTCGCGTATTTAATTATGTATTTAATAAACACTGCGCGAGTTCTAATGGTTAAAACCCACATCTATATATATAGGACTTAACTAAATTTATTAATTATAAATTCCTTCGCGACTATAAAAGTTACTTTAGCATTTAAGCCTCTATTATTTTTTGGAAATAATATAACAGGTATAACATTACATTTACAACTGGGAACTATTGAGATGGTTTAATTTAATAAATTTAAATTAACACAATATCCAGTGAAATAGAATGAATGAACTAGACCACTGATCACTAGACACAGTTATATTTTACCGTTTTGCACAGAATAGAATTCACTGCAAATATATATGAAAATCCAGGAGAAAATCTATAACAAGATTTCAATATCGCTAGTGCTTCTGCCAAGTTCTGGCCAACGAGTGATAACATGCATTTCTTCATGGTCTGTATATCTACAACTGGAATGCAAGATTGGGGGGACATGAGAAATTCGACACCTTTTTTTATCTCAGAAGACTTTTGGGGATCTGACCGCATGACTAAAGAGAGAAGCCGCCCCTAGTCTCTCGTATCTTCGCTCGCTGCTTGCGCCGGCTTTCCCGTTCGCTCCCACTGCGATCAGTTTCGTGTTTAACACCGAGATGCGAAATACCGGCAGGAAACTTGCGTCGCTCGTTTCAGGGACCACTACTGCCTTTGATAGCATGCCGCCAGTCCTTCCTGAGATCTCCACCAGTGTCTTTGATCGTGGTCACTACTATCGTTTGATGCTGGCAACGCCATCCACTGGCCAAGTTAATGAAAATACCTGCATATGATTGCTCAAGAGATATCCATGGGCGTGATTTAATCTCTCCTTAAATCAATGCGATGACCAGAATGAACGGTAGATAAACTGTCCACATATTAATCAGCAAACGTGTTGACCATCTGCGTGGAAAGGTAATGAGTCCAGGTGAAAAAAATCCCGTTTGACGAAAAGTTACAATATATTCGGGGCACTGATGCTACACGAAGGGTCGTTACAAAGGGTCATACTATATCATCCAACGCTTCAGGGGTCAATCAGGGTCAGCTAAGTTCGTCTGTCACAGTCCTCCCATCTTTTGAGACATGAAAACCTCTTTTCATGTTTGATTTATGACAATGAAGCTGCCCTGATCGGTAGCTTTAGTATGATTGGTATCTTCAACTTCCTCTTCTTCCTCCGTAGTCCAGTTTCTACTCAGGAAATCCGCCCCGACATTCTGTCTTTCCGGAATGTATTCCACTTTGAAAGAATAAACGCTTAAAAGAAGGGCCCATCGCATGATCCTTGCGTTAAATTCTTTATTGGCACCAAGAAAGGCTAACGGAGCGTGGTCTGTTTGCACCGTGAAAGATGTCCCATAGAGAAACTCATGATGGCGTCTGATACCGTCAATCAGAGCGAGACATTCTCTTTCAACTACGCTGTAGTTCCGTTCAGCTTTATTTAATTTCCGACTGCCATAGGCAACTGGAAATAGCATGTTCGGGTTACTGTCATCGGCTTGAAGCAGTGTTGACCCGATGCCCTGACCTGACGCGTCGACCCGCAGTACAAAAGCTTTCTTGAGGTCAGGCAACCTCAAAATGGAGTATGCAGACAACTGTCCTTTCAAAGTGCTGTACGCGTGTTCGCACTTTTGATCCCATATGACCTTATCAGGACAACCTTTATTTGTGAGGTCAGTCAGAGGTGCCGTCAGTCCGTTGAAGTTCTGGATGTACTTCTGATAGTATGCACATAGTGATATGAAGGAACGTACGTCTTTCTTCGTTCGGGGTCTTTTTGCTTTTACTATTTTCTCCACTTTCTTTTTAATAGGCCAACTACAACCGTGAGAAATAGTATGCCCCAGGAAGTCTAACTGTTCAAACCCGATGAGACATTTGCTAGGTCTGGCTGTGAGACCAGTTTCCTGTAGTCTCCTGAGGAGCATAGCAACCGTGGCAATATGTTCTTCGTAGGTTTCCGATGCAATTAATATGTCATCCATGAAATTATGGATATGGGGACTTTGCACAGGTTCTAGAAGCTTCCTCATCATCCTGGTGAACACTCCTGGTGCGTTATGCAATCCGAACGGCATCACGTTAAATGTGTAATGTCCTTCACTAGTGCTGAAAGCTAACAAAGGTTTAATTTCCTCCTTGGCTGGTATTTGATAATAACCTTTACTGAGGTCAATTTTGGAGAAAATCTTTGCTTTGCTGAGCTTGGTGAACAACTCAGAAACAGTTTGGAGAGGTTCGGGCTGGAATTCCGTTACAGCGTTTAACAGCCGGTAATCTATACACAGCCGAACTTCCTTATTGGGCTTCTGCAACAGCACTACACTGGAACTGTAAGGAGATGTAGACTCACTGATAATTCCTGCCTGACGCAGCTTGTCTATTTCTCCGCGAAGTGCATCAGCTTTAGCGTACGGGATGGGGTAAACTCTGGTTTGAACAGGGGTCTCGTTTGTTAATTTCATATCAAATTCGATGAGATGTGTTCGACCAGGTACATCCGTTAAGACTGCACTGTACTGTTTTAGTAGAGCCCTGGTTTCTGTTTGTTGTTCTGGTGAGAGATTGTCGCCGACCTTGACATCTTTAAAGGATTCTGTGGGTTGCAGTGGGTACTCCATGCAACCATCATCATCTTCCTCGTCTTCCGTTGCTATGGCGACAGCCAGGAGATGCTCGGAGGATGGCACCGGTCTTACCAAATATTTATTAAGGAGATTTATGTGGAGGACCTTCTCCTTTCCTTTGATGGAGATCTTGTAATTGGTACGTGAGATCTTTCTAAGGACGGTAAACGGCCCTTGCCATCCGATGCGAAGTTTATTGCTTCCGGTTGGAAGTAGCAACAAAACTTTCTCCCCTGGTTGTAGTTCTCTCTCTTTTGCAGCTTTGTTGTATCTTTTAGCATGTTTAGCGCGGGCTTTCTTAAGGTTGGTTGTAGCTAGATCCCATCCTAGCTTTAACCTTTCCTTGAGCTCAGATACATACTTGCTTGCAGAGACGACTGTCTCGTCAGCCTTTTGGTCTGTCAGGGACCGAAGTAAGGCTTCTAATGGCCCCTTAATAGGTCTGCCAAATAAAAGTGTAGCAGGCGGGAATCCCGTAGACGCTTGGGGAACCTCTCGGTAGGCGAATAAGGCAGCCGATATATATGTCCCAGTCTTCTGGTTTCTCCTGACCCAGCTTACGTAACATGGTGGTGAGGCTGCCATTAAACCGTTCCACGAGCCCATTTCCGGCCGGATGGTAGGGACTTGTGTGGATATGTTTGGCCCTCAAGATCTTATAGATCTCCTCCATTAACAGGCTACGGAATTGGGATCCATTGTCCATCAAAACTTGTTGAGGGAATCCCAACCGTGTAAAAATTTGCACGAGGGCTTCTGCGACATGCTTGGAATCTATGCATGGTAGCGGTTACATAGCTTCGGCCACAACTATAGTGCAAGTGTCGACTAAAGGTCAGGATGACCCTGTTCCTTCTTTTGGTCTTTTCCAGAGGACCAATAATGTCGACAGCAACCCGTTCAAATGGAGTCCCTACTATTGGCATTTGCCCCATAGGTACTGGGGGTGTCAAGTGCTTGGGTGCTACCCGTTGGCACTGGGCGCAGGGTTTCACATACCTGACAATGTCAGAGTTCATTCCTGGCCACCAATAGTGGGTTATTATTAACTGAATAGTGGCGTTTTGTCCCATATGTCCGCTAAAGGGAAGAGAGTGCCCCATTTCTAAGATCTGGCTTCTGTACTGCGTCGGTACTAGGAGCTGGTTATTCCCCGTGTCCGGGTTGCCCGTTCTACGATACAATACGCCATCCTTAGAAAAGATGTCTCCGTTGTGTCTTGTGTCCTTAGCCATGGGCAGTTTTCTAAAGCAGAGCTCCAGAGTAGGGTCCTTTTGTTGCGCCTCCTTCAGTTCATTCGGCAACAAATTTGGCGCAGGCTCCCTCTCCTTCTTGGCTTGCCCTCTTGTGATTACCGCTGCCACAATCGGCTCCTTAGGTCTCCCAATGAACACTTATCTACATCCCAGGATAACTGGGTAGATCGGATCATCCATTATGGCCGCTTTAATAACACCTATGACAAAATCAGAGTGTATCTCTGCCAGTGCGATAGGAAGCGTCCTGGGTGCATCACTACTGAAAATTCCACTAAGTTTGACGGTTTCCTCTGTCTCCTGACCTGGTTTGACTAGGTGTCTGGCGACAATACAACTAAAGCTTAGTCCAGTGTCAAAAAGACAAGTAGTTGAGGTACCATTCAAAATTACAGTTCCTCGCGTTGAGGGTCTGTCCCCTCCAGGTTGAGAATCACTGACATTGACTCTACCTTTCGAGGCTGTATGCAAACATGCGATGCGGTTGGGCCCGGTCTGTTTGCCCTGATCAGACGTTCCTGGTGTAGGGGTCTTCCCTTTTCCTTGACCTTGGTGGCCGCGCTGCCACGTAGGCTTGGTGGGTTGATCAGAATTATTATTTTGGGAAAATCGGGTTTTGTAGAATTTCGATTTTTCATGGGGAGGTCTTTGGGTATTATTATCTCGTTGGCTATACTGCTGAGAAGAATTAGAGGAGAAGGATGACTGCTCTAGATTTTGTTTTTGAGATGGCTCATCTGTGGGTTTACGTTTAGTGTTGGGAAGTTCGGCCATTGCATTTGTATAGCGTTCTGCCTTATTGAGGATGTCCTCAAGCCTGACTGCGCCCTGTTCAGCCAAAAATCTACGGGTTTCGTTTGACAAAGTTGACTTTATCTGTTTCACAAGAACAAGTTCAAGTAGTCCCTCATATGTAAGAGGTAGGTCAGATAATTCAATGCACCTTGTCAAATAGCCCGTGAGACGTGAAGAGAATTGCGGAAAAGTTTCCGTGCTCTCTTTTCGGCTGTTTCTGAACATTTGCAGAAATTTTCGGGCGGTCATCTCAAACCGTTCTAGCAAGGCCTTCTTCAGCATGTCGTAATCATGTTGGTAGGTTCCCAGCTTTGTGTACACGTCATAAGCAGTTCTTTTCAGTGACGTTGAGAGTTTAAGTGCCCAACGGGAACTCTCTAACCCATACAGATTTGCGAGCCTCTCGAATTTTTCTAGGTAGCTGTCAATTTTTTCATTGGGGCTAGGAAAAGACTCTAACGCAAAAGACATCGCCTTTAATTGGGCAGATTGAGTGCTGGAGAGATCCATTGACTGAGACTGGGGCGAAGACGGCTCTCCGTTATTCGAAGTAGAGGCGCCCCGACTCTCTAAAGCCTTAAGTGCCAATTCATGCTGTCTTTCCTTGTCTCTCTCTTCGCGTTATCTCTCCTTCTCTTTTTCCCTGCGGGCGTCCATCTCTGCCTCAATTTTCTTCTGCTCCAATTGACGCTCTTCCGCTTCTTTCCTATCTGCCCTCTCCTGTGCTTCTCTCCTCTCTGCTCTCACTTTCTCTTCCTTCCTCTCAGCTTCTGCTCTCCGTTGCTCCGCGTCATATATTTCCAGTTCCTGGTTGACAAACGCGTTTGCAGCTTCTGCGTCTAATCCTGCCTCTTTCGCTTCCAGCCTCAGGATGGACCTCATCTTTATCCTCTCTGCCATTGTCAAAGAATAAGATGTAGTATGACTAGAGAACTAGTAAAAAGAAACGAGAAGGGGAAGAAACTCGGAACCGCTACGAGAAAAACGAAAGTAAAAATTTACTCGAGTTACCTACTACCTTAAATGTGTTAACTTATCGCTGCTGTTTTCTGGCAATTAAGGCTCTAAACGCAAGCGACTAATGCCACTAAAATGGTAAGTTACACTGGAAAAAATTTACTTTTACTAAAAGTAGAGAAAAATTTATATTAAAACAATTTAAAGGAAAAAAATGTTTTCCTGAAATTTTAATTCTCCACTACAAAAACTCCGCCCCTGAAGTCAGTTTATGAGAAGAGACGATGTTAACTAGACTTAAAAGTCAGAACAAGGCATCTTTAGCTTAAGCTCAACTCTAGTAAGTTCAAAAACAACAACAATAAAAACACACAGGGTTGACAATTTCTAACTAATCATTTTTCTTTTTTTACCTGTTGTTGTAGTTTGTGAAATTAACAATCTTCTGAGTGTTTATTGATTAAAAACTGATTGTACTTTGCTAGAATACTTCTGTTTGTTACATTTTGAAACTTTACACTTGGATATTCTCAAGAGGAACAATTGTAGAAGAATTTTAATGAATACTTTTCCTCTAATTTTGCACAGGCTTCTTCATTTGTCCTCCATTTTACCTTGAATAACTAATCATTTTTCAATGAAAGCTTTTATACTTGTAGCACAAGAGTAAAGTACATCCAATTACCTTCAGTTTCATATACAACAACAAAGTTATTTATGCATGTGGTAGGGTGGGCGAGATGATGATGATGATTATGTTGTGATTGTGATATCACTCTCTTGTCACACTCGCACCGACCCGAACAACAATAAAACTCTTGATTCTAGAGGCAGGGGCTATATTTATTTTTACAGCCCATTCAGTGACAAAGCAAACATTAAACAAACAAACTAGCGAACATCACAAAACACCCAACAGTGCCCGATGCTAATCTGAAGAAGCAAACAAAGCACAGAATAGTTAAAATCATAATATAATACTGAATGAGAAACACCACGCTCTCACCTGTCAAACTGTCCTACACCGCCACCTGACACACTCAACTATCACACACACACAAACACTCATGTGTGTCATCCAATGCGACTAGTAAGGTGTTGTGCGTGGGGCTGGCAATCTCACCATGTAACACAGGTTGCTACGGAAACCACTACTGCAAGAGCACACACTCAGCTATCACACACACACACACACTCATGCATGTCGTCCAATGAGACTAGTAAGGTGTTGTGCGTGGGGCTGGCAATCTCACCATGTAACACACATTGCTACCGAAACACTACTGCCCTAGCATATGGATACTTCTGAAAGGTCGCTGCTGGCCTTCGTATGCTTTATATAGACTGCTAAGCCTAAACACTCAACTTAGTCCGCGCGCGCCGTAATCGCGCTACTTAAATAACACTCGCGATATATTGCTTTAGGAATAGCGAAAACACAAATAAAACCTACAGCTATTATCAAATAACACAATTCTACACCACAACTATATGTAGGCTTTATTGTGGCCTAATAACATATCTTCTACTTCATCAATCTTGAAGAATTTACATCTCAGCATGCTTCGCGCACTTCTAAAATACATGGGTGATAAATCTGCCCAAAAACAGGTAGGGGGCGGGCGTCTCCTTTTCGGCCCCATCACATGCATATGAACATTTAAAAAATTATTTCCAAACAACAACAATAAAAACGCACTGGGGTGGCCATTTTTGCTTGGGCCAAACCCACTTTTTTGCTTGGGACTGAAAGAGTTAAATAACAAATATTTTTGTTTATCCGTACTTTCTACTGCTGTGGAAAAAAAAACAACCTGTAAATATGCTGTGTGGACGACCCAAATACTAAAAGGGGTGTAATTAATTATTTTTATTTCCCTACTTCACAAAGACAGATCATTCACTCTCTATCTAGTTAGACCCAGACTTAATCAGACTCAAAATATCTTTATCCCGGCTGTACGATTGCCTCAAATGTAGCTCAAGATCCCAGGACCAGCCCTCAAATATTGTCGTAAATTTAATTTGAGAGAAAGAGTCTTAGAAATAGTGGTCCGGTTTAGAGTGGAGAATGATGATGAAAGCTCAGTGATAGAAATTGTAGAGAGTAAATAGTTGCTTCACAGAGTGCTGGAGGAGAGTAAAGACAGTCTTATTTACGACAAATCGTTTCTCTCAATCTACTCTTCAGTCTCTCCTGGTCAAACAATTATTTGCCAGTTTTCCAGACACACATCTGCGCTCACACCGATTTGGTGCTTCAAACACACAAACGCACGTGAATACAATCTATATTAAACAAATAGGGGAAATGTTGGGCTTTGGGTATTTCCAACACAGTGCTAACTAGGTTTATGATGTTTATTAACCTAAAAAAATCAAATCACAAACAAATATCAAGTGTTACAAAAAATTATCATAAGTACAGAAAATGCAAATAACAAGGTAGGGAGGGGGTGAAGAAGATTGGTATCGACTAAGCCCTTCCCGCTTATTAGACAAAGATGAACCCAGTCCAAAGATAGATAGTTATCAGGAACATAGGTAATGTAACCTAACAGTGAAGTTAATTACTCTGAAAGAGGGGTTACGATACTAGGTATGGGTGGTAGAAAAAAATCCTGTTATCCCAAATTGTTCTTCCCTTTACTAAGCAATTGAAGGGGAGGGGGTTAAACAGAGTTAACAAAATATCCCACTTAAAGGAACAATGCGGGTATACAGAAAATGTATTGCCCTGTAGGCAAGTTAACAAATGGTTTGCAAAAAAAAAAACAATTAGATTTCCTGTCATTCATGCACGCGTGAGGATCCACACTCATATATATATAGTGAAGTCTCTTCCCCACCCTAATTTCGCTGATGAATAATGCCCATAATCCGCTCGACTTGAGACGCATTATTATGTTTTATTAGATGTTAAAAGGATCTATGAGGGCACTGACTTCAACACAATTCAATAACAGGGGTGGCCCGTTGAGGTCATCTTTAAGTTCGCGCTGCTGAGTAAAAGTCCTTCACATGAATGTGCAACTGACCGGTATGGTTTATAAATCCTGTGAGGAAAAAAATTAGAGCTCGATGTCACTGTCAGGTAAATATGTATTCTCTTACAGTAGAGCAGTAAATAAATTATCTCCTGTGGCACTGTTCATTTTCCTGTTTATATTACATGATGTAATTGAAATTTGATGATTTATTTGTTTTTAAAAGTATTCTTGGGGGTGCTTTCTTTCATTGTAATTGATAGCTAGGTACGCATCGGACCGCCACAAAGAATTTATATTTATAAAATGGTCTTTTCATAATATTTCTGGAAGTTAAGAACCGAGTCTGAAAAGGACTCTGTATGATTTCTCTATTGTTTCTATTTAGCTGACTGGGATCGCAAAGGTTACGATTCACTCTGTAGGAAGAAATAAAAATACATGTAATATTGACCGAAAAATCAAATAACATTCTAAAGCGCGATGAATTTCCCGTTAGGGGACTATATATATTACCTTCGCGTATTTAAATTATGTATTAATAAACACTGGCGAATTCTAATGGTTAAAACCCACATTAATATATAATATATATATATATATTTAGATATATAGTATTATATATATTAATAATATATTATAATATATACCATATATTTATTATATATATATATATTACTTAACTAAATTTATTAATTTTAAATTCCTTCACGACTATTATAAAGTTACTTTAGCATTTAAGCCTCTATTATTTTTGGAAAGATAATATAACAGGTTTAACATTACATTTACAACTGGGAACTATTGAGATGGTTTTAATTTAATAAATTTAAATTAACACAATATCCAGTGAAATAGAATGATTGAACTAGACACTGATCACTTAGAACACAGTTATATTTTTACACCGTTTTGCACAGAATAAAATTCATGCTTGCAAAATATATATGGAAATCCAGGGGAAAATCTATAACAAGATTTCAAATATCGCTAGTGCTTTCTGTTCAAGTTTGGCCAAAGAAGTGAGAACATGCATTTTTCCATGGTCTGTATATCTACAACTGGATTGCAAGATTGGGGGGGACATGAGAAAATTCGACACCTTTTTTTTATCTCAGAAAGACTTTTGGGGGATCTGACCGCCAGACTAAAGAGAGAAGCCGCCCCTAGTCTCTCGTATCTTTGCTCGCTGCTTGCGCCGGCTTTCCCGTTCGCTCCCACTGCGATCAGTTTCGTGTTTAACACCGAGATGCGAAATACCGGTAGGAAACTTGCGTCGCTCGTTTCAGGGACCACTACTGCCTTTGATAGCATGCCGCACAGTCTTCCAGGAGATCTCCACCAGTGTCTTTGATCGTGGTCACTTACTTATCGTTTGATGCTGGCAACGCCCTCCACTGGCCAGTTAAATGAAAAACTACTGCATATGATTGACACAAAAGAAATATCCATGGGCGTGATTTTACTACTCATATTATGATGCTCAATGAGATGACCAGAATGGAAACTTTATTTAAAACTGTCCACATTATAATCAGCAAACGTGATTGACCATCTGAAAGTGAACTAAGTTCGTCTGTCACAGTTGGTGTTGGTATTCGGCCACAAGATTCGGTGGATTTTTCTTAGGCATGTTGTGTGAAAAGAGGACAATTTCGACATTTCCTTCTCTGTAACTCTCCAGCATTCTGCACCATAGAGAAGCACAGAAAGCACACAGCTCTGATACAATCTTAATTTTGTGCTTGTGCTGTATTGAGAGGACTTCAAGATGTTGTTTAGGCTAAAAAAGGCTGTTCTTGCCTCATTCATTCTGATGTTGATGTCTTTGCCTGCCCCGCCGTCTGGTGTTACTATGCATCCTAGGTATGTGAAAGTGTCTGTCTGTACCAGTTGCTGATTCCTTACTGATATGGGCTCAAGGTTGCTCACATTGAGCGTCATGACCTCAGACTTCTTTAAATTGATGTTCAAGCAAACCTGCTGGCTAAACTTATTAAGTCTATCCGTTTTTTCCTGGATGTGTTGATGTGAATGTGCTGGTAGTGCAGTGTCATCTGCATATTCCAGATCTTCCAATGTAGAAAATGTAGTCCATCTTATTCCTCTTGGACTGCCCTCTGTTGTCTGGCGCATCACCCAGTCTATGACTGTTAAAAATAGAGTGGTTGATAAGGGGCATTCCTGTCGTACTCCTGTCTTCACCTCAAAGGTTAGGTTGCTCTGCCAAACACTTCACGTAAAGTTGGCATAGAATCTTTTTATGATTGACACGATGCAGCTAGGAATTCCATAAGCCCTCAGTATTTTCCATAAACTGTCCCTATGTATGCTGTCAAAAGCCTTTTCAAAATCAACGAAGTTAATGTACAGCTGTCTTTGCCATTCTGAGCACTGCTCTATAATGTTCCTGAGAGTGAACATCTTCTGTTCTTTCTAAATCCTGCTTGTTCTTTCCTCAGTTTGTGGTCCACTGCTTTTGAAATTCTTTTTATAATTAGCTGTAGGATATAGTAGGAACCTATTCCATTCATGAGACCAAGCAGAAAGGCAAATATAGTAGGAACCTATTTCATACATGGAACTGGACAGAGATGATATCAGGGACTGAAATTTAGATAATATTTGCTAGTTCCAAGATGGCAGCCAGGGCCACGTGTTAAATGTGCACAATGATGATGCATGTGAGCGACAAAAAAATTTTTAATTACCACGTGCTATACGCCCAATGATAAGCTATTTATTATTTGAGAGCACAGTGGGCCAATTATAACGTTTGTTAGCTTTGTCATTTTAATTTATTCTTTACTGCGAACGTAATTTAGTTAGTATATTTCACATGATTGATTATAATTTTACTGTATATTTTTAGGGGGTTAAACATGTTTATTATTTAGTGTTGGATGAAAATTGGGTTATTATAAGAGGTGCTATTTTAGAAGTACAAGATTAATATAACTTTCTCCATTCATGCCAAGAAACGCGAAGTAAGTTAACGAATAATTGTATGGTGTTACTTTGAGATTAGTTTAATTACGTAGTGCTAAAGTTCCCTTTGAGAAGATGAATCTAGCTTTAGGTATTAAGGTTTCTTGTGGGCGTAATGCTACTCCTTTGTGCGTAAGGCACTTTGAGACATAAGTGTTTCTTTTTTTGCTCCTTGCGGGGCATGGAGACACGAGTGCGGCTGGGTCCAACAGAAGCCTGCGCAAAGCATTTATATGTTATTGCAGTGGTTAGTTTCTGCAACGATGCGATTAATATGATGAGGTTCCCAGTTTTATCAGTGGTCATATACGACATGCTTGTTGTCAGGTGCGCCAGTCGTCACATACGACATGCTTCACAATGTAGGAAAGTATATTGATATGGATCAATTGCGAGGTGGTAGTTATTCTCGTTAAGGAGAATATTCGTTGTACATAGCGCTTAATACTGTATTATGCTCATTTTAGTGTTATTTAATTATTGTTATGTGTAGAATTGTTTATGAGAGCACGTGGGTTTACTTGGAGATATCTATTTCTCTTCTTGCTCCTTATGGAGCATGGGGCCACCAATGTGGCTTGCCTCCGCATGACGTATTCATTTGCTCTTGCAGTAGTGGTTTCGGTAGCGATCTGTGTTACATGGTGACTTTGCCAGCCTCATGCACAACATCACACTATGTGAGACATGTATGAGAGTGGACGTGTGTGTAATAGTGGGATGTTTCAGGTAGCGTGGAAGAACGGACTGTTTGGCAGGTGAGAGCACGGTGTTTTTCATTAATTATTTATTATGATTTTAACTAGTTGTTAAACTCTTTCTTTGTGTAGTTGTTCATACTGGCTACTAGTTGTTGAATCATGCTTTATTTGCTAAATGATGTGAATGTCCACCAGTGGATAAATGTAGATGTTGGGACTGGTGTAGTAAAGTGTAACGATTGTCAACTCATCAAACCCAGCACAGTTTTGGTCATACAGGTCATCTTGTCCTGGAACGTGATGAGGCTCCGACAAGAATGTGAGTGTAAACAATGAGTGTGTATCTGAATGTCAGTACGCGAATGGTAGAATGATTCGATAGAGTTGACAGGTTGGTAGTACATCACTCATACTCACACTGTTCGAATTCAAGAAGTACTGGAACTACGGTGGTCTTTTTATAACATTTAATGGGACGCACACTTGGACAGTACGTGTATGGTTACAGGAACAAATGTCGACATAGACAGCATAATGTTGATCACAGGAATATCATCTTAAGTTAGCATTCATGCTTGGCAAATATCATAATGGAGCATTCGTAAATAAGCATTCAGCGTTCCATCATGTAAATCATCTGGCTTTACTGACTGGGCACGTCAGACCATAACCAATACATAGGAAGGCTCCTAGACCTAACCTCGTCTAGCGAATATTCCTTCACGTAAAGTTCAATATATATAAATTTCATAATATAGGAATCCCAGACATGGGTTCTCACATGTAGCAGTGATCTCTTGGTTCATCGAGCGATAGTACAGGCATCCCTTTTTCTCACTCGATAAATACAAAGTATATGAATTTCAACATGGCTGTTCTCTCTCTCGTGAGCTTCACTCACTATAGAATATAGACCAAAATTAGTCATTCATTAAATGTCCTCATTTCTTCATAGGTTCTCTCATAGAGGTAATTGAATAATATCATACAATCCAGTGCTGATACATAGGAATGTCTTCTTCCTTTGAATGGATATTCTTTTTAAAAGTACCACTGTGCATCTGCTTATCAACAACGATGGCGAAGCCCAAGTTCATAATAAATTGTGGTTTTACCTTTTTATGCGAAATATAACTTTGCCATTCCTTGGCAAAAGAGAATAAACACTGGGGTAAAGTACATACAACATGTCTAAATGATTATCACTTTTCCCCATCCATATATAGATCACTATTTCGGCAAAAAGCCTGCTACAACAAAACTCGGCATCCTCACAGGATGACAGCCATGGATCACACCCTTTGCTAGCGATACTTCCGCTGCATAGCCTTTGACCTTTTCTAGCGACAACCAAATTAGTTCGACTTAGAAATGCAAAGATATCCATATATAAGACAGACTCGTCCTACTCATACAAACACTACGTATAAATTCAGGCCATAGATATACTGAAGCAAGAACAATCTATTCCTACCCAGCCACAGAATAAATCGCAGTAGGCCTAGAGTCGTCTGCGGAGTCCGATCGAAGATGACAGAACTATTTTCAAGGGAAGCAACCCAAAAATGACTTCTCCTTAAGCACTTAAAAAGGAAATACTTTGCTTCAAAATATTTGCGAACATAATAAGAATATAAATGTATTATATTGCAAGATAGTAAAAATTGCCCTTTACAGTCTTACCACACCTCCCGGGAAAAAAAAAAAAAAAATTTTTTTTTTAAATACATCTAGGAGCACCGTAGAATAGGCTCACAACGCAAGAATACTGCGCAGATGAAAATATCAGGAATAACTATAATTCCTAATATGACTGGTGAGAATATATATCTCAAAATCTGAGAGAAATTGTTTCCCTACGAATAAATGTTTCCAGGAAGGTGTGATGTACGTATAATACAATTCTGGTAATTATACAATGCATACCAAAAATTCACACTACAATCTTAAATTTATGATTTATGAAGAAACAATCATCAAAGAACAGCGGTGAATTAACATCAATAAACCGCTAAGTAGCGATACCATCATTCTATTATTAAATTACAAATGTGTATCTTAGTAAAGAAACAAAAAATAACTGTTGTAAAGTTATACATATTAAAAAAGATCCAATATTTAACAGTTAAGTGGCATCATGTGGGCATCTGGACAGAATGTCCGCCATCACATTTTCTGAACCACGGATAGCTCGTACCGAAAAATGAAAAGGTTGAAGAGCGATTGCGTATCGAGTTGATCTCGAGCTCTTCAAGTTTTTACTTTGGATAGCCGTAAGAGCTTTTTGGTCAGTTTCCACTACGAAATGCGCGCCCAGAAGGAATCTTTGGAGTTTGAGAATTGACCAAACCATTGCCAATAATTCACGGTCTAAAACCGAGTAATTCCTTTCTGCAGCATTAAGTTTTCTGGATATGTACATTACAGGATGCAGAGTTCCAGAGTACTCTTGCATTAGTGCCGCTCCAATCCCAGTGGATGAAGCGTCACTACGAAGAACAAATGTCTTATCTGTTGTAGGTAACACAAAAATAGGTGGTGATGAAAACATAGTTTTGATCTTCTCTAGTGAAGATTGGCATTCATGAGACCAGTGAACCATGTTAGGCGACCCTTTCTTTAATAGTGTAGAGAGAGGTGCCATGATAGAGGACAGATTCGGAATGAAACGTCCATAAAATTGTATGAGACCTAAAAGACTTCGCACTTGCTTTTTAGTCCTAGGGATAGAGATGTTAAGTATCTTAGTGATATTATGGTCTTCTGTCTTCAAGAAACCGTGACCTACTCGATGGCCTAAGAAAGCAATTTCGCTAAAGCCAATACAAGCTTTAGATGGTTTTGCTGTCAGGTTATACTCACGCAGAGTTGATAATAATTCAACTAATCCTGAATAGTGATCTTCCCAAGTATCGCTGAAAAGACAGATGTCGTCTAGATAAGCAATGACATCTGACCGATACGATAGGATTCGACGCATCATGCGTACAAATGTAGCTGGTGCGTTCATAAGGCCGAAAGGCATAAAATTCCATTGGAAAAGGCCTCTGGGAGTAGAGAAAGCGGTAAGAGGT
This sequence comes from Oreohelix idahoensis, assembly GCA_024509875.1. Lineage (NCBI taxonomy): Eukaryota > Metazoa > Mollusca > Gastropoda > Stylommatophora > Oreohelicidae > Oreohelix > Oreohelix idahoensis. The sequence continues at coordinate 21,046 of JAMPIV010005870.1, read as the reverse complement.
TTGGCGCGTTCGGATAATGGAACTTGCCAATATCCTTTAGACAAATCAAGTTTAGTGAAAAAATGCGATTTAGAAAGACGAGTAAGTAACTCTTCTAGTAAAGGCATAGGTTCAGCATCGAACTTCGTAACTTGATTCAATTTGCGATAGTCAACGCAAAGACGTATGTTATTGTCTTTTTTTCGAACAATAACCATCGGCGAAGAATATGCAGAAGTGGATGGTTCGATTATTTGTAAATCTATCATTTCATCCAACTCCTTTTCAACCTGTGTTTGGAAATGTATAGGGATAGGATAAGGCCTAACCCTAATTGGAGTATGTTCAGTTAGAACAATGTCATGCTCAATGACATGAGTTTGTCCAGGGATGTCAGTGAGGACATCCTGAAATGTTTGTAACATAGACGAAACTTGTCGCCGTTCTCCTAGAGACAAATCAGGAGAAACAGTAACGTCTTTCCATGATTCACTAGAATGAAGTGGGATCATTGGAAGCGGGAGATTAACATCCGAAAAACTTGTTTCCTCATCCTGTATTACAGACAGTGATGAGTAATGACCATGTTTGACATGAGAATCGTCCGTTGCCTGGAAAATAGGCTGTAGATAGTCAGGACGTTCATGGAACTCCGTAAGCATATTGATGTGGAAGGTTTTATGCTTCCCGTTAATATCGACGATGTAGTCAACATCTGAAATTTTCGATATTATATCGTACGGACCTTTCCAACTAATAAGGAGTCTATTTTCACGACAAGGTAGCAAAACAAATGCTTTGTCACCAGGACAAAGTTGTCGTAAAGTTCTCTTCTTATTAGCAAATTGTCTTGCCTTCTGCTTAGCAAACTCAGAAGAGGACGTTGCCAATTTGCATGCTTCGATAATCTTTTGTCTCAGCGCGATGACATACTCGTAAGAAGATTTTGTGTCATCGTCAATATTGTCAGCTGTTATAAGATCATGCAGCAAAGACATTGGGCCGCGCGGTCGCGCGCCAAAGACAAGTTCAAAGGGCGAAAACCCTGTATGTTCATTGGGGACCTCTCTGTACGCGAAGAGGGCCGCGGGTAAAACCCTATCCCAATCCTGAGGATGATCCTCAGTTATCTTCCCTAATAAGTTCTTAAGTGTTCTATTTAGTCGCTCGACCATCCCATTGGACATAGGATGATAGATGCTACTCAAAGATCTCTCTATCTGTAGAGTAGACATTACTTGAGACATGGTATCCGATATCAGTTGGGTGCCATGATCTGATAATATTTCTCCGGGGAATCCCAGCCGAGAAAATATAAGCCAAAGAGCATCTGCAATGTCAGCGGTAGTAATGCTCTTTAGAGGGATAGCCTCTGGCCAACGTGTGCACATGTCTACACACGTTAAGATAAACTGATGTCCTCTAGCAGATTTGATCTTGAATGGACCAATGATGTCTATCGCCATTTTCTGGAATGGACGAATAGGAATATCTGCAGCCTGAATAGGCGCAGCATGACGAGGACCTTTGGATTTGACTTCTTGACATACTTTACAGGATCGACAATAGATCCGTATGTCCTTGTTCACAAAAGGCCAAAAGAAAGCCGCAAGAACTCTTGACTTAGTACGGGAAAAACCCATGTGACCAGCACACTGAGAGTCGTGTGCATGTTGTAAGATCTTAACTCTCAAATTCTTGGGTACAAGAATCTGAGAATGACTTGACTTAGTGGAGTCTTGCACCATACGTACAAGTACGCCATTCTTCATTGTAATCCAAGATTTACAATTTGAATCTTTATTCGGATCACCTTTTGTTACAAGAGTGAAGAATTTCTTAAGAGTCGGATCTTCTTCTTGTTGTTTTATAAACGAGTCACGAGAAATTACCAAGGGATCATCTTGGTTATGCACTTCATTATCTTCAACAGATGAAGTTTCAGGCATATTGAGAGCTTGAGCTCTAGTGACTACTGCATTAGCAGATTGCATATTTTGATTTTCCCAAACGGAAATTTGCTCCGGAGTGCATTCTTTGACTCCGTGAATGCGACCGATGATAAGATCAGCGATCGGATCCGGCAAAAGACATGCGTGTACATCTCCTGTGAAGAAAGGAGTAGCAATCCTAATGATAGCGGTAGAGTATTTCTCTATGGTGCCGCCAAATGTTACGCATTTGACTACTTTGCCTGTAGAATGAGAAGGATCTATGAGTGACTGCCTAACCCCAATAGTTGTGCATCCAGAATCAAAAAGTACTGAGACTGGATTGTCATTTACTAAACCTTTGTGTAAGACAAGAGAACCTCTCCCATCATGCGCGATTGACGCAGGAAGAGCGGGAAGAGGATGGCCACAGCTTAAAGTAGACACTGTGGTTGGCTCAAATAATGTTTTGCATTGGGGGCACTGAGATGCTCTCCCAAAATCAAAAGCGGCACATGCCATATTATTAGAGTCATCATTATCTTTATTTTGTTTATAGGCTTCGTGGGACTCTTGCTGTGCAGAGTTCGCCTGGTAATGAGCTTTATGTTTTTTGAATTGTGCTCTACCTCTGTTATTATTGCCTCTGTACTTATCATTGTTTCCACTATTATAACCTCTACTCGGGTTTGAATCATAGCTCCTTTGGTTACTATCATCATATTCATTATAATGAGTATCTCGGTAATTATGATCCTGTTGTCTCCATGAAGGAAAACTTGGATAGTTTCTAGAATGACTTCCTTTGCGAAAGTTCCTGTAATTATGACCACCCCTGAATCGAGGGCTGTCAGCTCTTCTCCAGGTATTCGAAGAAGAACCCTGAAATGATTGGTTACCTTGGTTCTGATAACTGTAATAGTTACCTTTTTTATTAAACCTATTTTGAGGTCCTTGGAATTTGTGAGAGTGATTAGGGTTGTATGGTGTTGCAGAAGCAACTGGCATACCTTCTTTAACCTTACTGTTGCTAATGGCTACGTCCGGATGTGCAGTGACGTATTGGGTACAATACTGTTCCATTTCTTTTAGAGACTTAGGTTTACGCTCATGTAAGAATTCGAGGAAAGGTTTATTTATACTTGACATAATCTTGTCTCTGAGTATCAAGTCCATAAGGGCTTCATAAGTCTTTTCTGTTTTGGATAGCTCAATCCAACGATCAAATGTAAGTCGTGTCCTTGCAATGAATTCTGAGAATTCTACACCTGCCTCAGGCACCATTGTCTTAAACAACTTCCGATAACCCTCTTCAGACAACTGATACTTCTTTAATAAGGCTGCCCTAATAACATCATAGTTATCTTTGTCAGCCTCTTCAACCAAACTTAAACTAGTCAGAGAATCACCTTTCAGATTTTCTGATAACTGGTTAGCATATTGTGATTTGTCCACATTATGTGCTCGACACGAGCGTTCAAATCTGTTTAGCCAGAATGTTATGTCATCACTGGAAGGGTTGAACGCTGGTACCTTGACCTTGTAAGTAAAGGGTTTACCATTACCACTAGATGCTTGATTAACATTACTTATGTTTGTTAACTTTAACTTTTCTAACTCAAATGCTAAAAGTTCTTTTTGGTGTTCATGTTCTCTTATTGCTTTTTTTTCTTGAGCTTCAGCTTGTAATTTTCTCTCTTCTGCAGCAGCCTGTAATTTTTTCTCTTCAGCAGCAGCTTCATCTTTTCTTTTCTCTTTTTCCATTTCCATCTGGAATCTTTTTTCATCAGTCTGTATCTGCAATTTCTTTTGTTCATCCTCTCTTTGTAATTTTCTTTCCTCAGCTTCTAATTTCTTTTCTTCAATCAATGCTTTTCTTTCTTCAGCAGCCAATGCTTTGTCATATTGAGCAACTGCCCATTCTTCTAACTGCTGACCAGTCTTATCAAGAGCCCTGCCTTGTGTGATAAAATAATCCAAGGTAGACATCTTGTCTAATAAGATCAGTAATTTGCAAAAGTAAATAAATTTACTTTCTTAGTCTTAATCAAAGACTTTGTATGATAACTTTGTAACCTGTGAAAAATAGTACTTAACTATCCCAATCACTGTGGGAAACAAGCCTTACAAAGGTCTTGTATAAATCCTTATATAATAACAGCTATAAGTTGCTGGTTCACTCTATAATATAAGTGCAGTGCACCAGAAATAGTGTTTTATATCATCAACTGTGTACCTTTAGTAATAGCAATTAACTATCAGTTGATTCTTGTACATCAATTTATATGATCAACTATATTTTAAATAGTGTATGTCGATCAGGCACAAAACAAAACAGTTATACAGAAAAACATGAAAACATTTGCGGAAATGAAATAAATAAAATTGGAAAAACAATAAAAGATAAACCGCAAGAGGATAACAAATACAAATAACGCCACAGTATATAAATATAAATTGAGAATAGAACTGAAAGATAGAATAGGGTAGACCAACAAATTACAAACAAATCAAAACAAACTAAAGAACAGAGGAATATTACAAAAACAACAATGAGTACAGACTTCACAGCTAACACTAATAGCAACAGCTGTCGCAGCAAATTTCCAATGAAGAAAATTGCACCTATAGAAACGCACACATCAGACCCTCTATTACGTGGGATACTCTGCTGTGTGACACCGCCCAACCGAAACAACAACCCGCTGGATACAAACAAATATCACATATAAATAGTTAAACATAAATACATAAATGCATAAATAGTATGGCAATATGATGTAAATAGAGTGTTGCAGAAAGAATGTGTTGGAATGAAGGCTCAGTTACACTGCCTAATAGTACAGTACTGTGGTACTTTATTAAACAAATACTTCTGGTCTAATTATTTTAAATTCAACACAGAAATAGAAGCTCCATCGTTGATTTGAATGATAACAATCAATGTAGGACTTCTCAGTTCAATAACATTTTCTTTCGCAAACACTGTCAAATATTCTCCAGTCCTGATGTGTAATGTTCTATGTTTCAACCAAGCTCGCTGTGTAACACTGTCAGTTGTATGGCAAATGTCCAATGAACCAAATGTCAACAAACCCTGACCTAGTTACTGCATACTCTCGACAGGACAGGTCACGCTGACATCACTGTAGAGTTGTACTGTTGATGTATTTGTGTGTCGTAACAGACCCCAAGGAACGTCTGGTCTCAGTAGTTTACTTCTCAATATGGTCACTGTGCAGGTTGACCCAGGAAGCTGGCACACCAGTTGTTAAATTCTTTGTGTAGTTGTTAACTCATACTGGCTACTAGTTGTTGAATCATGCTTTATTTGCTAAATGATGTGAATGTCCACCAGTGGATAAATGTAGATGTTGGGACTGGTGTAGTAAAGTGTAACGATTGTCAACTCATCAAACCCAGCACAGTTTTGGTCATACAGGTCATCTTGTCCTGGAACGTGATGAGGCTCCGACAAGAATGTGAGTGTAAACAATGAGTGTGTATCTGAATGTCAGTACGCGAATGGTAGAATGATTCGATAGAGTTGACAGGTTGGTAGTACATCACTCATACTCACACTGTTCGAATTCAAGAAGTACTGGAACTACGGTGGTCTTTTTATAACATTTAATGGGACGCACACTTGGACAGTACGTGTATGGTTACAGGAACAAATGTCGACATAGACAGCATAATGTTGATCACAGGAATATCATCTTAAGTTAGCATTCATGCTTGGCAAATATCATAATGGAGCATTCGTAAATAAGCATTCAGCGTTCCATCATGTAAATCATCTGGCTTTACTGACTGGGCACGTCAGACCATAACCAATACATAGGAAGGCTCCTAGACCTAACCTCGTCTAGCGAATATTCCTTCACGTAAAGTTCAATATATATATATTTCATAATATAGGAATCCCAGACATGGGTTCTCACATGTAGCAGTGATCTCTTGGTTCATCGAGCGATAGTACAGGCATCCCTTTTTCTCACTCGATAAATACAAAGTATATGAATTTCAACATGGCTGTTCTCTCTCTCGTGAGCTTCACTCACTATAGAATATAGACCAAAATTAGTCATTCATTAAATGTCCTCATTTCTTCATAGGTTCTCTCATAGAGGTAATTGAATAATATCATACAATCCAGTGCTGATACATAGGAATGTCTTCTTCCTTTGAATGGATATTCTTTTTAAAAGTACCACTGTGCATCTGCTTATCAACAACGATGGCGAAGCCCAAGTTCATAATAAATTGTGGTTTTACCTTTTTATGCGAAATATAACTTTGCCATTCCTTGGCAAAAGAGAATAAACACTGGGGTAAAGTACATACAACATGTCTAAATGATTATCACTTTTCCCCATCCATATATAGATCACTATTTCGGCAAAAAGCCTGCTACAACAAAACTCGGCATCCTCACAGGATGACAGCCATGGATCACACCCTTTGCTAGCGATACTTCCGCTGCATAGCCTTTGACCTTTTCTAGCGACAACCAAATTAGTTCGACTTAGAAATGCAAAGATATCCATATATAAGACAGACTCGTCCTACTCATACAAACACTACGTATAAATTCAGGCCATAGATATACTGAAGCAAGAACAATCTATTCCTACCCAGCCACAGAATAAATCGCAGTAGGTCTAGAGTCGTCTGCGGAGTCCGATCGAAGATGACAGAACTATTTTCAAGGGAAGCAACCCAAAAATGACTTCTCCTTAAGCACTTAAAAAGGAAATACTTTGCTTCCAAAATATTTGCGAACATAATAAGAATATAAATGTATTATATTGCAAGATAGTAAAAATTGCCCTTTACACTAGTGTAGAAGAGTGACAGTAGTAGAGTGGTTTACAGGAAGAAGTCGATGATGATGTTGTGTGGCTACCACTGTAACATGCCGTGATTACTGGTCCCTACTGTAACAGTCATGTTTGTTCTGTAACCTTGATGAAATATGATGGATGGTAGAGGCCACCAATGTAGAGGTGTAAATCTTGCTGGCTATCGCTGTTGCTGTATAAGGGCTACCACTGTAGCAAATTGTACTGCCGTATTCTGGTGTATGTTTAATGACCTCAGCAAACATTGGATGTCATCAGGAAGGATGTACATGTGCTATACCATGTTTGCTGATGATGGCAAATTAGTAGGTCGGGCTTATACAGATGGCCGACAAAAGGTGTGTGGGTGAGTAGATACCAATGCGTTCGAATGCGTATAGTTCAAGTAAGTTAATAACAATCACACACACCAAAATATGCACATATCATAGTCAGAAAATATTGGAACTGCAAGTAATATTTCTCACAGTTTTAATACGCCACAATAACGAATGTTCACATCACCAAAATACACTGCCACAAGCATAGTTTATAGCACGTCATGAAAGTAACGACAAATCAATATCCGTATAAAGTATGAATGGCGCATATATGTACCAGCCTTTCCCTGCTTTGCGGTACTATAAATAATCTCTTTGACCTCTCCAATAATCAGTAATAAGCCGAATGGGTTCATGGCTAAAGTAGTAATATAAATAATCCCTTTGTCCTCTCGATAATCAGTATTAATAAGCCGAACGGGTTCATGGCTAAGTAGTACTATAAATAATCCCTGTGTCCTCTCCAATAATCATTAAATAAGCCGAATGGGTTCATGGCTAAGTCTAGTACTATAATATAATCCCTTTGGGCCTCTCCAATAATCATGTAAATCTTTGGCAAGATGACCAATCATATATACTCATAAATTCTCCTCCACACCAGGAGAAAGTCACCTCAATGTCAGCCAACCATCTTGGCTGGTAGCATCATAATACAAAGTTCTTGGCTACAAAAGATAGTTTAAAGGGTATTTTTACCTTCACTGTCATCCAAGAATAAGACACACAAAAAAACGTACGCCATCCTTGGCTCTCAGAAATATGTCAGAATTATAACGGGGAAGAATCTCAACCATTTTTATATCACACAGAGGACTTTGTTCCCCGATTACACAGTCAGAGAAACATCGCTGACCTCCCTGGTCAAGCGTCCAGAGCCAACTGTCACGAGATATCGCATATCAGTTCCCGCCAAATCATTCACGCATGCGCGGATCATCGCGTGACGTGAGTTTAGCTCACACGAGCTAACGTTCTCGGAAACTGTTCAAGAAAGTCTTCATTGATCAAATGTCAAGTCAAGGGAGATAACAACTAAATCAGACCAGACTCAAAAAGTATTACAACCTATTAACTCCCTTAGATCATAAAAAAGTTTACATCGAAAGCTTAAAACAAACTGACTTTAACAACTAGTCAGTGCTTTGTTTGTGTTTCAGGTTAGCAATTGAGCACTGGCTGGGTGTTTTGTTTCGTTTGGTTTACTTTATAACGTTTGCTTTATGTGCTTGTTGTCGCTGATAGGGTTGTGTGAATAAATACAGCCCCTGCCTTAGAATCAAGAGTTTTATTGTTGTTCGGGTCGGTGCGAGTGTGCAAGAAAGTGATCACAAGTCACAACAGCATCATCATCTCTCGCCCACCCTATCATATTACATAAGTCTCACCCAGCACATACAGATTTTATCAGATATGAACTAACAACTGAGGCCAATACAATGAATACCAATAGATACCCTACAGGATGGAAGTGTATGAAGGAAGTTGTCCATCTGGGTACTTTAATTAAATCAATTAATAAGAGTTGTGAATACAAGCCAGTGGTTCCACCCTGGGAGATCAAGAAACCAGACACGGACTACCCCCTTGCAGAAATACACAAGAAAGCAAATAATATAGAAAATATTAAAAACACAGCCATAAAATATATACAACAAATAACAAAGGATAGCATTTTACTGTACAGACAGATGGATCCAAGTGAGAGGATGGCAAATTGGAGATAGGAATATATATTCCAATATGGAAAATGGCAAAAGAGTATAGTGTCATGGAATATTCATCCATTTTCCCTGCAGAGATGGTGGCTATATTAAGAACACTAGAAATATTCTCTAATAATCCTCTCAATAAACTAACAATTTTAACAGACTCTCTTTCAACAATTCAAGCACGAAGATACAAGATTGCAGTAGACCTGATATAGCAGAGGAGATATGTCTGGCTACTACATACTTATATTCCAGAGTATGTTCAGTCTTAATCGCTTGGATACCTTCACATGTTGGCATAGAGGGAAATGAAAAGGCAGATAAAGAAGCCCAGAAATGTAGATCTGATAAAAATCTAATAAATGCAGGGATGAGTAAACCAGAGATTAAAAGCTTAATTTAAAAAAATAATAACAGATGAATGGAAAGCAGAGTGGGATAAAAATCTGAAAGGAAGACATGCATATAAGATGTTCAAGGCTCCAAAAAGAAAATGTCAGATATCTAGGAAATTGAAAATTCCCAGTAATAAGAAACTTCTCAGACTACCGCTAGGAAAAGGCTATTTGATAATAGAAGAACCTTACTGTGCAGGATGTCTACAAGACAATAATATAGAACATTTCTTGTTAAAAATGTAAGAGGTATGAACAAATGAGAATCCCAATATTAGATTACTTGAAGGTATCAAATTTACCTATAAATATAGAAGAGGTGTTAAGAATAGACAGACCTAGGGAACTGCATAATTTAGTCGAACAGTATTTAACTAGAATAAAAGCTATATATGTAGTAATTAGGAAGGTGAAGATCTGCTGATGTTCTTACAATACATATGAATTATGGCAAGTGAAAGTCAATTACAATATTAACTGGAAACAACAAGCCTTTATACCCCTCCCCCTGAATATTATGTTTGTTCGGTTTTTTGTTTGGTTTCATTTTGTTTTATCTCGTTTTGGTTTGTTTGGTTTTTCTTTTTAACATACAAGCAAAATTGGTAACTTCCATTTGAAATATTTACAATGATTTAACAGATGTGATGCCACTTTCTCGTATCGGCAGTTATTCATCTTATTTGGAATTGAAAACATATCCTAACACTTGTCGGACGGGGGGACTGCTTCTGATGATCAGATTGCTTCCTGTTGTATCGCTCTGTAAAGAGTTTCCTATCATAGTTACATGGTCAAACCAGTGACAATCGGGAAAAGACTGATTGACTTCTGGAAAGACAGATGACACTGGGAAAGACTAGAAACCGGCTGACCGGGTTAGCACCCCGTAAGCTGTATTCAATTGCTACAGGACCCAAAAATGATAGATGCCCCCAGGATTCACAAAAAAAGGGGGGGGAGGAGAGAGAATGATGAATCCACAGGCGCCTCATTGGAATCGACCAGACCCGTTACACTGACTTCGAGCTCTGAACAACGGCTGGGATTTCCATGTGCCTGTGGTAGGGAATTCTCTACTCAGAGAGGAATGAAAATCCACCCACGAAAAAGGGGTGTGGGAGGTCATCTGGGGGAGATCAACAGCGCTCTGTCTCGACGGATAAGACGTTAGAAGAACGCAGCCAGGAGTCAATCCACAGTGCTGAGAACATTCAAGTTGATCTGCCTAATGATGATCTCACACACTTCTTGGACGGGAAGAGAGATGCAATCAAGTTTCCACCTGCCAGTGCAAAAGGGCTCTGGGAACAGCTGGACGAAGCCTTGGCAAAAGAGTTGGATTACAACCTGAAGCAAATAACTTTGGAGAAGAAGCTGGAAATCTTCGGCGACATAATATATCTGCACTGTCGCAAAGTGTTTGGAGTGAGGGAGGCAAGGGAAAGTAACCCACCACGAAAAAGTAGAAGACAAATTAAAATAGAAGAAATCAGGAAACAGAAGAAGTATGCCCAAACTTTTCAAGAACGCAGTTGCCACAGAGAAGGAAGGGTTACGACAGGTTTGGGAGCACCTGAAAGGCCAACATAATGCCCTTTGTAGAGCAGAAAGGTTGTGCAGGAATGTGGTGAAGTGGGATGTTATAAATATATATAGGGGACTTAGTGTACTGACTGAGATCAGCTGTGAAGGTATCTATATCTAATAAGAGTAGTGTATTATAGATAACCTTACTTGCTGCCACATATGTATACCTCAGTCAGAATTATTGTTATTTGTCTAGGGTATGTGTATGATGAAGTGTAAGTCATAACAACAACAGACAGATAAACAATTTAATTTATTCCACCACACTTGACAACACTGTGACACTCACATACATAAAACACTCTACGAGGATATCTTAAAGGAGTCACTGATAACTTTTCAAATAACAATATGTATTCAGTGCTGTCATGAATGTATATGTGTCCTGATTCAAATACAAAGGGAACCAGGAATCACAATCAATTTTAATTACAAGTTATATGTACAGAATTTATCAATATGAATCTTGTAGTGACATATATTATTAATAGTATCCTATGTGTGTCAGTTGTGTAGTAGTAATCTGAGGTAATACTGGTTTTGTTTTGTTCAAGCTCTGTTGGTATTTGTCATCATGACTTCAATAGTTTGTCTTTGTTGGAACTAGTATTGGAGATGTTCTCAGTTCCTGGCATTAAAACAATTAAATTCCCCTCTTAATTTTATTTTACAGTGTCATTTTAAGATGGGGGTACATAATGTTGAGCTCCATGGCCACACTCTCTTATCTTTCGTGATGACTGCAGTAAAAGACTCCTCTGCTCGATTACTTTAATGAGTTCTGGAGCCACCCCACTGGTTGCTATATGGACCAAGGAGTATGCTGTCCGCCTCTGGCTTCAGCAAAGCTCTGACCAGGTGCTGCTCAATAACTTTAAGACCACGGTCCCTGAAACAAGAAGGTTGTACCTTCTACGTCAGAACTAATTTACACTCTATTTCTACATTGAGCACAATACATCACAAACATTGAGTTCAGAGCGTTAGGCCAACTGTCAGCTTCATCTGAAATACTTTATACCAGTATTTCCCTCCCTAATGGTTACTACGCCTCTGCAATTCCAGCATTATTTCTTTCTAGTCAATAATCTAGGTGTCAGTGTACTGTTTGGCCATTCCATGCAGTTTTACTTTCCTCCGACACCTTCTGTTCAGGCTGGAGTACCATAGGCTTTACATCATGTTCGCTACTGAACTACACATATATACAGACATAAATTATCAATTTACATTCAATTTTCATTAAAAGATATTGAATATTTCAAGCTTACCACAATTTATGGAAATAATAAACAGTTTCGTTGACTGGCAATGAATATAGCACAACTCCGATCTGCCGATGTCCCAGGCTTTATTTTATAAAAAATATACACTGGTGCTCAACGCACTGCTTCTTAGTAGGTTTATTACAAGATGTGGCAATGAACAGACGCTCTGAATTGAGTATATTCGCAGCTCTACCCAATCAAACCATGTCTACACATCTTTTCAAAAAAGTACTCCTTTTCCACGTTTCCCCTGACAACACAAGATAGTATTTATAGCCCGACCAATCGTGTTTAGTCTTATATTTGTTGCGCTCCAATCAAATAGGAGTTAACATGGTAGGCTATTTTTGTAACGTAATGTTTTTTTCAAACACGTTATAAAAAAATTTTATGAGCAGAAATGATTTCATGCTGTCAGGCACCCCCACTATTTTATTTTGGTTATAATTTGGTAATTCCTAGACTATTTGCGTAACGTTTTACATATTCTTTGTCAGCAAGCCCTAAGGAACCCAAATATACAAATTTAAAAGAGCTAAGTGGCTGCGTTCAAAACATGTGTTTTCCAAAGATAGTCGTATATTTGTTCTTTATTCCTTTTCGTTGTTTAGAACCGCCACCTGTCCTGCCTTTTCCACTGTTATGTCATACTAAAGTCAGGAGCTTAGATGTAAATCAGTAGAATTTCATATTTCCTAATAAACATTTTTCAGGATTTTAAACCTGATTCTTGTAGTAGTAGTGTTTCTTTTTCACTGACTATATGAAAAAAAGTTATTGCTAGTGGCCTTACACGTGGGATTTGCGTTACTATTAATCGCGCGACGCGTGTAGTGTTGCATGTGTCCTGCCTTTCATTCGCCCCTCTCTCTCTCTGCGTTATCTGTCTTTTAGTTACGCCGTGTATGGAATGAATGAAATATTAAATCTAGGTCATTGATCAGCTTGCGTATCTCAAGGTTTTTCCAAGAAATACAGTACACGTTTCATTGAAGAAAGCGGGTAATAATACAGTAGGCTTTTACTATCAACGTGAAAGCGTTACAATTTGCAGACGAAGTAGAAAACAAGGGGGATTTCGAGTACAGTCATTGTGACAGCACTGTTCTTTACCATTCTTCTTTCCTTTTATTAAATTTATTTGTTAGGCTTTACATTTACCTTTTAATTTATATATGTGGATTAGAATATTCCACGACATCTCCCCTCTTAAAACAGACATTATATGTCAGTCCTTTATTCTATATACACATAGAGAAATTTATTATTATTTCTGGGGTTTAGGGTGATTCTCATCACACGGATGGCGGCTTAAAAAATCCGCTCCCAAATTTGTTTTTCCAGATATATACTCAATGCTAAAATTATATGGAGCCAAAAGTAAGGACCATCGGAGTAACCTAGAGTTCTCATGCCTAGCCTGTGCTAGAAACGATAAAGGTTTGTGATCCGTTTGCAACTTAAATGCCTTCCCATACAGATAAATATTGAATTTCTTTATTGCCCATATTACTGCAAGACATTCTTTTTCGCTAGTTGAGTAGTTGATTTCAGCTTTATTCAACTTTCTGCTAGCATATGCCACTGGGCTTAATTCCCCATCCAATGCATCTGATTTCTGTAGTAGAGTTGCACCTAACCCAATATTACTGGCATCCGTTCTTACAATGAATTCTTGACTTAAGTCAGGTAATTTCAAAATAGGTTTACTTGTGAGCTTTTCCTTCAATTCTTGGTAAGCCATTTCACATTGTGGTGTCCATGTAATGCGATCTGGATGTCCTTTACGTGTCAAATCAGTTAACGGTGCACATATGGAATTAAAGTTTTTGATATACTTCTGGTAGAAACCACATAATGAGACAAAGGATCTCACGTCCTTCTTGGTTTGTGGTCTCGGGGCTTTCTTTAGTTTCTCTAAATTCTTTGGGTCAGGGGTCATGTTTCCCTGATAAACTGTGTGTCCCAAAAATTCCAATTCTTTACATCCAACGCAACATTTGGTTGGTCGGGCTGTTAAATTTGCTTCCCTAAGTCGATCAAACAGCATATTCAGAGAGTCAATGTGTTCCTCAAATGTTTCTGTTGCTATAAGGATATCATCCATGAAATTTGTTATACAGGGATTATTCAGAGGATCCAATAATTTTTCATCATTCTAGAGAAGACACTAGGCGCATTCTTCAATCCAAATGGCAATCTATTAAACTCATAGTGTCCTTCTGAGGTACTAAAAGCTAGGTATGGTCTAACCTCAGGCTTTACTGGAATCTGATAGTATCCTTTACTCAGATCCACTTTTGAGAAATATTTAGCTTTATTTAGTCTGGCAAACAGCTGATTTGTATCCGGCAATGGATCCACCTGTCCTTCTGTAATAGCATTCAGTCTCCTGTAATCTATACAGAGTCTATGTTCTCCAGAGGGCTTCCTTAAGAGTACAACACCGGAACTATACGAAGATTCACTGTGCGAAATAATTCCTTCCTTCAACAGATAGTCTATCTCTTCCTTCAAAGCTTTCTCCTTAGCAAACGGAATCGAATATGGTTTCATACAGACAGGTGTGGGGTCTAGCAGGTTCATATCATATTCCAATAGGTTTGTATGCCCTGGTCGGTCTGTTAACACCTCTGCATGATTATTTAGAACCTGTTGCACTCTCTCTTTCTGAGTTTTCGTTAAATGTGTACTGATTTTCACCTGTGCTGCTGTCTCACAGGGGTGTAATGGTATTCAAATGATGAAAGTGGTTCCTTTTTCATCTCCATGGCGATGGACAAGGTCAACAAGTGTGTCTCTTCCTGATGTTCTCTTTCCAAATATTTCTTCAGGAGATTCACATGATAGATTTTTTCTTTCCCCTTCTTATCTATCTTATAATTTGTTCTAGACACCTTCTCTAAAACTGTATATGGACCTTGCCATCCAATCTGTAACTTATTCTGACTCCCGGGGAGAAGAAGCAGTACCTTCTCTCCCACAGCCAAATCTCTGTCTTTCGCCTTCCTGTTATAATAGGCAGCATGTTTCTTCCTGGCTTGTTTCAAATTTTTCATTGGCAAGTTTCCAGCCAGTTTTTTAAACGAGTGGTCAGCTCATTCACATATTGGTATGAAGATGTAATGTTTTCCTCTGCCTTTTCATCAGTCCACGTTCTTAACAAAGCTACATATGGACCTTTAATTGTGTGGACCTATTTGTCCATGCACCGGTATGGTCTCTTCCACTCGAAGCTCTATAGTGATGATTTTTCTTCCCAGAATTATCATGCACAAAACGACCGCTACCAATTTTTCTTTTGGGGCTTTCTCCCCACTTAAAATTCTTGATGAGAGATTTCCCTCTACATCCTCTTCCTCCAGTTTGTTTAAGTCCGATTGAGGGATTTTCGGCTTATCCTGGGGTAAGACATCTTTTTGCACTCTCCGCATAGTGGCCATTGTAAAACAGTTAAGTGAAGCTTGTCCGTGAAAAGGGGCTTCCCATTCCATTTGGTCCACTTTATCAAATCTATTTTTCTTTTTATTATCAGGCCTAATTTTGCCCCGTGGCGTGTCCAGGTCCTGATCAATGTTCCCACTTGTGGGTGTTCCCTCATGTGCTATGCTACACCTTTCTACAAAATTCTCAATGTCCCATCTTGCTTTGGGCCAATAATAATTGTGAGCCACCTTTTGAATGATGGTACCTATCTTCTCATGGTCCCCATCTGGTTTCACATGTAGGCTCCTTATTAAGTCTGCCCTATATCTTTTTAGGAAGTACCAGCTGTCCCTGACCTTTGGATCTAGCTCCAGTCTTCCTATACATCAACTTGTTTTTCATGTAAAAATCTCCCTTGCCTGGAGTTGTATGACAAGTTGACAATTTTCTGAAACAAGGCTTGAGTGTTTTATCCCCAGCCTGTGCCTTCCTCATCTCTTCTGGAGTGGTATCCAACATAATATCCTCCTCCTGTCTTGAGGTCGACCTGACCTGAAGGGTGGCCATATACACAGGTTTCCTTCTGCAACGGTCAGTGTCATGATTGTCCATCTGACAATTTTTACACCACCTTTTTCCTTGGTTGAAAGATTTTCTTTCATCATATTTCCTTTCATCGAATTGTGGGAATTTATTTTTATTTTCATACCGTGGCCTATCAAACTGGTGCTTACCTTTGTTTTGATCCCTAGGATCAAATTTATTAAAGTTCTGTGGTGCCCTAAAGTTATCCACTTGTTTCTTTTTATTACCTGTTACCTCTGCTTGAGCTGCTTGATACCTTTCAGCAACATTTAGCAACTCACCCAGCCTCTCTGCACCTTGTTCCATGAGAAAACTTTCTCAGGTCTGGAGCCATGGACTCTCTTAATTGCTCTATAAGGACCATTTCCTTAAGATCTTGGGTTTTCCCCAGAGAAGTCCATTTCTCCAAGTATGTCTCTATTCGTGCAGAGAACTGGTGATAGGTTTCACCTGACAGTAGTTTAGCATTCCTAAATTTTTTCCTATAAAATTCTGCATTCTTTTCATATCTTAACAAAAGAGCCTGCTTTAGCATGTCATAATTTTCCTGATCACTTCTGCTCATTTTTGCAAAAAACTTCATAAGCTGCCCCACGAAGTCCCTGAGATAACTTTAAGCTCCACCTTTCTCTCTCTAACCCATACGTGGTAGCTAATAGTTCATACCTATTTAGATAGCTCTCTATATCATCGTCTTTCTCAACAAAATGATCTAAATGAAAATTCATAGCTGAGGTTGAGGCTCCTTGGCTAGCAGTAGCATCAGAGGCAAAGGGACTGGCACCATTTTCAGGAGCATGGCCTTGAAACTCAAACTCCCTTAGTCGTAACTCATGTTCCCTTTGTAATCTCTTCTCCTCCTTTTCTGCTTCCCTTTCTGCAGCTAATTTCTTCTCTTCTCTTTCTCTTCTCCCTTTCTGCAGTCAATCTTCTTTTCTTATCTTCCCTTTCTGCAGCTAATTTCTTCTCTTCCTCTTTCTGCAGCCTGTCAATTTCTTCTCTTTCCTTTCTGCAGCAATTCGCATTCTCTTCCTCTTAAGCCTCAACCTTTTTCTCTGCTTCCAATTTCTTAGCCTCAGCCTCAATCTGCAACCTCTTAGTCTTTCAGCCTCAGCCTCTAAATTTCTTTCGGCCATTTCCCTTTCAGCCTCTAACTTTCTTTCGGCTTCAAACCTTCTTTCTTCACGTTCAATAAATTTGTCACATTCCGTAGTGACATAGGCAACCATAACTTGCCCATCTAATCCTAACTCTTTTGCAGTCTGAACAGCAGCAGATCGAAATTTGGCCAGGTCCGCCATTGTCTATCAGGTAAATTTATACAATGTCTAACCAACAATTCAATCTCTAAATATATATCTAATGGACAACGCAGGCACCGTGAGCTCAACCTTATTTAATTCCACCCAAGGATACCTTTTTAATTCTTATATTCCCTGAAGTGAATCTAACCCCCTACAATATTTTATTTAGTAATAGGGGCTCTTAAGATTCAAAATCCTCGAGAGCGAGACCTTCCAATATATATAGTGGTGAAAGGTGGGATAAGTTCTACAAATTTTTATAGGGGACTGTCGATTAGTGTTACTGTACAGCATCCGAGATCGTAACTCTGTTTAAAGGTATCTATATCTTAATAAGAGTAGTGTGAAAAAAATTTTATATATTAACCTTCACTTTGCTCCCAAAAACACTGTTCTTACTCCTCAGTCATCAGAATTTATTCTGGGAATAGTAGTGATTAGAATAACGTTAAATATTTAAAGGTATTATGTGGATAATTTATAGTTATTGAATGAAGTGTAATCTTCATAAGAGTAACAACAACATTTGACAGATTCAAAGAACTATAGTTAATTTATTCCACAACAACACTTCCTACCAACCCTTTGACAACACTGGTGCACACTCACATACATAAAACACTCTGACGAGGGGATATCTTAAAGGAGTCCACTGTATACTTTTCAAATAACAATATGTATTCAGTGCTGTCATGAATGTATATGTGTCCTGATTCAAATACAAAGGGAACCAGGAATCACAATCAATTTTAATTCAAGTTATATGTACAGAATTTATCAATATGAATATTGTAGTGACATATATTATTAAAAGTATCCTATGTGTGTCAGTTGTGTAGTAGTAATATGAGGTAATACTGGTTTTTGTTTTGTTCAAAAGTACAAGCTCTGTTGGTATTTTGTCATCATGACTTCAATATTTTTTGTCTCTGATTATGGAACTAGTATTGGAGATGTGTCTCGTCTCCAGTTTATCCTGGTATTAAAACAATTAAATTCACCCTGCTTCTTTTATTTATTTACAATGTCAATTTTAAGATGGGGGTACATAATGTTGAGCTCCATTAAATGCCACACAATCCTTCTTATCTTTCGTGATGACACTGCAGTAAAAGACCTCCTCTGCTCGATTACTTTAATGAGTTTTCACAGGCGAGCCAATCCCACCACACTGGTTTGCTATATGGACCAAGGAGTATGCTGTCCCAATTGCTCTGGCATTCAGCAAAGCTCAATGTTGTGTAGTTGCTGTCCAGGGGTGCTGCTCAAATAACTTTTAAGACACCACGGTCCTGAAACAAGAAGGTTGTACCTTCTACGTCAGAAAACTAATTTATACTCTCTATATTTCTACACTGAGCACAATACATCATCACAAAAACATTGAGTTCAGAGCGTTAGGCCAACTGTCAAGCTTCATCTGAAATACTTTATACCATTTTACTTCCCTCCCTCAATGGTTACTTACGCCTTTCTGCAATTCCAGCAGCCATTATTTGTCTTTCTAGTCCAATAATCTAGGTGTCAGTGTACTGTTTGGCCATTCCATGCAGTTTTACTTTCCTCCGACACCTTCTGTTCAGGCTGGAGCATTATAGGCTTTACATCATGTTTGCTACTGAACTACACATATATACAGACATAAATTAACAATTTACATTCAATTTTCATTAAAAGATATTGAATAT
Organism: Oreohelix idahoensis; assembly: GCA_024509875.1. Taxonomy (NCBI): domain Eukaryota; kingdom Metazoa; phylum Mollusca; class Gastropoda; order Stylommatophora; family Oreohelicidae; genus Oreohelix; species Oreohelix idahoensis. The sequence goes on along the minus strand of JAMPIV010005870.1, from coordinate 1,983 downwards.
TTCAAGCTTACCACAATTCATGGAAATAATAAACAGTTTCGTTGACTGGCAATGAATATAGCACAACTCCGATCTGCCGATGTCCCAGGCTTTATTTTATAAAAAATATACACTGGTGCTCAACGCACTGCTTCTTAGTAGGTTTATTACAAGATGTGGCAATGAACAGACGCTTCTGAATTGGAGTATATTCGCAGCTCTACCCAAATCAAACCATGTCTACACATCTTTTTCAAACGAAAAAATACTCCTTTTCACGTTTCCCCTGACAACACAAGATAGTATTTATAGCCCGACCAATCGTGTTTAGTCTTATATTTGTTGCGCTCCAATCAAATAGGAGTTTTTCAACATGGTAGGCCTATTTTTGTAACGTAATGTGTTTTTTCAAACACGTTATAAAAAAATTTTATGAGCAGAAATGATTTCATGCTGTCAGGCACCCCCACTATTTGATTTTGGTTATAATTTGGTAATTCCTAGACTATTTGCGTAACGTTTTACATATTCTTTGTCAGCAAGCCCTAAGGAACCCAAATATACAAATTTAAAAGAGCTAAGTGGCTGCGTTCAAAACATGTGTTTTCCAAAGTATAGTCCGTATATTTGTTCTTTATTCCTTTTCGTTGTTTAGAACCGCCACCTGTCCTGCCTTTTTCCATGTTATGTCATACTAAAGTCAGGAGCTTAGATGTAAAATCAGTAGAATTTCATATTTCCTAATAAACAGTTTTTCATATTTTTAAACCTGATTCTTGTAGTAGTAGTGTTTCTTTTTCACTGACCTATATGAAAAAAAGTTATTGCTAGTGGGCCTTGCACACGTGGGATTTGCGTTAACTATTAATCGCGCGACGCGTGTTTTGTAATTGCATGCTGTTCCTGCCTTCATTCGCCCCTCTCTCTCTCTCCTGCTTTATCTGTCTTTTAGTTACGCCGTGTATGGAATGAATGAAATATTTAAATCTAGGTTCATATGATGCAGCTTGCGTAATCTCAAGGTTTTTTTCCAATGAAATTACAGTTACACGTTTCATTGAAGAAAGCGTCAGCGTACACAGTACAGAGGCTTTTTTACTATCAACGTTGGATAAGCGGTAACAATTGCAGACGAGGTGAACCCAGGGGGGATTTTGCTTACAGTATTGTGACTCCACTGTTCTTTACCATTTCTCTTTTCTATTTTAAATTTATTTGTTAGCTTTACATTTACCTTTTATTTTATATATGGGGGATTAGAAATTATTCCACGACAAGGAAGAGAAGAAGACTCGAAGGGATAGGGTAGATTCTTCAGGGAGCCCTTTCATGTTTGCCAAAGAACTGGTTGAGCAGCACGGTCGGGTACGCTAAAAACATCAGAAGAAAGGACCTTGTAAAGAAACACTTAATATGACATATTCAATGTCGCAGAGAAGAGCCGCTCAGCAGCATGGCTGGCATTTAATTGGCAGAGTAAGCCAGGAGCCCGAATTTCAACACCAAGCCCCCAACGGTGAAGTGGTAGAAAAAGCATTGTCAGAATAGCTCGGTTGCAAGTCAGCTCCCAGGTCCTAATGGTGTACCATATGTGGTGTATAAGAGATGCTTGAAAAGTGCTCAAAGACTGCTCCGTTTACTAAATGCGTGGGAAAACCCAGCTGTAATCAAGAATGGAGAAAGGCGACGGAAGTCTACATCCCGTGGAAAAATTCCACTAGGGACATCAGTAGTTCCGGCCACATCTCATCTACTCAGTGGGGAAGGGAAGATATTCTTCTAAGTGTGGCGAAAGGACTCACTACATACCTCCTGGCAAATGGTACATTTGATTACCTACCATCAGGAAGGAGGTATCCCTGGATCCAGGATTATCTAGAGAGCATGCCACAATGATCTGGGAAAACAAATCCAAAAGTGCAAAGTCTGCCAGTTAAATCTCTCCAGGTAATCTGGTTGGTCTAGCGAATGCTTATGGATCCGTTTCCACACCAGATGGTGTGG